>QKWP01000628.1:22643-48482 GCA_003550325.1 Gigaspora rosea
AAAAAAAAAAAAAAAAAAAAAAAATTTTCTATATTTTTATTAATAAAAATATAAAAAATTTTGCATTATGCAAAATTTTACTAATGAAATATACTTTTGCCACTAAATAAACTTGTTTAGTACAAAAAAATGCCCATTTATAATTTTCTTTTTAAATAAGTTTATTTAGAGCCCAAAATTATAATCTATTAGTAAAATTTGGAAAATTAAAATTTTTTACATAATATCTGTTACCACCTTTATATGCCAAATTTGATGCTGAATATTTTTATTTAGAAGCTAAAGAAAGGTTGTCTTATTAAAATTTGAAGAAATCATTATAAAACTGACTAAAAAAACAAAAAATCACAAACATCGCAAAATTTTACTAAGACAAATATTCCTTGGCTTCTATTAAAAAATGTTCAGCACGAAATTTTGCATATAGGTACATCGTTTTAAATTTTTTTTTAAATGTTACATGTTATTATTAATATGAATTGACCAATCACAATCGAGGTGCGATATATAAGTAGATCGTGCGACGTAAGATATAAAAAAAATATAAAATTTAAAAAATAAAACTTATAATTAGTAAGTATAATATACAAAAAAATTAAAAGTTTTATTAAATAAAGTAACAAATTTTAAAAGTTACTAAGTTATTTTAAAAAAAAATAAAAAAAAGCAAATATAGTATAACATATAATTAAACAATCTACAGTATATATAAAATTAAAATATAATAAGTTTGTCAAAAATATAATATTATAAAATACTATATTTTCTTAATAAAAGATTGGATTAAAAATTACAGTATAATACGTATGTTTTCTATAAATAATTTAATTTTTTTTTATATATATATATAAATTTGAAATACAGAATTATACAATATATACTCAGTTATGTTTGTACGCACGTATATACAGTACATACAATATATAATTCATTTCAAAAATTGGATTTTTAACAAAATTTTAACTGAATTTTACTAAAATAGCTTATTAAATTTTTAAGAGATAAAAATAATATATAAGTATGTAAAATACTAGATAAGATCGAAATTTAACCTTTTTTAATTGTTTATTTAATATATATATACAGTAATTACCATAACTACCATACTGTATAGATTAACTATATAATATTAAATTTGTGACAAACCTATTTATAAACAAGAATAGGCTAAAAAAATATATCAATTAAAATAATTTAAAAATAACAATTAAGGTATGGATTGTAACATTAGACATACGATATCATACAATTCGTACAACATACTTTTATTGACAAATTAAATCTCGGATTAAGTTTTACATTTTTTCGTTACCACAAAATTCCAAATACGGATTCTGGGCCTAAAATCTACAATATAGAAAAGAAGTACGCAATCGGGTTTCGTATTATGCGTTTTATAATTATTATTTAATTATTTTAAATAATAAATGAAACGAGTTTTTTTAATGAAATGATCACGTGAATAGTTGTCGGCTAAAAAATGATACAGAATACGTCTATATATAAATTGAGTGACAAATACAGTTATACAACTCAGATAAATTAACTCTGTCCACAGTCCGACTTTCGCCTCTTTCTTTTTTGAAAAAAGTTAGAAGCTTCTTTATAACTCGCAAATTACACAACGCATCAACGACAAATTAAAAGATAAAAAAAAATGTAGGCACTTTTAATTTTTTGTAAAGAGAATATATTAAAGTTTAAACTATTTATGTTCAGCGAAGATTTTCAGTCATAAAATATAAATATAAACAAGGAAATATATAAATTACTTAAAGGTCACAAAATCGTCCGGAAAAAGATTTCTAAAAGTTTAAGAATATACTCTAACCTTTGAAAAGTTATATATTAAACAAACCATATGAAAGAATTCGAACAATAAAAAGGTTATTAACACAAACAAAATTTTTGATAATAATAGGGCAGACGCTTATGATCCTTATGTACCCAGAGATGGCACCGCTGGCGGACCACCTAGTAAAACAGCACAAATTCAAAAGCAAATTGATGAAACAGTCGGTATTATGCGAGATAATATCAATCGTGTGGCTGAAAGAGGAGAGAAACTAGATGCTTTACAAGATAAGACAGGTTTGTATGTCTAATATTGGTTAATAGGACCCTTAATATAGAACAATAAATAATAACATTTATCGTTATCATTTACTATTATTTCCTTTTTGTAAATAGAAAATTTATCTGTGTCAGCACAAGGATTTCGTCGTGGTGCCAATCGAGTTCGTAAACAAATGTGGTGGAAGGATATGAAAATGAGGATCATCATTACTCTTGTAGTAATTGCCTTGCTGCTAGCTATTATCTGTGAGTATGATTTTATTATGATTATTATTATTGTTGTTGTTGTTGTTGCTGCTTTTTTAGATAGTGTCATATTTGGGACGTATTGTGAGCATTTTGAAGCCAAGTGGCAATAATTAACCAAACATATTTTTATTTTTTCTTTAGTACCAATTGTTCTCAACCATAAAAATGATGGCAAGCAATAATAAATTTCTCAAAATTATTTCAAGACAATTATTAGGAGATCTTTCATGATAGAATGTTGTATTACTTCTTACTCTCCTTCTAATTATTTTTCAAGTTAATGGCACCATTCTTCATGTTGTCAAGGATCTTTTATATGAAATAACAAAACCGATTATTTTGTTTCTCTTTATTATTACATATGTAATAATAATTCTGGATTCATAAATAACCAGATCTAGTTCCTTTATTTTAATAATATCTGAAAAGAAAGATTTCTTACATTATTATTATTATTATATATAATATATATTACCATTTTTTTTTTTTTGTAACTTTATTTTTAAAAAAATAATGTGAGAAAATATATAATATACTTTGTGGATTATAACTAAAAGTTTTTTCATTTCGATATCATGTGTAACTTGCAGTTTCCTTTCATTATACAACTATAGTATTCATGTGTTAGTACAATCAGAAACATCAAACCATTTTTGAATTTTATTTAGAGATCTACGTTACACTAGAATCTAGTGGCTAGATTATTTACACATCAAAAATATCTGTATCGAAGATTTTTTTATCATATCATCTCGAATCTTTTAAATATTAAATATTACTATGTCTTTAATAAATGTTGCAAGAACTTCCATCAGATTAATCGCAAATAAGCCTTTTGTGAGCGCTAGATTTTTTCCAAAAAAATCTTTTAGTGTCTCGGCAACAACTAAATCTGATAAATTATTCGTTGTATGTTTTTCAGTTTTTTATTTTGAATTGTCACTTTTTTTTAGTAAATTTTTAATAAATGGTATATATTTCTAATAAAGCATCGAGATACACCAGAAAATAATCCATCAGTTCCGTTCGAATTTACAACAGACAATTTAAGGCGTGCTCAAGAGATCATAAAGCGGTATCCGCCACAATATAAAAAAGCAGCTGTTATACCATTATTAGATCTCGGTCAACGACAACTCGGATGGACAAGTCTTTCAGTTATGAACGCTGTTGCAAAGTTATTGGAGATACCACCCATGCGTGTATATGAAGTTGCAACCTTTTACACTATGTTTAATAGGTATTTTTATCGTAACACCAATTTTTTTGATGATCTAATTAATTAATCATTGATTACAATTTTAGAGAACCAGTTGGAAAATATTTCCTTCAACTTTGCACAACAACACCATGTCAATTATGTGGATCAATGGAGATTCTAAAAACAATTGAAGACCATCTAAAAATAAAAGTCGGTGAAACTACATCAGATAAACTTTTTACACTTGTAGAAGTAGAATGTGCAGGTGCTTGTGTTAATGCTCCAGTCTTGGCAATTAACGACGATTATTATGTGAGTCAAAATTTTATTATTGTGACTTATATCCATGAAGAATTAACACAAAAAAAAAATTATTATTATTAACAATATATATATATATATATATATTTTTTTTTTTTTTTTTTTTTTTTTTTTTTTTTTTAGGAGGATTTAACACCAGAATCTACGATTAAACTTCTTGATTCTTTTAAATCTGGTAAAATTCCTAAACCTGGCCCAACATCCGGTCGTCATACGTGCGAACCAAAAAGTGGATTCACTACCTTGACAAGTGAACCTACAGGACCAGGTTTTGGAGTCAGAGACGACTTATGAAATTATTTTGGTGTAAACGATATGTTATTTCAGACAGTAAGTTTGTAAATTGTAAAAATCATATGGTCATACTTGTATTTAAGTAAACAATAATAATGAATATATCAAAATTGTATCTATTAGATTATTTGTTTAGGTAATTAATTTATAAATAATATTTTATTAGGGGGGTTTTTTTTTATTATGCTTTAAAGATGATAGAGCACAAAAACCCTAATATTTATTTATTTGATTATGCATTATTATATTTTGTCTCTACGACCTGGGCTCCACCTTCAACAACATCTAAAACTTTTACAACCGCCTCAATATTTTCCTTTGCAAACATGTCTATTACAGTTTTTGAGATATTATCAAAATTGTGTGTTGCGAGGGCCAATATTGTAGGTCCAGCTCCACTAAGGCATATTCCTAAAAGGCCTGGGTGTGTGGTTGGTTTCACATTAGTAATTATTTCGGAAAGACCAGGAATCTAAAATTTAAATAATTAGTAATCATGAGAATTGTTAATTTCTATATTATATTAGTAGTAGACTTCTTACCAATTGCTTGCGATATGGTTGATGAACTTTATCTTGCATAGCTTGACATATTAAATCTGCATCCGGTGGTGATTGAGACAGTGCCATTATCAAAACTGCTAGTCTTTGTAAATTAAAAACCTTTTATAGATTGATCAATTAATAAAAGTAGATTAATGTTAAATTTAATTCGGTTTAGTGATCCAAGTATATTTATAATTCTTGAAAAAAAAAAAACATTACCACATCATTTTTATTATAGTCATTTGGTAATATTTCTCTGGCTTCTGCGGTAGAAACTTCAAATTGTGGAATAATGGTAATAGCTTTAATTTCTTTGGCCCAATTTAATTTAATATAGTGTCCGATTCTTTCGGGTACAATTTGTGATGAAAGTTTATTTATCATATCGTTCTTTTTTTCTAATTCTTCTGAATGTGGAATCCCTGTATCATCTGTATTTAACTCCCTTAAGTACGAAGCTATAAATCCACCCATTAAAGCAGCTGTAACATTGTCAGGATGACGTTCTATCATCAAACAATAATCAAGCATACGATCCTTCGTTAAACCCAAATTTCCGGAAACATTTCCTAACATAACCCCGGCCACAACTGCAGCACCTGAAGAGCCTAGACCACGACCCATCGGAATTAGATTATTAACATTAATGGTCATTGGAGCAGTGAAACCAGAAATATTGTTACATGCGAGAACATAAAGTGCTGTTTTCGTAATTAAATTTTTTTCGACGGAAAGGGGCACCCCATCATTACCTTCACCAGAATAAGTTAAAACTACCTCAGCATTATAATTTTCTTTAACAGAACTTGGTTCAAAGATACTAATATCAAGTGTAAGATATAGTGACAATGTTACTCCAAGCACATCAAATCCAGGTCCAATGTTCGAAGAGGAACAAGGGACGGTTATCTGTAATTTCCTCGAATATGTCATTAGTGATAGAATAGATGTAATGTAATATCTACGTAATATATATTTAGCATTATGATTGGTTACCTAAAATAGTTATCAAAGATGCGATTTGATGATCTCTTATCATTATCAAATTAATTCATACATTTTATATCTAAGCGCTAGTAGTGCGCTAGTACTTTAAGATTATATATAGTATATAGTAATATATATTATCAATTTTTATTACTTTTGTTATTTGTACTTTGTATCATTTCACTTATTTCATTCGTTCAATTAGAAATAAAGAATGGGTGAGGTATTACGTTATCTTATGTAAATATTCAAGTCGTTTTAATCGTTGTTGTTCTTTTTTTTTCTTCTAACCTTGTCTAAATATTATACTTTACAATGCAAGGAATTACAATCATATCTTGACAAACTGCTTCTAAGGCATGTTTCACTTGTTAAGTTCTTTTTCTGATTACATGACTTTGTTATTTATTTTGCTTGTGTAATAGGATAGATGGTTTAAAAGCAATCACAATAACCGATCAAGATGGTGTCATATTAATAAAATGTAAGTTATTTCAGATCTTATTCTCTAATTTAATATTTGTCAACTGATTTTTTGATCTCCGTTTGATTAGCTGTGTCAAATGATGTGCCGCCAAGAATGCTTGAGCCTGCAATATCTACAACTTTTGCAGCAGTTAGTGAACAAGTATATTTTTTATATAAATTAATAATTGTCGCGGATCATAATGAAATCGTATTAAAATGAAATTTGAGTTTTCTATTTAACCCTCTAAAACCCACTTATACTCGTTTATTATAAATTTTTACCCCTAAAGTTGACCCTAACTTTTGCACCCCAAAAATTTGTATTTTTCGGTGTCTTGTCTATTTTTCATTTTGATCTGATTTCATTATGATCCATCACAATAATTGATATATTTTGATGTCAGTATAATTGGTATAATTGGTCTAATCATGCAAATTTCTAAAAATAATTACAAGGCATCTAAATTGGGTTTGAAAAGAAATAAATCTATTGTCAGTTTATATGAACTTTATCAAATCGTACAATTTAATCATTCACCCTTAATAACTACATTGATTGCTGATTCTAATGCAAATACTGGTGAGGCTGTTTTATTAAATGACATTCTTTCTAAATAATGATTCTTTCATGTCGAAAGTTAATTTTTAACAAAAAATTTTATAATGAAAAGGCGTATTATTAGATCTTGAAAATGAGTTAAAAGATATAACAGATACAATTACAGTAGCTTTATCTGAAAGACATGGCATTTCAATTAATGTTTCAGGATAATTCTATTATCAAATTTAAGGTGCTTTGAAACTTGGTAAATAATCCGTAATTAATGAGGCGAAATTTCGAATATTAAAATTTCATGATTTATAGCAAACCATTTTGTTTATTTCATGTATCAATGCAAAATTAACTAATTTTGTTAAGATTTTTTTTTTTATCATTTTTTAAGTAACCCAAATTGATAAAAGTATTTAAACAAGAAAATTAATCTCCATGATTTTTGAGTTACCACATTAATATACAATAATTTAAATGGGTTGGATTTTTATAAAACTTAAAATCCTAAAATTTGTTATAATGCAAAACGATTATAGATCAGGATGAAACCTGAGTAATAAAATCTGCTACTTAGATAGGTTAGGGTGAAAATCCAGATCGCAATTCAGGTTTCACCTTGTAGTATGAATAACTCTGACTGTATCATACTTTAGCAAACCAAGTCTATAACAAAATTATCAGTTGGACATTTATGGGCTGTAACAATTTTCGGCAATTCGGCCGGCCGAAGTGTATCGGAATTCTGGTTGGCTGGGTCAGAATCAATCAATTTTTTTCTCGAAATATTGAGAATTTTATTAATGGAGTTATTATAAAGTTATACGTAGTCTATTTATTAATTAAAACAGCAGTTAATAGTTTTCTATAAATTTGGTTGACTAGTATTGCTTAATATTAGTCTAGCTTTAATACATATTTTTAAAAGTTAATATAAAATAATCCATATGTATCAGTTATATTTTTATCAATCATTTATATCTAATAATCTAATAATCTAATAATCAAATCTTAAATTAGCGATTTACTACTTTATATATCTAAAGTAGCGATCTGGCTAAAATTACGACTTAATGCATGCATGAAGATCTAACTCCAGGGGTTAATTTTAGCCAGACGCTACTTTGCTACTACTTTAGTACCATGTGAATTATCTTATTTTAAACCAATTAAAAATTGTACAAAATTATCAATAGATAAATTATAATCAAAATATACAATTTGATTGAGATAGAAAATTGCATATGTGAAGAGTTTGTTAAAAAAAAGATTAAATTTTAAAATAAAATATTTCAAAAAAAATACCAAATTTGAAAAATAAACCTCAAAAACTTGAACAAATAGCTAAAGAATTATTTTTTTTATAAATTAATTTAATTTGTTTTAGTATTTGATATATAAAAAAATGTGCTTGTCACTGGCAGTAACACGCCCCTGTGTAATGTATGATCAAAACAAATAAAAACACATGTAACTTTATTATCGTTAGGGTTTGGGTATAGTTAGAGAAAGTGTTAGCACTATAGAGTAAAAAATTTTTTTTGCTAGAAAAAAGGATGGGTTTATTTTAGTTATTGTAATATGGGGTCTTTGCCTTGAAAATGGCCTTATGGGACTATGTAGATCTTAAGAAAAAAATTAAACTTTCTAGCCATCCAGTAATCCAACTTTTTTTATTTTGTAGAGCTTAGTGAGTTTTACAAAATAAAAAAAAGTTTATTTGAATTGGATTACTGGGTAGCTAGAAACTTTAAGGCAAAGATCCCATATTTTTGAAAACTGTGTTTTTACTTCATTTTTATGTTACACAATTAGGTGTAATATCACACCTGATCTTGATTCTTATTGGCATAGAACTGTCACCACTGGTGACAAATAGATTTACTTAATAAAAAAATTACTAACTAATAGATTTTTTTTTAATATTAATAGTATCTAGATAAGAATTTTTTTTTAAAAAATAATTTGAAAAGTGCACCTGTGCACTCTGTGCCCTCTAGTGCCTAATGTACTAGTAATAATTTTATCTAAAGTTGGATTAGGGTTAGAGTTAAGGCCATATAAAATTTATGAATTGGTTTTCATAACCCGGCCGGGTCATAAAAGCTAAATTGTGAAATTAAAATTTTATAGATTAATAAATAAAAGTTTACATACCGGGTCCCGGGTCATAAAAGCTAAAATTTAAATTTAAAATTTTATATATTAATTTAATATATAAATATATATACTAGTGTGATGGATGGTGCCTTGCCCACCCATCTTATTTAGTGTTCTTTTTTAATCATATTAGTAAATTGCTGTAAAAGATTCTATTTCAAAATTTACCACTATTCAGTAAATAATACTGTAATTTGAATTGCTTACTTAGAAATGCCGATTAATATAATATCTTATAATTATTGAATAATTAATGTGGATGAATTAAATAAAAGATATTTAGCAAATTCTATAAATTTGTATATCTTTAAACTAATAAATAACATAAATAATACAGAACTAAATAAGAAATATAATGTGGTAATAATCAAATACACTGACTAATAAAAGATCTTTATGCTTGCTCAAATAAATTAATATGAATAAAAGATATAATAAATGTAATAATTCGAATATCTTATTTAAATATTTTAGTTTATTTAAATAATACCAATTACTGAAAGATCTCTTTATACTACTTCTATAAATTGACATATAAATTATCATGATGAATGGTGTTTATCCTAAATTGATGATTATTTAAATAGCACGCCAATACTATGAACGTATAATGCTTGCATCACGGATACCAGGAAGTAGTAATGCTTATATCACGGATACTAGAAAGTAGTAATGCTTGCATCACAGAGTATATAGTTTCCCGCCATCTAGAATGGCGAGTTCGCAAAACCTTGCATTTGATTGAGCGTTAGAAATTTATGTCAATACAGTAAGTAATACATATACTGCTACTATACCGAATTTGATATTTTTATTACTCTGAGATACGTAGTACGTACGTACTTTATAATTATTATATAATAATGAGTGACGCACAGGAAAAACCTGCAAGTAAAATATTATTCGCTAATCACTATGCCGATCTTAACGATTTGGCACTGGGGAGTAACCAATTATGGGATATGACAAATAATCATTTATTATATAGTTTATGTAGCAAACGTTTATTTGTCATATCTTATGATTGATCACGCCCAAGTGCCAAATCGTTAAGTAATAAACTTTTGTTGTCAGATTATGTGAATTTATAGAATTTAAAAGCTGTAACTAATATACTAGATATTCTAATCAAATTTTTATTTTCTTTTAACTTTTTTACCTTGTTACACACGTTATACTTATGCGTAATCCAAATCGTCTCCTTGTTGAATTATATTAAAATAAATAGAAGTTGGGCATAAAAAAATAACAATATATGATGTAGCGATATTAAGTACAATTATAATTGGTGATAAAATAGTAGAAACAATGAAATAATCATTAATGCAAAATAATAAAAAAAAAATTATGTGAAATTAAGCAATAATATAAATTAACTTCACAACAAAATGAAGTTTTAACCCTTTTGAAAATTAATTTATTAAAATACTTGTCACAGATGATGCTGAAATTTGGAGCTATTCTTATATGGAATTTTAAATTTTTTTGGAATATTTTTTCCACTTTTTTTTTTAGGGTTAGGTTAGCGTTTAGAGTTAGATTTGATATTTAAAAAGTATAGGTGGATTTTAGCAGGGCTTATATTTTTAAATTGAGCCTCAAATTCTGACATTAAATATAAAATACAATAATGTAAATCAGGTTATTTCATAGTGTTCCTGTTTTAGCACAATATGTCGCGCAGCTACCCTAATTATTATAATGAAACTACTTAAACTTATAAAATTTTTTGCCGGGTCACCGGGTCTTGGCATATGAGTTTTAAAATTCAAAATTTTATTAAACATAAAATTTTTTAATAAATAAAAATAAAATCCGGGTGGGCGGGTGAAAAAATTTTTTAAATGTTATGAAAACCAATTACTAAATTTTGTATGGCCTTAATTTAAAATTAATACAAAATTGTAAAAGGATCATTTTTTATTAGAAGTATAGTAAATATTATTTTAGTAAAATTTTGAGATATAAAAATAGGGAACTGTTATTGCCACCCCCTATTTTTGTTAATGCCACCCATCCGGCCTCCAACCCAAATCTCAAGCCCAACTTCCGGCCTAAATCATGTGACCCAAGCCACAAAACAAGGTCACATGACCAATAAAACTTTTGTCTAAAGCTACTTAGTAACACAAATTTTTGGTGCATCGTTTGTGTTACCTTATCATCCAATCAAATTATAGTACCAGAATCATAAGATTTTATAGAATTTTATTAATAAAATTCTATAAAATCTTATAATTCACAAAATTTTACTAATTAATTCTAATATTATGCATTAAGTAAACTTGTTAAGCACCCAAAAATACATCAGATCAGCATAATTATTTTTATTTTACTTGAATTTAGAGAATAGATGCATAATTTTGGATTTTTGATCAAAAAAGTCAAATTTAAGCATCTTTTCTCAAAATTTCAAGTAAAATAAAAACAAAACTGCTGATTTAATGTATTTTTAGGCTCTGAACAAGTTTACCTAGTGAAATAAGTTAGAATTAATTAGTAAAATTTTATGAATCATAAGATTTTATAGAATTTTATTAATAAAATTTTATAAAATCTTATAATTCACAAATTTTTATTAATTAATTCTAACTTTATGCACTAAGTAAACATGTTCAGCATCTAAAAATACATCAAATCGGCATAATTATTTTTATTTTACTTGAAATTTAGAGAATAGATGCATAATTTTGGATTTTTGATCAAAAAAGTCAAATTTAAGCATCTTTTCTCCAAATTTCAAGTAAAATAAAAACAATACTGCCGATTTAATGTATTTTTAGGTTCTGAACAAGTTTACCTAGTGCTATAAGTTAGAATTAATTAGTAAAATATTGTGAATCATAAGATTTTATAGAATTTTATTAATAAAATTCTATAAAATCTTATGATTCACAAAATTTTACTAATTATTTCTAACTTAATGCACTAAGTAAACTTGTTCAGCACCTAAAAATACATTAAATCGGCAGGGTTGTTTTTATTTTACTTGAAATTTGGAGAAAAGATGCTTAAATTTGACTTTTTTGATCAAAAATCCAAAATTATGCATCTATTCTCTAAATTTCAAGTAAAATAAAAATAATTATGCCGATCTGATGTATTTTTGGGTGCTTAACAAGTTTACTTAATGCATAATATTAGAATTAATTAGTAAAATTTTGTGAATTATAAGATTATATAAAATTTTATTAATAAAATTCTATAAAATCTTATGATTCCGGTACTATAATTTGATTGGATGATAAGGTAATACAAACGATGCACCAAAAATTTGTGTTATTAAATAGCTTTAGACAAAATTTTTATTGGTCATGTGACCTTGTTTTGTGGCTTGGGTCACATGATTTAGGCCGGAGGTTGGGCCGGAGGTTTGGGTCAGAGGCCGGATGGGTGGCATTAACAAAAATGGGGGGTGGCAATAACAGTTCCCTAAAAATAAGGGGCACAAAGTGCACAGTGCACTTTTTAGTAAAGTTCTTTTTTTAAAATAGAAATAGTATTTTTTAGTTAATTCTTAAAAGTATTATATAAATAAAAATACAACTAGCTATATATATACTTTTGATATTTAATTTAAATAGTTCATTCTAAGATTCTATATTAGCTATTTTATTTGCAACCCAATTATAAAAATTGTCTATTTAAATTTTTTAATTTTTTAACTACTAAAGCAAAACTATTTATTATCTGTTAAAAGCTTACCTTTTACCCTTTTTTTAATACAGGAGGGTGACAGTGCATTGTGAACACTTTTTAAAAATTTATACCAAGCTAAATAAATATAATATTAAGCTAAAAATTATATAAAAAGTTTATTAAATCTAAGGCTTTTAAATAAAAAAAAAAAAAAAATTCTATGCAATAGTTTTTAAAATAATTAAGGTAACACGAATTTATGTAATGTTACACTAGTACGAAGCTAGTAATTTTAATATAACTTATATAATAAATAGAATTACTAAATATAGTAATATATAAACTTAATTTTTTTATTAAATAAATTAATTTTTTTTTAAATAATATTATTTAATATAACAAATTATATATTTTTTTAACATTTTTAAAATTTTTAAAAAATATTTATAAAATTATTATATATAGCAATAAAAATTAGAAAATTTATTAATTTACACTATGTGTACGCACACATAGTTACACAATGTAAATAGTAAATATTTATTTATTATATATAATCAGCGATCATCATTAATCATCGCTAATTTTTTTTTATAACGATAACCTCTTTTTTTTTCTTTTTAAGCAAGTAGAGGGTGGTGGTTGCCACTTGCTTTGATTCATTTTTAGTTCAGGTATGCACTATTTTATTGTGTTTGCGTTTTTATTTCCTGGCTGTGAAATGCGTTTTGTCTTCTTTCTAGGTGGTTTTTTCGCTTGTCTACTTCGTCTGGTGGGTCTATTTACTTTGCTGTTGTACTTACTTTTTGTTTTGTTTGCCTGACTGAAAACATGTTCAAGTAACGTGTCTATTTTTTTTTCTGATTCTAAAGCCCATTTCTTCATTCCAGAGTTCGTTTTCTGCTTTGTCAAGGGTTATGCTTTTGGTTTCGGGTATGTATATTGTACTTGCTTGTTGGTTTGTTTGCCTGGTTATGAAACACGTTCAAATAACGTGTCTATTTCTTTTTTCAGTGATTTTTGTTTGTCCACTTTTTAACGCACATTTCTTCATTCCAGGAAGTTTTGTTTTCTGCTTCGTCTATGGCTAGGCTTCCGCTTTGGGTGGGTATATTACTTGTTCTTGTTTTTCTGGTTGTGGAACACGTTCAAGTAATTCTCAGGTAGTTTCGTTTGTCCACTTTTCTAACACCCAATTTTTCTTTTTATTTGTACACTTCGTTTAGAGTAGGTGGATACATTAACTGTGCTGGTTGTTTTCATTTTCCTGGTGGTAAAATCGTTCAAGTAATACTTCATTTTTCACTTTCTAATGCTGTTTCTTTCTCCACTTCGTTGGTGTCGTCGTTATTAGGATAGTAAAATAAACCGATTTCGTCGTTGGTCCCATCGTTTATTGGAGTGATAAAAATATTTCTTCGTTGAAATTGTCATTATCTATATTAGTTAGGGTTAGGGTGTCTTGTATTTGTCGCTATTGCTGTTAGTTAGAGTTAGAGTGTCTTGGATTTATCGTTGTTGCTGTTAGTTAGGTTAGGGTAGATAGAGTAGGGCTAGGGCTAGAGTAGTTTTATTAGGTAATTGTGATCAGGTAGTGATGTGACTTGTAATATGACATAATTGTTGTATAATGCTATGCAAGTATAATAAATTAATCGTTTATTAATCGCTGTAAATCATAACGATAATAACTTATATCAATATCTGTAACTGATTACGTTGATCACGTAATTAAGGCGCCTATAAATATTATGTAATTTATTAGTAAATATAATTTCACATGATGCGTGTATGTACACATAGTGTACAAATAAAAATTTTCTAAAAATTATTACTTTTAGAAATTAATTAATTTAAATTAATATTTTAACATTTACTTTAAAAAATCATAAAAAATTTAAAATTTTTTAAAAAATTATAAAAATTTCAAATTATATATAATTTGTTATATTAAATAACTTTATAAAATTAAAAATAAAGTTTATTTAATAAAAAATTAATTTTTACTATAAAAATATAATTTTAATAATTTTTTTAATATTACTAGCTTCGTAAAAATTACACAATTTTGTATTATCTTAATTATTTTAAAACTATTGTATAGAATTTTATAATTTTTTTTTATTTAAAAGCCTTAGATTTAATAAACTTTTTATATAATTTTTAGCTTGATATTTTATTTATTTAGCTTGGTATAAATTTTTAAAAAGTGTCCACAATGCACTGTCACCCCCTGTATATAAACCATTAGATTTATATATATAATTTTAACTTTTTTACTCTTATATTAGCAAATTTATAGTAGTACAATTTTTTGAAAGAATTTGCATACCTACAAAATCTTTCAAAAAATTAAAAATAACAAAAAAAATTAAAAAATATTTTAAAAAAAAATAAAAGTTTTGTATAATATATTAAAATTAATCTACAATTTTGTATTACAAGATCAGATTAGATTTTTTGTTTATAAATTAGATCTTCTATTTAGTTTTATATTAATTTTTTGGTTTATTTGTTTTTTTTTGTTTTTGTTGTATTTTTTTTGGTTTTGTTTTTTTTGATTTCGTTTTGTTTTTTTTTTAATTTATTTATTTTTAATTTTTTTCACACTTTACAAGAACACCAGTCCTTTGCAAGAAAACCAACAACTTTTCAGTACTTTGCAAAAACAACTCAAACTTCTGATACTTTGCAAGAATGCACAACTGATTTCCCCAGCAATTTCTAAATTTTCAAGAATGATTCTTTAGAAAAATAATTTAGTTAAATGCAAGTTTTTGCAAGTTTTTGCTAGATTTTGTTTTATTTATTTTTTTGTTTTATATTTTTTGTTTTTGTTTTTTTGTATTATTTTTAAAAATTTTTTTATTAATTTATTTTATTTCAGTACTTTGTGAGAATACAACTCCTATTTCCTAGCATTTTGCAAAAAAACCAACTTAGACTTTTTTGATACTTTGTAAGCAAACACAGACTTTTCTGCGCACCTTGCAAAAATATTAATTTGGCACTTTACAAAAATATAACTTGATTTTAGCAATTTCTAAATTTGCAAAAATGTGAATTTTTACTTTAGAAAAATAGAGATTTGGAGCTTCATTTATTTTTTTTATTAAGTTTGCTTATATATTTTGTTTTTTGTTTATTTATTTTTTTTTTTTACTTATTTTTTTATTTTATTTATTTTTAACTTCTTTGGCATTTTGCAAAAAACAATCTGACTTTTTTGACACTTTACAAAAACACTAACTCTAACTTTTTTGACACTTTGCAAAAACATACTAGATTCTTTAGCAATTTGCAAAAACACAAATACTTACTTCTAAAAAATGGGCTTTTTTAATTTATCACTTTTCTACTATTTTTACAAAGTATTAGAAAAAAGAGCAAAATAAAGATAATAGTCAAAACAAAAAAAAAACTAAAGTGAAAAGGATAGTTAAAACAAAGAAATAAAGATAATAGCTAACTACAAGATGTGTGAAAATAAGTATATAAGACTAGTTTTTTATTTTTTCTTCTACAAATAGTATAGAATTAAATATGACAAAATATGAAAGTAGTTAAAATAATATGTAATAATGTAAAAATAATACTGTAAAGAATGTATAATAATTAAAATATAATAAAATATGTAATATTGATTAAAAATATTTAAAAATATAATATAAGGTAGCTATGGGTATTGTGGTGAATTTGCTATAACTTGTGACATATTGGTCCAAACTAAATGATATTTATACCATTTAAATTATCTCATTGAGAGTACAAAAATTATTTAATTTTGATCATTGGGTCGTGAGATATTGGTGTTTAAAATGTTTTAAATCAAATTTTTTAATATGTTATATTCAAATACTATTTTAACACCAATATCTTGTAACCTAGTGATTGAAATTAAACCATTTTTGAGCTATTTAAATCATCTTGATAAGACAATTTGAATGGTATAAAATTGTTTAGATTGGACCAATATGTCATGAGTTATTGCAAATTCTGCTACAATACCCTTAGAGGGCTTCCAGAAATTAGCTGATTTCAGGGGGTGAGTGGGTCAGCTAAAGTATCAGGTATAATTCCGGCCAAAATTTTATAATTCTGGCCAAAGTTACAAAATTATTTTTGACCAAAATTATAGATTTACTAACAATATTTAATAATTAATAACTTTTAATTTACTGTATCAAATTTAATGATTTAACTACCAAAATGATCCTCTCAATGAGAGGATTTTAGCAAGCCAAAATCATTAAAATCTAATTACTGGGTCCTAAAATCAGAATAGATATATGTTAATATAAATTTTATAATTTATTAAAAAATTATAAACCATTTATAGTAACACCTTTTTTTTGGTTTAGGTTATCCAGAAGTCAAAAGGTCTCAATATGTCTTTTCTATCTGTACTATCGAAGCAGAATCTATTGAATCTAGATATTGTTGTTATCGAGAATGCGATTATTCTTGTCAGACAAGCCCATCTTCGGCAATTTATTCTGATTTCTGGATCCTGTAATTGGATTTTTATGATTTTGGGCTTGCTAAAATCCTCTCATTGAGTTGATCATTTTGGTAGTTAAATCATCAAAATTGGGCCAGTAAATCAAAAGTTATTAACAATTGAAAATTAATTTTCAATTGTTAATAACTTTTGATATACTAGGCCAATTTCGATAATTCAACTATCAAAATAATCAACTCAATGAGAGGATTCTAGCAAGTCCAAAATAATTAAAATCTAATCACTGGATTCTAAGATCAGAATAGATTTGTTTACTATAGAAGTTTTATAATTTATTAAAGGATTATAAACTATTTATAGTAACACAAATTTATTCTGATCTCTAGATCATGTGATTGGATTTTTATGGTTTTGGGCTTGCTAGGATCTTCTCATTGAGCTGATCATTTTGGCAGTTAAATCATTAAAATTGGCCCAGTAGATCAAATGTTATTAACAATTAAAAATTAATTTTCAATTGTTAACCAATTTCGATGATTTAACTACCAAAATAATTAGCTCATTGAGAGGATTTTAGCAAGTCTAAAATCATAAAATCCAATCACAGAATCCAGGAATCAGAATAAATTTGTGTTACTATAAATAGTTTATAATTCTTTTATAAATTATTAGTAACACAAATCTATTCTGATCTTAGGATCCAGTGATTAGATTTTAATTATTTTGGGCTTGCTAGAATCCTCTTATTGAGGTGATTATTTTAATAGTTGAATCATCAAAATTGGCCCAGTAGATCAAAATTAAAAATCAATTTTTAATTGTTAATAACATTTGATTTACTGGGCCAATTTCAATGATTTAACTATCAAAATAATCAGCTCAATGAAAGGATTCTAGCAAGCCCAAAATCATAAAAATCCAATCACAGGATCCAGAGATCAGAATAAATTTGTATTACTATAATAGTTTATAATTTTGAATTTTACTAAATCTCACCGGCGGTGATCATCACCGCTCTATAATAAACTTTTTAAAAAACTAAGATTAGGGTTTAGGGTTAGGGTTAGGATTAGGGTTAGAAAGGCATATTATAGTAAAATTTTGTGCTAAAAACTTTTACTTAGTGCCCGAAGATAAGTTATCATAGTAAAATATTTTGTTGTCTAAGACTTTTTAGATTTTTTCTTAGTTTTGTTATTTTTGGGTTGTTTTAGTTACACAAGATCCTACGATCTAATTGGTTGAACATATGAGCGGTGATGATCACTGCCAGTGAGATTTAGCAAAACTCTATAATTTTTTAATAAATTATAAAACTTCTATAGTAACACAAATCTATTCCGATCTTAGGATCCAGTGATTATATTTTAATAATTTTGGGCTTTCTAGAATCCTCTCATTGAGAGGATCATTTTGGTAGTTAAATCATCGAAATTGGCCCAATAGATCAAAAGTTATTTACTATTTATTATTTTTATTAAGTTTTTTATTTATTTTAATGTTTTTTTTTAGTAGGATGAAAATAACAACAAATAAAACAAAAAAACTGAGCAAAAACAGCAAAAAACAAAACAAATAAAGGGCAAAAATAGGACAAAAATAAGACACAAAACAGAAGATAAAAATAATGAACCAACATACTTATATAAAAAACCCACAAAGAACTTATAAAAAACCCTTAAAATTGACAAAGAATTTACTGGAAAATACAAACTTGCACAATGAGTTTACTGAAAAATTTACTAAAAAATGATAAAAAACTTGACAAACTTGCTAAAGAACTTACCAAAAAATGATGAGCAAAACTTACTAAAAGATTTATATAAATGCAAAGAATCTAAGAAACAAATATGCAAAGACATACTAAAATATGGGGGTGAGTCAGTAGAAAAGGGACAAATCATTTTTAATAAAATCTTTTAATTTTTAAATTAAAATATCTTGACAACTATTTAATCAAATTTGCTAAAAATTTTTTTATTTTAATCTTGAAATTATATAGAATTAAAATAAAAAAAAATTAATTAATTTTATTAAGATAGTTGTTAAAATATTTAAACTTAAAGTCAAGAAAACTTTTACTTAGAAAAAAATTTGGCTCTTTTCTACTGACTCACCCCTATATAAAGAATTTAAAGAAAAAAACCTTCTGAACTACCAAAAAATTTACCAAAAAATGACAAAAAACTTGCTACAAAACAGTCAAAAAATAGCAAAAGAACCTGCCAAAAACAACAAACTTGCTAAAAATCACCAAAAAACAACGAACAAAACTTACTAGAAGATTTATATAAACACAAAGAATCTAAGAAATGAAATATGCAAAGACCAAAATATAAAAACTAAAAAATAAACCTACTGAACTACCAAAAAATTTACCGAAAAATGAGCAAAAGCACTCCCCAAAAATGACAAACTTGCTAAAGAACCTAACAAAAAACAATAAGCAAAACTTACTAAAAAAACTACATAAATGCGAAAAATCTAAATAAAGGTCTAATTCATTAAATAATATATTCGAATATCCACTGAATATTCGAATAACTTTCAAATATTCGAATATTAATTTTTTTACTAAATAAATATTTGAATGTTTAAAATTTCATGAATATATATATTGAATATTCATTGAATATATATATATAATTTTATAATTTTATTTTATTTTTTAATAATTTATTTGCAATTTTATTGGCTAATTTAAGTGAAATAGTTAATAATTTTTTAAAATTAAAATATATTTATATTTAGTGAATATTCAAATATTCATTCAAAATTTTTGAATGAATATTCGAATACTAAAAAATAGTATCCAGATGCTAATTTTTTAAATGAGTTAAACCTCTAAATCTAAAAAATAGAACATGCAAAGATACACCGAAATACAAAAAACTTAAAAAAAACCTACTGAACTAACAAAAAAACAAGAAATCCACAACCTAAACACAACTTTACAACAGCTTCAACATAAGCAAATTTATAATAGCATAATCTTTGTGTAAGGTCTTATGAACTGTAATATAAGCAAAATATTTCATAATATATTTTGAAATATTTTTTAAATATCAAATTTTCGAAATATTTTAAAAGTAATTTAAATCTATTTCGAAAAATTTTAGAACTAGAAACCAAGCTAGATCAATAGATTTGTAACCTGGATTATGCATTGGACTAATTTTTTGAAATAGTTCGATGAAATTCAAATTTTGTACTAAAAAATTAAATTAGATCTTTTGTTTAGGGCAGTGACAGATATTGCGTAATATCCTAGAGGGGAGGGTCAAAAAAATTTTTACATAAGAATAATTATACAATTTGATTGGCTAATTGGTCTTATGTGAGAGGGAGGAGGTAGCTCTATGATAAAATGATATTACATAATATATGTCATGGCCCTTATAATTAGATCTTCTATTTTGTTTTTTTTCACTTTTTTGTTTTCATTTCATTTTTTTGTTTTTTGTTTTCATTTCATTTTTTTTGTTTTTATTTTTTTTTAAATTTTTTTTTTTTTTAATTTTTTTTTTTTTTTTTTATTTCAGCACTTTGCAAAAACACTAATTGATTTTGAAGCCCAACCCAAACTTCTGACACTTTGCAAGAATACACAACTAATTTCTTCAGCAATTTCTAAATTTCCAAGAACACTTCTTTAAAGAAATAAAGGTTTAGTTAGAACTTATTTATTTTTTCATTTGACATAATTTGTTTTTGTTTTTTTTTAAATTTGTTTTATTAATTTATTTTATTCTAGTACTTTGTGAGAAAAGAACCTTTACTTTCTAGTACTTTGCAAAAAAACCAACACAAATTTTTTTGGCACCTTACAACTTATTGGCATTTTGCAAGAACATTAACTTAGTTTTTGCAATTTCTGAATCTGCAAGAACATGAATTCTTATTTCAAAGAAATGAAGATTTGGGGCTTTATTTATTTTTTTTTACTAGTTTGCTTAAACTTTTTGTTTTTTCATTTGTTTTTTTTTTACTTATTTTTTTTAATTTTTATTTTATTTTATTTATTTTTAACTTTTCTATACTTTGTGACTTTTCCAGCACTTTACAAGAACACTAGCTTTAACTTCTTTAGCACTTTGCAAAAACATACTAGATTTTTTTGGCAATTTGCAAGAACACTAACACTTCTGAAAAATGGTTTTTTTCATTTCTTTACTATTTTTAGAAAGTATTTAGAAAAAGGGAGCAAAACGAAGTTTATAGCCAAAACAAAAGAAATAGCCAAAGTGAAAACAATAGAAAACACAGAAGCAAAGATAATAGCTAACTGTGAAGTAAGCAAAAATAAGTAGTTTTTTGTATAAAGTAATAAAATTAGATGCAACAAAGTATAAAAGTAGTTTAAAATATTTGTAATAATATAAAAATAATACTATAATAATGTAATATATAATAAAGTAGGGGTGTAGTAACATAGAGAAGCTGTCTGGTTGTCATCCCCCAAACGACAGATCTAGAGTTCAAATCCTACTGAAGACGAATTAGAAAATAGGCCTGTGTTATGGTAATATTTGTTCATTGATCGATCAGGTATATTATCTGTAACCTTGGTATCACTATCTTGAATAGGAGCATTGGTGCAGTTGTGTAAATTACACAGACAAATCCAAGGGACTGGAACAATTGAAACCGTTTGGCAAGCTCTGAGCAGAGAGATAAGGAAAATCCTTCTACAGTGCTACAGAAGTCCTTCTAACTGGAGATCAAAGAACTAAACGGAATATACCCTATGGCAAAAGGGAACACCAACCTGGCTACCAAAGCGTACCGGAGGAAAAGGACCTATGTTTTGGAAGTAGGATACCAAGAAAAGGCGTTCATCGGCACATAAAACCAGATAAACCAATCCTTTCAGGCTAACTGGTTTGGTAGTTTGGCAGAGATCAGTATAAAGTTGGAGGTGTTGGATGTGAGTACTGGGGATCAGAATGAACCTTGCAAGGGCAAACGAAACTGACCGGCCAACAAGAAGTGGAAACATGGAGGTGTGTACATGTCAAAGCTCAACGGAGCTCTGGATATAGGGATGTTATCCTGTTCATCCAAACCCTGTTCGGTCTTGTTTGAAACCCAAACCAGTTAAACTCGAGTTTTTGTAGTCACATGATTTTACTATAATATTTAAACTCCTCCTGCTCAAATTGAGTTCGGAATCGGTTAGATGAGCAAAATGCTTGATTAGTAATTGACTTTAGACTATTAATTACTATCGTGCATTGACAAAAAATATTTTTTTTCGATTGGCCAATTATTATGGCGTTATGCTAATATGACGAAGATAGGCTTTTAATTAAAAATTAATTGCGATATTATGACGATATTAATTTTTTTTTTTAATTAATTACGATATTATATAATGAAAATTGCTTTTATTTTTGTTTGCACATATTTTACTTATTTACTTAAACTTCGTTCGTTTGCACATATTTTACTTATTTACTTAAACTTTGTTCGTTTGCACATATTTTACTTATTTACTTAAACTTTGTTCGTTTGCACATATTTTACTTATTTACTTAAACTTCGTAAGATGGATGAAGAAAACGCACTTGACCAATTTATTAACCAAATTAAACATACCTCTTTGAGCTCTCAAAATACACTTAAATCCGAAACACTTTCAGAAATAACAAACCATCCCCAAAATGATTAAAAAAAGATCCTTTCTGGGATGAACTTGTTGAAATTTGTGATAAACGACATTGCAATAAACCTTATTCAATAGATACTGGTCTTGTACGCTATTCTGGACTTGCACAAATGCATGTAATTATTTGATCGTGCAGGCTACTTCTGTATCTAGTGAAGAATGTTTTCTAAAGCCAAAAATCAATTAATCCAATCCGTAATCGACTACCTGAAGAAAGCGTAACTGCAAGTCTCTGCCTAAAAACATAGTACGAATCAGGCATCCTCGACTGTGTAGAATATTATTAAACCGGATATTATTATGTTGTTCAACAAATAAATAATACGTAGCAATAGATGCAATAAATATTGTAAATGCATAATATGTATATTTTACAAATGTAAAATTGCTTTAATAAATATATAGCATGCTTTATTAAATTGTTCAAACATGTATAATTATTAACACATTTGCATAAACCGAATTCAATAACCAGTTTTACATGTGTGGTTTGAAACAGTGTTCAAACAAGTTTTTGAGCACGAACCAACCAGTTGGAACAGGATAACATCCCTATCTGGATGCACCCATATGGGAGTTTTAGGACGTTAAGAGGATCTGGGACCACCAATGCCAGGTATAGCTGATATAAGCAGTGTTGTACGCAGACATTGTCCCGCCAATTTTACAGGGACATGGACAGTCCGGGACAGGACGTCCAGGACATGTCTACAATAATGTCCCAATACGATATTGTACACGAACAATATTCTACTAATTTTTAACTTTGTCCCTACTATGTCTGGGACATGTCCGCTAGGTAAAACCAATCAAATTGTGGAATTATACAGACCTTGGTTTGGGTTATGTAAAAAATGATGATAATTTACGAGGGTACACTGAATTTTATTGGTTGGTGATTATGTGTTGATTTGCCGAATGTCCGAGACAAAAAAAATTCTGGGCGCACATATTCCGGACCTCCCGTCCTGGACTGTCCGCTGTCTATGCCTGTGTCGCAAGACAACACTGGATATAAGTGCATGTAGTGGTACAAAGTTGGGTTGGCTGAGCCTCATGATGCCATCCAACTATATCTAGAACTAAAAGCTTCAGTGAAACAAGCCTGGATACTCGTTACCATATTGGAAAATACAGTCGTTCACATATTTTCGAATTTGGATCGTTAAATCCTAAGTCCCCAAGTCGCAGAAAACTCGGCTAGTTGCAGCAGTATGCAGGCCTAAGATACTTACCCAATGTGGTAGAGGCAGCTGCATGGCTTGAGATATGAACTCCCGAGAAGTATGCTAGTAAGGAACTAAGTATACCAATTTGGAAGCAGAAAGCGCCTACCTGGAATCACATACACCAAATTGGAAGTAATGATATTAGGAAATGTGGGTAAAGTGGTAGACATGTAAACACTGACTGTTGGCTGGAGAAAAGGGATGTCCAAAACCAGGCTAGCTATATAAATGGGAGTATGGTAGGCTCTGGTAGGTTTAGGTTATGGATAAAATAGTCCAAGTTTCGGTACTTAGTAGATATAGTAGTATAAAAATTGTAAGCAATATACAGTCGCCTCTTTCTAATCCGAACCTCTCTAAACTGAACACTATTAAACTCTCTCTAAACTGAACAAAATCTTCTAGAACATTTGTAAATTTTATTATAAAGTTTGGATAAGCCATATATAACTTTTTGAAAACTGAACTTTTCCAAATTNGGATAAAATAGTCCAAGTTTCGGTACTTAGTAGATATAGTAGTATAAAAATTGTAAGCAATATACAGTCGCCTCTTTCTAATCCGAACCTCTCTAAACTGAACACTATTAAACTCTCTCTAAACTGAACAAAATCTTCTAGAACATTTGTAAATTTTATTATAAAGTTTGGATAAGCCATATATAACTTTTTGAAAACTGAACTTTTCCAAATTTTTGCATAGTAAAAAAAGCAGTCCCGGCAGTTCAGGTTAGAAAGAGTTGACTGTATATTGTAATGATTAATATATATCCAATAAAGTCCAAAGGCATGACCTCACCTTAACAATAAAAAAAAAATATATATATAATAAAGTATGTAATATTATTAAAATATATTTAATAAATGTAAAATATAATGTATATTAATAATAAATAAAAAAATGTAAAAATTTTATATTAAATTGCAAAACTTAGCGAAATATTGCAAAAACCTATAAAAAAGCTTGTTATGTAAATATATATATTTTTATTTATTTTAACATTTGCAAAAATTTGCTAAAATTGTAAAACAATATGAAAACATTACACAATTTGCAAAATATTTCTTCCTGTGGCCCCTGAAGGAGAAGATAATTTTCATTTTTTTTATTTGGTCTATTTGCAATATTTCGCAATATATTTCAAAATATTTCAAAATAAATTCTATAATATTTCGTAATACAGTAAATTACATAATATACCATGTTAATTGTAAAATTTTTGTTATATTATGGGCTGTAATTAGGGTTCCAATCTCTAACCTAGAAAACTATGTACTGATTACCTGACCTGAAAAATATGCCAACCAGGTCAAGTTTTTGACATACCGGTTTAAATGATATATAGGTCACCCATTAATAAATAGATCACATATTAACAAACAGGTTACTTGTTTATTAACAGATATATTTAATATTCAGGGTAAGAATGTTGATTTTGTAAATCATTATACAATTAATTAAAGATTTTTTTATATGTTTTTACAATACTTTTTTCAGAAGCTTTGGTAAATTATTTCTATTAGACATATTAGATTATTAGATAAACTTGAAGTTTACTAGTCGAAGTTATAAGTAATTAATTATCACAGGACCCCGAATAATCTATGTGAGGTCATAGTTGAAAAATAGCTAATAGAGGGCCATTTTTCAAAAAAGGTTATATTTGAAAAGTAGGTATTGGAGAAAAAGGATATATTTGAAACCCGCTAAATAGCAAAATAGGTATATTTTAAAGAATGCTAATGGGAATAATTTTTATAAATGTTATATTTGAAATGTGCTAATGAAAAAATCTGGGTTATAAAAGTAATCCGGCAGGTAAAAAGGAGAAAGGGGTGAAAGAAAGAGAGGGGTAAAAGGGTGAGAGGGGTAAAAAGAGAGAGAAGGATAAAAAGGAGAGAGGATAAAAATTGGTCAAAACGGGCTTTTTTTTTTTTAAGTTTTTTGGCACAATAAATGGTTTAAGAAATTTTGAACTTTGTTTTTTGTT
>QKWP01000628.1:54670-80341 GCA_003550325.1 Gigaspora rosea
TTGTGTATAGTTTACCTCTATATATTTCGCCGGCATTGGATTTGGTATTCTATAATAACTCGGGATAGATTTTATAAAATTCAAAGCCTCAGTTCTACTTTTTATCGGGAAACCCTCCTTAACATTGATTTTTAAATCCCTTGGATTCTCAGGTAAACTCTTCTTATTAATCACATAATCATTTGGAAGGTATTTGAATACGTAGACTTTTCTCAGTTTGTTCATATGTTCTTTAAAGTCTTCACTATCTTTAGGGCAGAAAAAAAACATTCTTCTCAAGCTCGGTGTCAACTCCTGATGGGTCAAAGGCAACTCCAATTTCTTTGGTGGTAAATCAAAAAATGATTCTGGTAATTGAGAGAAAATATAGAACTTTCTTAAATCCTGTTTCCAATCCTTAACCTTCTTTAGATCAGCTCTATCTGTTACAGGAAAAAATTTTTTAAATTCCTCTCTTAGTTCGCTTGGATAACTCGGGATCGGTATTCTTGAATCTTCTATTTAGAACTCCGGTAATCGATCAAATTTATATATCCCTCTCAGACCACTCACGACTTTACCCATGAATCTTCTGTCCCGAATTGGTAAAGTGTATTTTAAATCTTCTCTAATCTCTTTCGAAATCAAATCATAATGCTCCGGTAGTTGAATCAATAAGTCACTCTTCAACTCATTTATTCTCTTTCTCAACTCTTCAAATTTTAAATCATTCTGTAATCTTGCAAAACCCGCCACGATAAATATTAATTGCGTTATCTCAAAACCATCCAAAATGATAAAATCAGTATTAGTCAGAAAATCGATACCAATTTCTTTCTCAATTTATCGTAGATCTGGTCTTTATTTTTCTTGTTAATGACGTATGCTCTATAAGCTTGTTTGTATCTATCTGTAGCTCTCCCTAGTAAGTGCATGAATTCATTTTGATGTGCCGGACGAGTCTCGTGTCTATTTGTAAAACATCTAAAGAAAGCCTTATCCTGATATTTTAGCTTGGTCTCGATAGCTGGTGGTATTTTCATACTTGTTGTTTTAGTTTCCAACTTGTGTTTTACAAAACTCACAATTGACTCTTGTGACTTGAAAGCTTCGATTATCTTGGCTATGCTCCATTCATTAGAATTAAACAAATCTTTAATTACTTTACTCTTCGCCCTCCAAACTTTGTTTTTTAAAACTCTACTTTTATTTCATCTTACTTCTAATTGCTGCTTATCCAAGTTCTTTCTTCCTGTTACTACCGCACTATATAAAAGTGGTTGTTGTTTCTTTTCGTTCTGAATTTTATCTACCATTTCTGTAGCAGTTCCTTTTTGTTGTATTTCCTCTTCTACCTCCATATTGTTAACTATTTCTTCGTTATCGCTAATAATCTCATCATGTGACTTGGTTTGTTGTTTTCCTGTCGATGATTCCAGAACATTAATTATTGATAACGTATTACTCTCGATTTGGTCGTTTGTTGTGATTAACTGAAATCCTGACGATGTCATATCCCGGATTTGGTTGTTTGTTGTTGTCGGCTGAGTTACTGATGTCGTTTGTTGTGACGATGATGTCATTTCATCAATTTGCATGTTTGAGTCCATTTGTGTGTTTTCCGTACTATCAACTTCTATTTCTCTGTGAGAACTCTTTAATTTCTTTACACCGTTTCCTTCACCATGATTGTTTAGTCTTTCATTATAGCTTTTCTGAACTGCCTCAAACTCCTCATCTGGATCCATATCGAGTTCAAAAACTTGAAAGGGCCAAAGGCCCTCTTTTCCGTTTGTTGTTGTTAGAGACCCTTTAGTTATAGTCGTTCCCTTCCTCTTCTTACTCAGTTTGTTTACTGGCTTAAAGTTCTTCTTGGTTGTTGTTAATTAATTAATTATTTAGTTAATAAAATTATATATTTAATACGTTTTGGTTACGATTTTCCTCTTTTCCTACTATACTGTTTTTGTTTACTTAGGATTTACAGATGTACGGGAAAGAGTTTTTTTGCTGTTAGTGTAAGGTTTAGATTGTAATCTTTTTGTATACATTTTATAGTTTTTTTTTCTTTTTGTTTAATATTGAAGTGTACAAATAACAGCTATTAACTTATTATTTTTTTTTTTACTAAAGTTTTTTAGGATTTTGTAATAGATTTATATACCATCTTGGCTAATGTTTTTGGTCGTGATATTGTGCTTGCTGATGTTGCCCTTCTGGCCTTAGACATTAAGTCCAGGGATTGCATGGTGAAGAACCAATTAATGATATAAATATTTTATGTAATACTACTATTCTGACCTCAGCTATCCACATTTACTCTACTAGATAAAAAATTTTAAATAATAATGGTATGAAATAGGACCCCAAAGAACTCTAATAAAACTCAGATCTGAGTTTGTATAATTTTAGCAGTATTTTAGCCAAATAGTATTTGGGTAGCTAGTTGAAAAAACGGTTGATCCGACGGGTTACAGATAGAGATTTTCAAATCGGTTTGAAATCCTACAGTGCGGGACAGCATAAGATATCCAATGCGTCAAATTTTAAAAAATTTTCATGATAAAAATGGCATAAAAAAAAATATTAACCAAACAAATTTCTTAAAATTATATATACGTGTCAAATTTTAAATTTTAAATTGTAACTACTTTTTTAAAATCAAAAATTTTGAAAATCCCTCTTTAAGATTTGTTAATTAAATAAAAAACAATAAATTTGAAAGAGGAATTTTTATTTTAACTTGTTTTAAAAAAGTTATCAAATTGGATGTCTTATGCTGTCCTGCACTGTAGCTATAATAATTTACATAAAATTACATATACCGGTATATAATTCGTTAATGAAAGCTCCAAAGGTAGTTCTAACAATAGCTCTAACGATAGCTTCAATAATGGCTCCAACGACGATTTTATTAAGGCTTTAGTGATAACTTCAAATGATAACTAAAAAAAATATTAATGTTAGTAAAAAAACAAAAAAAATAATAAAATTAAATAAAAACAAAAAAAAAGATCATCTATATGATCACCAATTTAAAAAATAATTGGTCAATCATATGGAGTCACATAGTGACAGGTTGCTATTTTATTTTTGCTTTTTAATTTAATAGATTTTTAATAGATTATTATTTTTTAAAACTATTAATAAAATAAAAATTTAATGTTATCAAAAGTATAAGTAACTAGTTGTACTCTTCTTTAATATTGTTTACTAGAATTTTTCAAATTATAGATGATCAATAGTTATGACTCATATTGCACAATAATTTTTGTGAAACAAATTTCTTAATATTAATATATAAATTTTTTTTTTATAGTTATACTAAATATTATTTTGTTTATCTATATATATATATTTTTTTTTTGAATTTTTTTTTTTATTATGAAACAAAAATTACAAAAAAAAATAGAAAGATAAAATCTTTTCTTTGCCCTGAGTTAGCATCTAAAATAACTGAACATGGTACTTGCCACTTTATACACCTTTAAAAAGTAATAGAAAGGCTAGTTTGAATGTTTTGACAAATAATTTTGTAGAATCAACTTCTGTTGAGGTGTCTACATGTACTATACAATATTACCTTCATGAAGAGTTTTTTTGGCCAGGTTGAAAAAAGAAAACCATTCATAAATAAAAACAATGTCAAGCTTTATTTGAAGTGGGCTAAAGATTGACAACACTGGAATAGAAAGTAAAAAAATGTTGTTTGGAGTGATATATCACAGTTTAGGTATTTGGAAGAGATGGTCATACATATGTTTGAAGAAAACCAAAAGAAAAATATGATATAGATTGTTTGGTCCCTATGTTTAGGTTAGAAAGAAAGGGCATAATGGTTTGGGGTTGCTTTAGTTACTATGGTTCTGAACCTTTGGTTCGGGTATTGGTAACATGAATTCAGAGGACTATATCAAGGTTCTTTATGATTGTTTGTTACCTTTTTTAGACAGTCTAAATAGTTTTGTTAAAAAAAAAAACTATCTATTCCAAAGTGACAATATGACAATTCACAATTTAACTTTCACTATAAATTGGCTTGAAGAAAATAATATTGACAAATTTTTTTGGCCTGTATTGAGCCCTGATCTTAATTCTATTGAACATCTTTAGGATAAATTGGAATGCCAAATTCATAAGCATATTTCTTTGCCAAGCAGTGAGTCAGAATTATTTAGTTTCCTGTAGGAGGAATAGTTTAAAATTAATGGTTTGATTTTTAGAGTCTTGTTGAAAGCATGCCTTATCATGTTCATGCTGTAATTGATGCTAAAGAATACCTGACGCAGTATTAATAATTGTAAATAAAAATTTATTTTTATAACTATTAAATAAAAATAATCAATCCAAATTATTAAATGGGTTGTTGATAAATTGCAGTTGTAAAAACTTGTAAAAAAAATGATCATCATTTTGTAATTATAAAATTCTGGTAATCAATGCCAGGAGAGTGTACTCTTGTTTATATAACAGATATCTAAGAGTACCTATAAGCAGTTTCCTTGATTAAATACTTAAATAAAAGACCCAAATCCCTTTAATACAAAAAAAAAATTTAATAAAAATCAAGCAAATTTTTTATAATAACAAATTTTTTATAATTTAACAAAAATAACTTAATAAAATTAATCAAATTTAATTAAATTTTTTTAAATAATTTTTACAAACTTGTATTATTAATTTAAAAAATTTTTATTAAATTTGGTCAAGTTTTTATGTTTAAATTTTAAAAATATAACAAAAATTTTAAAAATATAGTAAAATTTTGAGATATTAGGCAATCAAAATTTGGTATTTGGTTTTAAATTTGAAAAAGTTGGTTTAAAATGTTCTATACAATATAATCTTATTTGTTAAAAAAATATCTTTGTTTAAATTTAGCTATAACCTCTATTTTGATAAATATTTAAAAATTTTTAAATTTTAAAAATCAATTTAATAAAAATTTTTCTATTTAAAGCATGGTCTCACCTTTAATATTCAAAAAAAATTTTTTCTATTTAAATTTTTATACCGTATTTCGGAAATAACGCGCAGGGGTGAAATTACGATTTTCGGCCTAAATTAAGCTTAATTCGGGCCATTATTCTAAATAACACCCATGCCCGTTATTTCGCGAAAATACGGGTACTTGTAAAATTTGTAAAATTCAAATAAAATGCATGCTCAGAATGATGTATCATTTGATTATTCAAAAATTTCATAAAATGCAAAAACGAACCCGGCAGTTTCATACGGTCATGTATGTAACTGCGACTTTATACGGGTATTCTGTATAACGAATTTGGAAACGGGCTTATTTTTCATATATTAAAATCGGGTTTATTCGGTTTTAACATAAACCCGGCTCCACGGGGTATTGTAACGTGTAAACACTGGCCAACGGTACTAATCATTGCTAGACGCAACTATATACTACCAGTAAACAAAAATGACACTTAAAATTGTCAATTACATCGTTAAGGGCGTGTCATTTATCACATTTTATACAGATAAAAACCAATCAGCCTTAGCAAAAAACTTGATACAGAATTTTGTTCATATAATATTATAATTGTTACATTGAATACCAATAGATGGTTCGATTAACATTATGAAGCTATATATTAATCTTTCGGTGCAAGTGCGACTACAGTGAATTGAAGATTATTAGGATCCCTTTCCATGAATTTCTTAATTATATCGACGGAGCCCTATTTATTTAATATTTAATATCGAGTAAAATATTAACAATTATGTTATGTGTCTGAACTCCAGAACGAGTAATTAGAACGTACCTTCACAAAATCATCACATGAACCATGATTTACGGGAAAAGGCTTACTTCCATCCAACTCGTAAATCGATCCATCTTTTTCGACAAGACATATAAAATGCAAATTTACTCTTTCATCCTCCCCAGGAGCCTATATGTTGGGAAAACATAATTCATATGTGAAGGTAATTCTAAAGAGTGCTTATTAAAATACAAATACATACCCTAGTCTGACCCATTCTCGCAGAGGTTTGATGAGCTTCAGCCAATTCGTCATCTTCCTCAAGACATTTGGCTCGCTCTTCAGGTGTCAACGCTTTGGTTTTATCTAATAGGCGTTTAAGTGGACCGTCTTCTAGAATGTCGATATGATGGCTATGTGTTAAAATCACGATAATAAACGTGAAAATATATGAGAAATAGATCCTAATTGTTACCGATAGGAATAGAATCCCTATTGTTAGCTAAAGAATGTACTAATCCAATTGTTCCACACGCGTTGCTAATAGTCTGTTTATAAAATACAACATTGGGTGATATTTCCTGTCCTTTCTCTTTAATACTTTCTACTTGAATTTTAGTATAGTTCTCATGAGCTTCTGAAACAGGGAAGAGAAGAAGAAAAGCTTTAATTGGTTTAGGAATCATTAGCAGGAGTTCTTCTTCCAGGCCTAAGTATCCGCATTAAAATAGATAACTCTTATTAGAAATATGTATGGTCAGTAAAACCAACGGATAATTACTGAGAGCTTACCAAAAACATCGGTGTATGCCCATTGCGAAGATAAGCCCAGTTTATGAACATACTAGGCAACGAAAGACATTTAAGATCGAGAAATACATATTCGAACAAATTGCTATAAATATATCACGTTATTACTTACTTTGTTCATAACCTAATAACAAAATAATGAGTTCTTGTAATACTGTCAGCAAAACGAATTAAAGAGTAAAATACATACTTCTGGGTTAGATTCTAAAGGAATCCACCTAATTTTCTTTTTAGTTTCGGTTTCTGCCATGGTGTTCAACTGTAAAATCAAATTTCATACGCAAATAAACTTGTTATTTATCCGTTATTTACGTGACTTACGTACGCACGTACGTACGTACAGTTTGTACGTAACATCGATCGAGATGTTACACCTAAAATTTTTATTGGACAAGGTTGGGGTAGATACTAGTAATGCCGACATAATCAGCGTTGTCACTGGAAGATGGAACCCACTGGAACGATTTTTTCACTGGAACTTATTCATCTAATTGGCTAATCAAATTAGTTAGTTGTCGACTAATATTCAATACTAGTTCAAGTTTCTGACGTAATAATTCTTTCTTCGTGTATCAAATGTTCATTTCTATTCGACCTGGCTCTATATCGTTGGCTGTCATCCCAACAGACCAAGTTTGTCTGTGTAACTATTATCACAACAGGCCACATTTCTACAACTGCTGTTCTAGCAGACCAGTCATACAAATACTTTGGGTAGGGAAGGTGGGTCGATATAACCAAAACGAAAGTCGAGTTTGCAGAAAAGACAAAGTTGATTTTCACAGTCTATTATAGAACAATTACCTCATAATTACTCAACATATTACAGTACTAATGCTGTAATGCATCGATACTAAATTTACATCGATCATACATCGATCATTCGATATATCATGTGACAGTAACCGGGCATTATTGAAAAATAATTTTGGGATGCATTTTTTTGAACGAATATAATTAACTAGGAAAATTAGTTTGAACAATAGTAGTATATTTGCCAATGTCTTCCGCAAAGAGAACAGTTCTTAATAAGTTGTAGGCTTTTACATCCTCTTTTGTAAATCTACCATTAACAACAAAAAAACGGTTTAAACCATTGCTAACTCTATTAACGGCATTGGTTAGTCTATTCAGTTTCTGCTTCAGTAAAACAATTATCACCTATTCCAATAGTATCAATGATGTGATAATCACATCTTCACCTTTTAAACGAAATGTTCAACTTGGACTCCTTCTGACTCACTAATTCCATATTCACAGTACTCATTACATTAGCTAGGGTGGAACTGTCCTGCCTACTGACAGTATTGTTCTTTCATTTACCATATTAAACTTATTCTATTTCGTTTCGTCTTTTTTTCCCAATCGGGTATGTAAGTTAAACTTATTCTATTTCGTTTGGTCTTTTTTTTCCCAATCGGGTATGTAATGTGGTAATACAATAGTAGAAAATGATAATTTTCGTGATGGTTCTGGTTCGAAAATTAACGGAACACTTGTCAATCGTAAAGATTTTTACACATTACAGAGTACTGCCCCACCCACTCTTCATATGATCTCTTAGCTCTTTAAATATTAAAAAAAAAAAAAAAAACAATTACCATACTAAAAAATCGAGTACTATACCAAAATCACCAAAATCAGATACTAAAAAAGGCAAATACAGTATAGATGACCGTATACAACACCTGTGGTTTGGTACACCTTCATTGTAAGTGCATAAGAAATTAGAAATGCTATGAATGAACCGTTAATCATTATTAAACTGCTATAAGCCTGAATACACGATGCTTAAAAAATATCATGACTTATTCTTAGGAACATCAAAAGCGTTTAATATCATAATTGCAGTATAATTTATTATTATTATTATTATTATTATTATTATTATTATTATTATTATTATTATTATTATTATTATTATTATTATTATTATTATTATTATTTTATCAAAATCAATTTCTATATTGATTACAATTGCTACATCATTAACTTTGGTTTGTTCTTACTCATCTAAGAAGCCTTATACCAGATACATTTTTTATTTTTAGAAAGAATTAAGTTAATATATTAGAATTTAGTTTTCAATTACTAAAATATAATAACTAAAAATCCATAGTTGCCTATTTGTTTCTCATGTACTATATAAAAAAGAATAATAATACCAAAATATCCGATTCATGTGCATCAATATGCGCGATGTCAAACGCGCTTGTGAAAATGAAAATCGAGAGTGCTTCCAAGCAAACGATCGATTATGTTGATAATTTTTTTAATGACATATATGTTAGATTTATTTTAAGGTTAAAAAATAAAATATTGAAGTTGTTATGTTGTGTCATTTATTGATTCCTGTCAACTCATGTGCCATTTTTGTGAATCTGTGAATAACGTCTGTGAATAATGTCTGCCGTTTTGGAATTGCTATGAATCTTATCGAGCAATTAAATATATTTATGCTTACATAAACAACAAGGCACTTAGATATGTATAGAGGAAGTTTGTAAGGTACTTATTGTGACTATTTTATATAAGCTAATTAGAGTTTTTTCATGTTTATGTTGTTATTGAAATAGATGACTAATATTACAGGTAAAAAAATGGTTCATGTCTCTCAACAATTAGACGTGGGGTGTCTTAGGTAAAAATGTTCTATGCCCCCAAAAACCCTTCCCAAACCCTAACCCTAACCTAAATATTAATTTTTTTTTGTATATAAAACTTTAGAATATCTAAAAAATATATATATATATGATAGGGTAAAACACCATAGTGCGTTTTATAATAATTGGTTCTAAAAATGTTAATTATAAATATACAAGGATATAATGCCTTTATCATAAATTTTTAACTTTATCATAATAAAAATACATCATTGAAATATAAATTTAAAATTTGAACATAAAATTATTGTACCTTTTCATAAATACTCAAATTATGAATCTTGAATCGACGGGTTTTTGGTATTTATCTGCCCATACGGCATAAAAAAATTTTTCATAAGCAAAGATAATAAAGATAATGTATATTTACTTTCACTTAATATTTTTTTAATTATAACAAGGCACTTAAAGTGTTCAAAGGGACTTATAAATATAGTTAGAGTTTATAGCTATTATATTAATATAAAGTACAATTAGAGGTGCGAACTATAAACTTTTAATTATAATAAATAAACTGTAGCTTATTGTAAAACTTTAGTTTTAAAATAAACTACAGTTTATTTATATTTATTGTAATTTACGGATCACATCTCTATACTAATCAATATACACATATCATTATTTAATAAGATTCTAGATATTGCGGATGCACAACATTATTTTCATGATGTAAAATTTTACAGGATACCTGGATTATGATATAATAAAAAGTTTATTCTCCTTTTTTTTATTAAAAAAAAAAACCGTTTGCGTGGCCTAATAGATATTAAGTGAATCTTGTTCTAAATTGCATCTCCGAACTTTATGATTAAAAAAATAAAAAGAAAAAATTAAAGTTTAATTCTTTTTCTTTCATTCCCTCCCAATTCGTGAACACGTTTTCCCAAGCATCTAATATTATTATTTGGCTATCCAGGTCACACAAAGAAGGTGACCCAAAAAAAGATATATACACTATTTATTCTGTTTCGCAGAAAATAAATATTATATACAAAAAAAATAATACAATCAGCGAAGAATCTTAAGCAATTCCTCATAATCACAAATCTCCAATTAACTGTCTGACAAACAACAGTCAACATATTTTTTTAAAAATAAACGAACTTATGTTCATCCTTTTCAACCTATTCTCGTCCACTTCTTCCACTCTTCTTCCCAATAATCTGCCTTGTACTTATAATTTCTTCTATCAAAAATCACCATATAAAAAAAAATACTCCGTCCGACAAAGATGCTGAGAATACCTGCTTTTGGACTAGTATACGGATATAGTCTAATAGTTGTTTGTCCTTTCTTTTTCAAGTATCTATCTCCTTCTATGGAGTTATCGTTTATCCAATTTTCAATTTCTTCAGAAATTAAGTGTTCAACAGAAATATGAAAAGGGTTGTTTGAATAGAAAACGTAACAATTATGGGGTCTCATGAATTCAGGTTCCATTTCGAAGTATCAATTACCGTTGGTACTGCTTACAGTACCCGAATACTAGATTTGGATATAGCTATACCCCCGGGTCTTATTCAAGAAATAGATAAATTTTCAATTATATAGTGGAAAATAATTTAGAGTTCTATCGCGATGAAAAAGAAAAAATGGTCAGAGACCATCTTTTTTTTATCTGATTATATATGCATTCGCAACATGAATCTTCAACAAAAATTACCATAATGGTAAGTAGTACTTGAGCTCGCTAGCCAATCACATTGAGAGAGATGCTTGAGAGTACCCTTAATGAGGGGGTATTTTGAGGAGATACAATAAACGGTAGTACAGAAATTAAAAGGCTCAAAACTACTAGTTGAGATCATAAACACTTAAGCAAAGATATAATTTATGTACAAATTAATTTTTACTTTTTCGGAAAATGTTAAGTCGCTTCTATTTTATTATCATTTTTAATTAAATTTTTTGATAAATTTTGTTAAGTCGCTTCTATTTTATCGTTATCATTTTTTTCAAATGATGTTTAAATTCAGATTTAATTAGTAATTTTATGCACATGATGATTTTAATTCCAGTACGGAATTTAAACATAATTTATCATAATAATTTTATTATAAAAATCCATAAATTTTAAAATGTTATAACTCCTGCTCTAGTAAAGCAATTTCATTTCTGTAACTTGCAAATGATGCTAATGTTGTTATATTTGGTATCAATATATAAATTTAATGTATCTATATGATCTAAACTTAAAAATAACAACGATTTTTACCATTAAAATTTAATAATTTAGAATTCTATATAAATTAATAATAAAATAAATTAGAAAGTGTCTCAACTAGTGATGGGACCTCCGAATTTTTAATTAATAATAATTAAAAAATTAATAATGCATTATTAATGTTATTAATAGTTAATAATTCTAACCACCGTTAATAATGTGTTTGAATTAAATAGATTACTAATGAAGTCAAAAAGTTTAATTTATTAAAAAAAAATACTAAATTTAGTTGTCACTTACCGTATTTTTGCGTAATAATGCGTAAGGATATAATTTCGAATTTTGGCCTAAATTATGCTTAATTCAGGCAAATTCGAAATAATTCTCATGAATAATAGGGTTGTTATAACTTACTTGACAACATACTTTAAATGGTAAATTACACTAAGTTTACTGTCAATATGTAAGTTATAAAATAGGTATTAACGTTGGCCAAATCATATGACAATTTCTACCAGCATTAACATCAACTTAATGGCTAAACAAAACCAAATCATAGTATAAAATTTAGGCCAAATTTTATAAATTGTTATTTTGAGTTTATACGTATAACTTACATACCTTACAATGTAAATTACAGTGTATAAATTACATGAAATTTAACAACCTTATATGATAATTAAATTTGTTGAATTATTTGTATTCGAAATGATAACAATTTTAATCATAATAAGGTCAATAAAAGTTTAATTTATTAAATTTAATTAATTTGTCATTTAATAACTAAATTTCGCTAAAAATTTTTTGATTTGTATTCAAAATGGAAGAAAAAAGAAACCAGTTGGCAATGGCTTCTTGAAGGTAAAAAGCTCAATAATCACATTATTGGGCTCAGTGCAATTTCTTTCAATATAATTATCCTGGTGAATCTTTAAAAATGGAGAAACATTTGTTAGAAATGTGTAAAGAAATCTAACAAAATGAACATAATAATATAAGAGATATCTTAAAAAATACTGAAATAAAAAATTCACAAAAAAATAACTTACTACAAATCGTAATATGAACATGGAGATCGAACCTATTGCACTATCAAATGGAGAAAAAACATCTTTTAATCGTTAACTACTCAATGCATTAATTTCAGCTAATGCACCATTGTTCTTTGTAGAATACCTGAAGTAATTAAATTATTTTGTATATTAAACCCTGAATATAATCTATCTTGTAAACGGATAAGCACAGATGTTCTAAATAATGTATATGAAACCATATGATGCAATATTCAATATTTTATATCTGATTCAATGTTTTAGCATTATCTGGTGACAGGTGGACGAATGGTTCAAAAAACAGTATACTAAATTTTATAGTAACAAATAAAAAAACATGAAAGTCAGATTTTGAAAATAGACAGCTACATTATAAGGTATTAATATATTTGAGATATATAAAAAATTGGAATAAGTCTTGGCTTAAACATATAGATAGTTTTTGTTTTGGATAGTGGCTCTAATTTTAAAAAGCACAATATCTTATAAGTGAGATTAGCAATTTTATTATCAAAAACTATTATATTTTTGATAAACAATATGCCTATATTTAAATGCCAATGCCTAAATATATATTAAAATTTATTAATAATAATTATAATTATTATGATTTAACTAGGAACCAGAAACTGGTATATGTTTTGAGCATAAACTCTTTATTAACTATTAACTAGAAACTGAAAACCAGTATGAATCTAAAGCACTAAATAAAGTAGTATATATATACGATAATATAATCAGTGTTGGCTTGACCAGACCAATTTGACCATTGGACCAGACCAATTTGACCAATTTGACCGGTCTGGTCAAAGGACCTGTACTGGTCAAATTGGTCAAATAGCATATTTAAATATAATTTATTATATAATATATATATAATATTTATATAATAGACTTGACCAATTTGACCAGTTTGACCAATTGACCAATTTGACCAGACCAATTTGACCAGCAAATTTTTGGTTGACCGCCATATCACCCAACACTGAATATAATAATTATTATACTAAATTTATATTATAAATAATAAATAAATATTTATCCTTATAAATATATGGACATTGTAAAATATCGCTATAGCAAAAAATCGCTAGTCCCCTAAAATCACATGATTGATGGATTAATTAAACTTGTGTAACAAACAAATTAATATCTGGTATAAACCAGCATCCTAAAAATTTAAATGCTAATTTTTTAGAATTGACTTTAAGTTTAAGATAAGGAATTATATGATAGCTGAAGTATGCTTGGTGATAAAGATGAATTTGGCTAGGTTAATTTGTATATCTGCAATTTGGTAAAAAAATATTGTAGTTTGAGTGATTGCTTCTAGTTCTTCTTTTGATTGAGTAATCCATAGAGTATTATCTATATAGGCTAGAACTAAAACTGAGGCGTATAAATAGTTTGTGGCTAGTTGTGTGAAGCTGGTTTGCCAGAATATAAATAGTATGTAGTCTAAGAAGTTTGAGGAGATATAGATGATTAATGGGCCATAGTAGATTCTTTATATTAGTGAAGTAATTGTTTTTTCTTGGTCTATTCTGTTTTTAACAGAGTTGAAATTGGTGGGACCAAAATTTGTACTGATTTGGTTTGTTCTATTAGAAAAGAGGTTGGAAAGAATGTTAATAAGTAGCTGAGGCATTTGGATCCTGTATAGTAATTTTTAAAAAAGGTTTAAATTAACAAAATTGTAGGCTTTGCTCATGTTTTGTGATAAAAGCCATAGTTAGTTGGAGTTGCATGAGGCATCTTTGATAATATTATTAAAGATATGGATAGGAGTAGAAGTAGAATTACTAAATAGGGCTACAAATTTGAAAAGTGAGAAAATTTTGTAACTAGACATAATCCTGTTTAGTTAATTAGTGACGAGCTTTGTGTAGAGCTTATAACATGTTTTATGAGACTTATGGATATGGTGCTAAAGAGATAGCCATCAAAGATTGGTTTTTTGGAAATAGAAAAAATGCATTCTTCTTTTCATTGTTTTGGTGTAGTCTAAAAAGAAAGACATCAATTGAAAAAAAAGGTTATAGCTGATATAAAGTTAGAGCTAGTCTGTTTAAATATTTTATAGCTAATTCCAGAGGGACTACAGGTTTTGTTGTTGGGAAGTTGGATGATTGTAAATATTATTTTCTCTAAGCTGAAGTCTGTTAAGGCATCTGTATATAGAAAGATTTGAAGTATGGTCTGGCTTGTATTCTGAGTGCTATTTTGAGTTTTATAAGGTTTGGTTAATCTAATATGCAGTCCAGTCATCGAATTGCTATTGAATATGAGCTTTGATTGAGTATGGGTCAGTAATTAGAACCTGTGAGAGTTTGATATTGTTGAAATTTACAGAGTTCTTATATCAGATCAAAAAACTGTTTATTATTGAGATAGAGTAGGTAATCAGCTTAGAGCACCTTTTGTGAATTGTATCTGTAATTTGCTATTTTATTTGTTTAATATTTTCAATATTGTATACATAATGCAAGTTTTTTATTTTTGGTTTGCCTTACTAATTTAGTTAGTGAGCTACTAGTAGTAGGGTTGTGGTCCAAACTTACAAGTTTGGGATTTGGTAGAATCCCAAATAGTATTTACTAGATTTCGCAAAATGCCTCTAGTTTGCCGTAATGTCAAACATTCTAATATATACCGTATGTGTCCGAAATTAAGCTACTTTTTTGGCCAAAAATTACACGAAAAATCGTAAAGTAGCTTATTTTCGAAATATAGCATTTTTTGAAAAAATTGAAAAACATACTAATAAAAAGTTATCCAAATGATGCCAAATTTTTACTGCAAGTGTATCGAACAACTTTACTTAATCAAGTTTTTGAAGTTTACTTAGTAGAAAAAAAGTTTTATATGTAGCAACTGCTAACGAATTTTTTAAGATTTTTAAAAAAAATCATGGGTAGCTTATTTTAGGTAGTAGCTTATTTTCGGACATATACGGTAAATTATATTACGACTAGAAATCTCAAATTTTTTATATATAAAATTGGGTTCAGAACTTATCCCAAACAAAGAGATCATTTAAAGTTCAACACTTTAGCCAATAAGATTGTGAAATTTTGATATCAAACTGATGAATAAGTATCAGGTAAATATCAAATACAAGACTTACTGATATACTATATTTAGCTCATAGGATGACTAGATATTTTATTTATATATTTATAAAGTACTTTTTGAGAACGTAACATTTTATCAACAAAAAAATCATTATGAAAACAAATTCTAGCTCTAAATGAACTTAGATATTCACTGTTAAAATTAATTCAAAATAATCCACATTTCCAAGAACTTCACTTAGGTGAAAATATTTTTACTATATACTGGTTTTATATGTAAATTTACATATAAAACCCATATCTTATATGATTGGCTAATGATACAAATTCTTAACTATCTTGGAATCCTGTAATTGGATTTTAATGATTTTGGGCTGTTGAAATCGTCTCATCAAGACGAAATTTTGTTAATTAAATTATCCAAAATGGACCAGTAAATCAGAAGTTATTTAAAATTAAAATATTTATCTAAAAATTTTAAATTTACTATTAAATTTGTATAAAATTCAAACTATCTCAAAATTCTGTAATTGAATTTTAATAATTTTGGGCTCATTAAAATCCTCTTACTAATTTGAACATTTTGGTAGTTAAATCATTTAAAACAGACCAGCGGATTAGAAGTTATTAGCCAATTCCATAAATCACTCCATATGCACTATCATACTAGATTTTTACAAGTTTAAATAAAACAAGCTACTGCGCACTAATAAAATCAATGGAAAATAGATTAAAATTTTGCTTTCTAAAATTTCAAGTTAGGGAGTAACAAAAATCAGGTGATTTTCTAGGGGGGAGGGTAAAAAAAGTTGAAATTATATATAAGAACCTGACTCTATATATATTAAAAAATGGGGGGTAGGCCTCTGATAAAAAATAATCAGGTGATTAATAACACTGCCCTTATTTGGTTAAATATTTATTCTATAATAGCTTTTTTTATTTGGTACAGCTTCTTTATAATATACTTTTTAAAAATAGAAAAATCTTTTATTAAAAATATCTCTATGAGGTTTTGACCAAATTTGATAAAAATTTTTTTATTTGAATTTTATATTTGTAAAATTAATGGATTGGATTTACCCTTTTGTACGAAATATAGTACATTTTAAAAAATGCATTAAAAATTTAAAAAAAAATTAATAGCTTAATTTTTTTTATATACAAAAATCTAATAAGTATTCAAAAATAGTTTAGCAGTATTGTTTTTTAAATTAATAATAAAATTTTTATAAAAAAATTTTTTTTATATATTGTATTTTTTGTGATTTCTAATGTACTAGATTTCGTACATTTGTAAAGTCAGTTATAATTATAATTTATTAATATATTTGGCAAATTAAAAGTTTTAATAAATAAAAAATTGTATAGGCTTGTTATAAAAAAAATATTATTATTAGTTATATTATAAAAATTATTACTTATATTATAAGCTTTTTTTGAAAATTTTTACAAATTATTACTTTACATAGTAAGCCATATGAGTTTAGCTAGAGTTTAAAAAATTTTTGCTAATTAAATTTTCTAAATTCTTAATCAAAATTATAAATATTTATTATCTAATTTCAATTACAAAATTTTTTTTAATCCTAAATTAGTATATCTCAAGTTATATTACTTTAAATTTTAAAAAAATTACATCTAATTTTTATATATAAATTGGATATTTTAGTTATATAGTATTTACTAGCAAAAATTTCAAATTTAGATTACTTCTTATATATTGATCTAATCTTAAATAAAATTTTAAAATTATAACTAACAAACTTATGTTTATAATTTTATTAATAGTTTAAATAAATTTATTTAGTAAAAAAATTTTTTATAATCAAAAATATTTTGTAAAATTACTAGTAAATGTGCTAAAAACTAGGTTAAACTAGCAAATGCGAATTTTAAAAAAAATGTACAAAATTTAAAAAGCTATGTAAAGCTATGAGTTTTTTAAAACAAGTAGCCCATAAGTTAAAATATTATTAAAAAATATTTAATTAAGTAGTTAATTTTAAAAATTAATAGATAATTAAGCTTAATTATGTACTAAATCTAGTACAATGTACTAGATCTAGTACAGGTAAATCCTATCCATTAAAATAAAAAATTTTTATCGAATTTAGTCAAGAACTCATAGAAATATCTTTAATAAAAGATTTTTCTATTTACAAAAATGTATATCATATACCAAAATTGTTTACAAGAGAAATTAGAATTTAGTTGTGAATTGAAAAATCTAAATATCTTCATCAATATTAATCTGTTTTTGATAAAATTTTAACTAAAGACTCTCAAATACCTATTCTATTAACTTATTTGGTTACATTTTGGAGGTTTTATTTTGAAAAAGCTCTTCTAGAAGTAGTTGAAGTTTAGAAGAAAACTTGCAAAAATGAATTTACAAAACATTAATATCTTTACAAGTTTTTATCATTTTTCTATGAAAATTGAGATTTTATTAGTCGATGATATGCTCTAAGAGTTTACTTAGTCGCAGTAACTTGTTTCATTTAAACTTGTGAAAATCTAGTCTATAAGGGCTGTCATTAATCACCTAATTATTTTTTATTAAAAGCCTACCCCCTCTCTCTTTTTTAATATATATATAGTCAGGTTCTTATAAATAATTTTAACTTTTTTTACTACCTTCTCTCCTAAAAAATTATCTAATTTTTGTTACTTCCCTAATGTGATTTTTCTGTTTCATCAAAATTAAAAATTTTAGTAAATCCTGAATCTGAAAGCAAATTAAACAATTATTATAACTTTGTCAAAATTAATCTGTTTTTAATAAAATTTTAAATAAAGACTCTCAAATACTTTTCTATCAACTTACTTAGTTACATTTTGAAGGGTTTATTTTGAAAAAGTGCTTCTGGAAGCATTTGAAGTTTAGAAAAAAACTTGCGAAAACATATGTTTGAATTTACAAAAATATTAATATCTTCATGAGTTTTCAATATTTTTTCATGAATTTAAGATTCTATTAGTTGATAATATGTGCTTTAAGTTTTGTTTTAAAATTTTTTAGTTAGCATAGTAAAATTTTTGTAAATCATCACCAAATAGTGGTTATTTTAAAAAAACAAAAAAGCATATTACAAAAAGCTGTATTAAAATTGTTATAGAAACTTTTATCAAAAACATCTTTACAAGCTCTTGACCAAATTTGATAAAAATTTTTTATTTTAATTCTACAAAACCATAGAATTCAAATAAAGAAATTTTTATTAAATTTGATCAAGAATTTATAGAGATAATATTCATAAAAGTTTTAAAAATTAAAATATTTAAGTAACAAAATCAAGGTGATCTATATATATCATGGTACAAATAGCAATTCCCATTTTTTAAAATTTCACTATTTTTTTAATTTTATATTATATCTGATTTTATGATTTCATTGGTTTGTTAGATAGGTGCATTACAATACTTATATACCAAATTATAAAATCCTTTTTAAAATAATTAAAGTATTAATTTAAGTTTAAGGGTATAGTATAATATAATATAAATATAAATGGCAAATTATTTGTTGTGCAAAATTATCAGTTTATATAAACAAGTTAGAATAATTTTAAAAATTAAATTAAATTAGTAGATATGCTCCAAAATCGCAAATTAGAAGATTGCTGGTTCAAATCTTGTTAGCAACAAACATTATTTAGAGAAGTGCAGAAAATCACGTAATTAGGATTTACATAGATCATACCAGGGTTGGCATTTGACAATGTTCAAATAAATTTAATTAGACATTTGGATATTTGGATATTTAAACATAGTCCACATGTCCAAATAATTTTTTGGACCTTTAGGCATTGGACAATATTCAAATAAATTGTAAAATTATTGGACATATATTCAAATTGTCAATTGGACATATGTTCAATAGGACACCGAATAATTTATGTGAGGTCATAGTTGAAAAATAGCTAATGAAGGGCTGTTTTTCAAAAAAAGGTTATATTTGAAAAGTAGATATTGGAGAAAAAGGTTATATTTGAAACCTGCTAAATGGCAAAATAGGTATATTTTAAAGAATGCTAATGGGGGTAATTTTTATAAATGTTATATTTGAAATGTGCTAATAAAAAATCTGGGCTATAATAGTATCTGGCAGATAAAAAGGTGAGAGGGGTAAAAGGGAGAGAGGGGTAAAAGTAGAGAGGGGTAAAAGAAAGAGAGGAAGTAAAAGGGAGAGAGGAAGTAAAGTGAGAGAGGGGTAAAAATAGGTCGAAACAGGCTTTTTTTTTTAAGTTTTTTGGTATAATTTGTAATATATATTTATTAGTTTGTAGATTAAAAGGGCTTAAGAGATTTTTTTTTTTTGGAATTTTTTTTTTTTTTTTTTTTTAGGAAAGTTCTGTTTTTTTTTGTTTTTTATTTTTTTTAAAGCAATGTTTTGTTTTTTTTTTTTAGGCAACGATCTGTTTTTTTTTTAGGCAACGATCTGTTTTTTTTTTTTTAGGCAACGTTTTGTTTTCTTTTTTTTTTTTAGACAACAGTTTGTTTGTTTCTTTTTTAAGAAACGTATTTCAAAAAAAGGTAAAGATGGGTAAAAGTTTTATCTAATGTGTAAAATAAGGACCGGGAAAACTATATATAAGGTCCCCACTTCACTATAATTCGAAGAGTACTTTAAATTATATAAATGTCCCCGCTAGTAAAAATTATAGATAGGATGATTCGCAACAATAGTAATTTGTTTATGAAGATCTTTTCTTTTTGGATTTATTACCATATTTGGATAAAAAATAGCCAAATAGCCAATCATATTGTGATTCACATAGATATGTATTTTGGATTATTTTGGCGGGACCTTACATATAGTTTTTCCGGTCCTGTGAAATACTGTCGGCCCTCCCCAAACTGGTATGCATAGTGGATAAGTACTGTATCGGTTTTGAGAGGTTATCGGATTTGGAAAAATCACGTGACTGACGGGTATCTAATCTACCAATCAGATTGCCGAATTTGAAAATATATTCGGATAAAAAAATTTTTTTAAAATCTAAGGACCATAGTAAGTGCTATAATAAATAGAAATGTAGTACATATAAATGCATAATCTAACTATAGTACATAAGTTAAACAGATCGCTATACTTAAAAAATTTCTCGCATTTGCCATTGCATGCGTACACCTTTTTACTGTAATTAAAAACCGGGCTATTGCCAACAATTTATTTATTATTTTTAAGGCCAATCCGGAAGAAGAAAATTAAAATAAAAGTTAGAGTGGATCTACAAAATTGGGCGTAGCAAACACATGACTATGATTCGAAACAAGGCCGAATAACTGGTTTCGCGGTTGAGGCTTATCGGCCGAATGAAACATCTAAACAGGTAATTAATTTAATTTAAGGCTAATATGAAGGATGAACCCTCAGCCGAACCAGCCTCATAACCAACAAGAAATCCGAAGAGCCTGAAAGCATAAGAAGAGAAAAGCGAAGAACAAGAAATTTTAGATGAAATCGAGTCATTGCAATATTTCATATTGCAAGAGCGAAGCAAAGCCTTCACATTTTCTTGAATTATGTTGTAATTCTTATTATAAGCCCCTACGTTATATGAGTTGTTCTTAAATTCGTTAAATATGTACTGTAATTAATTAGTTTACCCTAAGCCCCTTTGAATTATAAGAGAAGAAAAGCTATAAAAGAGATGGGAATTAGCATTAGTTAAAAAATATCATTCGGGATTCTAATATTTAATACATCTTATATTAAATAACTTCCCTTAAATAAACTTATTATAAATTCTAATAAAAATTGTCAAATCACCAAAGTCACGCCTCTGGCGAGTTGCCTTATTACCTAAATCATATATAATTTCGTGTTTAAGCCATTAAACCTACAATTCACCCCGTAACAACAGTATCAAAAAAGTAAAGGATATTATCGGGTTAATAGTGCCCGCTCTAAAAATCCTGTGTCTTCCATTATTATTTTCTGTTAGTTAACTGTCTTCGCTCACCTAATCGTAACACTTCTATAATATTAAGCTCAATATTCCTAAAATAACAAAATTATACAACCTATTTATTTCGCCATTATTATGGGAAAAAAAAAGATAAAGTTATTTTAGCTGGAAATTTGCGTAATGACCAAAGAAAAATGATATGTGACCATTACCTAAAAAATCCAACAATTACTCAGAAGGAACTTGCTGAGTGGGCTAAAAATGAATTCAATCTAGTAAAAGCCCCGGGCCAAAGTACAATCTCTGATATTTTAAAAAGGAAAAACGAGTTCAGTAAAATGTCTTCAAGTGATCTTGGGGTTAAAAAACGCCGTGTCATTACGTTCCCCGAACTAGACACTGCTTTGGCGAACTGGGTACTGCAGTGTGAACATCGGGCTATATGTTTAAATGGAGACATGATTAAAGCTAAGGGCAAGCGATTATCAGACCTGATGAATATTCCTGAAAATGATCGGCCTGAATTTTCAAATGGATGGTTGCAGGCTTTTCAAGAAAGGCACAATTTTCACCATTTTAAGCTGCATGGCGAGAGTGGTTCTGCTGACGTTGCTGCCATCATTCTAAACCTTCCTGATATTATTAATACCACTAATCAATATCCCCTTCATGATATCTACAATATGGATGAGACAGGTCTATTTTATTCTATGGCCCCTGATCGCACAATTGCATCTCGCCAGATTGAAGGGTCAAAAAAAAATTGCACAAGAATCACGATTGCGTTTACGGCCAACGCGGATGGCACCCACAAACTTGAACCCTTCATTATTGGAAATGCCACAAGACCTAGATGTTTCAAAAAAAAAACAGGTGAAGAACTTGGATTCTATTACCGTAATAATAAAAAAGCATGGATGACCGCCATGTTTTTTCAAGAATGGATACAAAAATTTGATCAAGAAATGAGATGATCCAATCGTCATGTTTTACTTATCCTTGATGGTGCCCCCTCGCATGTTACTAGTGCTATCACCCTTACTAATATAAAAGTGCTCTTGTTGCCTCCATATACGACATCAAAAATTCAACCCATGGATGCCGGCATCATTGCATCATTCAAACTTCATTATCGTCATATTCAGCTTCAATATGCAATTGATCGTGATGAAGCCGAGGAGAAAGATATATATAAAGTCGATCAATTGCAGGTAAAGTTGAAGACTAGTGGGTTTAAATCATTATCTTTTTTGATAAATCAAATAAAAAAATGTAGTTAGCCTCAAGCCGCAGTTAAATAATTAAAAATTTCTACTAACTTATACAGTATCTCTAATTATAGGCTATGAAATGGACTAAGATTGCCTGGAGTGAAGTGTCAGCTGAAACGATCAAAAGGTGTTGGTTTCGCATGAAAGTTGTATTCCCTCGTGATAAAAATGGTGTACCTATCATCCCTCCCATTTCTGATGAAGGTATTGATGATGTGGAAGAAACCGATCCAAATGATGAACTAGCAGTTAAGGAACTCCAACAGCAAATAAATATATTGCATGTTCGTAATCCAATGCCAATTGAAGACTTGTTAAACCTTGAAGAAGAACAAGAAGTACACCATCAGTTTACCGATGAAGATCTAATTCACACCGCTACAGAAATTGAACAGATCGAAGACGAATTTGTTGTGCCATCCCTAACTGGGGAGGAACAATTAAACATTTTACGTAGTGCTTTAAGAATTGTTGATGAAAGGATTGAAGATGGTGGAGTAACAATGAAATTATTACGCAAGCTACAAACCTGTATTCGTGAGGAAGTTCGAAAAGAAAAAGCTAGTAAGCAAGTTCAAAATAAATTGGAGCAGTACTTCAAAACTTGAATTTTTTTTTTTTTTTTAACTAAAATAACTTACATGGTAGGACGGATTCTTTGAGAAATTTTGTAATAAATAAAACCGCACTCTAAGTTCTAATAAATTGCACTTAAAGAGAGTTAACTGTAACAATTAATAAAAAATAAAATAAAATTACATTGGCGAATCTCCTGTAATATGAAAAAGCCATAATCTGAACCGTATACGTTGTTCTTTGTACGTACGTCGTAATCGCTTGAGTCTATCACATTAAAATTTCTGATTTTAATTGGGCAACGATCATGTGATCAGATCCGACAAATCAGGAACTTATGTATCTGGCCTATCGGATATCAGGAATGGCAGGTTATCGGGTATGAATTAGGGAACAGGCCCGGTGGATCGATTTTTAACCGATTATGGCAGGATATCGGTTTTGACAGGATCGGTTTGGGGAGGGCCGACAGTATAGCTTATATATACCAAACCAAAACTGCTAACCAAAAAATTTTTTACTATGATGCTCAAATATAACCTCATATAGATTATTCAGGATCCTTGTCCAATTGTCCAATAATTTTATTGGACAATTTTAATAATATGACGACAAAAGCTGAAAATAGGTTACCCTCCTTTCTTTTGGTCAAAAAACTCAAAAACATCTTTGATCTAAAAATAAACTACCTTATGATTAACAATAGTTGCTACATAGTAAAGTCCAAACTTTACTATACAAATCGAATAAAGTCACTTAAGTAAACTTTTTTAGATGATCAAAATACACTTACTTTAAAATTTTTATTAGTATTAGAGAAGTTTTTATTATTTGACTTTTGATTTTTATATTTCACGAAAAAATTAAAATTTTTAAAAAAATATATTTGACAAATGTAAAATTAAAAGTCAAATAATAAAAAGTTCTCTAATTCTAATAAAAATTTTAGAGTAAGTGCATTTTGATCTCCTAAATAAAGTTACTTAAATGACTTTAATTGATTCACATAGTAAAATTTAGACTTTACTATGTAGCAACTATCTGCGATTAATCAAAAATTGATTATATCTGAAATAAGCTACCCTGTTTTCTTTATAATATACCTTTATTTTAAAATTAAAATAAGAATAAATGCATATCTCGCACCCTGCGATGTGTTTATATATCGCACCCTAATTTGATTGGCTAAATTTGTAGATTGTTATTTTTAAAAAAATAAACAAATTATTGTAAAAATTTTTAGGTTAGGGTTAGTATAGAAGGTTTACTAAGAAATTCTTAAATTTCTTTGCGCCTATATGCAAAATTTTGTGCTGAACAAGTTTACTTAGTCGAAGTAAAAAGGTTATCTTAATAAAATTTAAAGATATTCACAATTTTTCATTTTTTTAACTTGTTTTTTGATGATTTCTCTAAATTTTATTAATACAAACTTTCCAGTTCGACTAAGTAAACTTGTTCAGTACTAAATTTTGCATATAGGCGCAAAAAATTTTAAGACTTTTTTTAAAATTTCATAGACTAATTCTTAATCTAAAGAATTTTATCAAAAATTGTTTTTTTTTAAAAAAATAATGATCTGCAAATTTAGCCAATCAAATTAGGGTGCGATATACAAGCACATCACATGGGTGCGAAGCATATTAAACTTCTTAAAATAAAATCAACTATTGTTATTATTCTTTTTGAAATACAATTATTTTACAGTTTCTAAAACTCTGTTTGATTAATCATATTTTATTAGCCAATATCAAATATATATATTGTAAGAAAAATAAAATATAAGTTGATTTAGTAGCATGAATATATATGTACATATACATATTTTTATAATAATAATAATTATTATTATTATCAGTCTACTTTTTAATTATACTGTAAATTAAAGATATTTTGTATTAGTAAATATTGGCCAGAATTAAGTTTAATTTAGGCCAAGATTAAACTAATTTTTTTTTTAATATCTAATAAAAAAAGTTACTATGTCCAATTAAAATTATTTGAACAATTGACCTTGGGTCCGATAGCATAGCGGTTATACTTCAAGGTCGCAAATCGCAAGGTTGCCGGTTCAAATCCAAGTGGCGGCGATTTTAAAAAAGCTAGCCAGGCTAGACCAAATTAGAATCCTAGAATGGGCAGCGTCGACAATCAAGGTCACGACGATGAGGGCTGTGCCAGAACCCCGATTTGGAATAACCGAAGTCACGAGACGTAATGTGAGGCCTAAGTCTGGATTTTACGAGATACTACATAAACTCGTGGCGCAAGCAGTCCGAAAACTGGCTGCGAAAATTTCCGGCCACTGTGGCGGTCGGTGAGACAGGTCGCTTCTGGGCATTGCGTAAGCAAGAAGTCGGGGTTGTAATGGTGGAAAATAAATAACAACTACGGTTGTTATAAATCACTAAAAAAATAACGCCGGCAAGACTGTCAAAAAAAAAAAA
>QKWP01000628.1:80437-116729 GCA_003550325.1 Gigaspora rosea
AAAAAAAAAAAAAAAAAAAAAATTATTTGAACAATTGGACATTGTCCAAATGTTCAAATGTTCAAATTGTCCAAATGTTCAATATTATAACATGCCATCCCTGGATCATACCCCTCTCCTCTAGTGATAGAACTATTAACCAATTTTAACCTTTTATAATATTTAAAAAACTCAAATGTGTAATACACTCAAGAACAGGCCAACAAGAATAAATGAAAAAAGTTAGTATAGCAAGAAAAAAAAATATTAACAGAAAAAAATACTTATCCAAAACAAAACTTAAGAGTAGAGGATATGTAGATCATTTCTATTAATAAAATGTGTGACCAAAAATATTTTTATTGCGAATTTAAAAGTTGCTACATATAAAAGTTAATTTTTTACTATATAAATTGTATTTGTGTACTAAGTAAAAATTGTTTGTAATAAAAAATACATATCATAAAAATTTTATTATTTTGAATAAAATTTGATAAAGTTTTTATAGTATCAACTTTTGCAGGGGTGAGGTCTATTCTGTGAGGGCGATCACAAATTGGCCAATCAAATCATGTGTAAACAATAAGTAAAATAGGGTCACGAAGATAAAAACAACTATATCTTAGGTTCTACTGGGCCAATTTTAATGATTCGACCACCGTTAGAATTAGAAAAATCTCCTCTACAATTTTATTTAAAGATTTAATATGGTTATTTAATAAAAATTTTCTTTATTATTAAATATAAAACTTTTAGTAACTAGTTTATTAATAGAAATGATCTACATATCCTATACCCTTAATTATTATATAAATGATCTAGCTGATACTGGTATTTGAATATCAGTAGTACGATTTAATTAATATTCATAATTAGATTTGGTATATTATAAAATAGTATAATAAATTTGCTCCAAATAGTATTATTATTCAAATATAGTAATCTTATCCGAATCAGCAATTAATCTATTCAGGCTAATTGGATTGGAAATTTGAAGTATATTAGTATAAAGACCAGTAAAATAGTTAAAATAGGTGCTAAGATCAGAGAAGTCTTACAAGATCAGAAGTAGATAATAGTAGTAAGGGGGCATCCAAAAATAACGTTATACAAGAGAAGGAGGGGTCAAATGAAAGATAATGTTTTTTCTTAAGTAGGGGGGTTAAAAAAAATATAACACAATTTTTTAAGAAAAAAACATCTAAAAACTGATTCAGTAGTTCAAATTTAATAATTTTGGTACCATTTGATTCGTCTCGGTAAGAGGAGTCGAATGGTACCAATTTTATTTCATTTGGATTACTGGATCAAAAGTTATTGGCCAAATACCATTGGTCATATCTTTTCTAGAGATTGGAACCATTTAACTATTTAAAAATTGCTCTATAGTTCCAGGCAGAATTATGTTGGTCGTAGGCTGAAATTATGTTAATGCTGGCCAAATTAAACAATTAAACAGTTAAACTATTAAATGATTAAGAAAAATTTTAAACGGTTCCAATCCCTAATCTTTTCTTATAAAATTATTACTATATAACTAATAGTTTTTTGTGAATATCTTTCGATCCAGTGTTCAAATAGCATGATTTTGGTATAATTGGATTTGTACGAATCGAATAGTACCTAAATCATCCAAATCAGATTACTGTATCACAAGCAAGTTTTTGTAAAATTATATATATAAATATATAGTTTTGAAAATTTTTTTTATATAGTCGAGGGGAGTCAAGCACTACTATATGGGGTACATAACGTTATTTATGGATGCTACCTAATTCAAGAGTACTTTTAATTGCAAGTATTGGTTAATACTATAGCACAAGTTACTAAAGTGTAAATGTTTCTATAAAGATAAGCTAAATTTTACCTTCAGAAGGACCCTGAACATCTAGTACAGGGGTTATGCTTTATATATTTTAGCAAAACTTCTAAAATTTAAAAGCAAAAAAAAAACAGTTTTTGCAATTATTTTGGTATCCAGTAGTCCAATTTGAAAGAACTTTTTTTAAAATAAAGCTCTCTGTAAGGCACATCAAACAAAAAAAAAAAAGTTTATTCAATTCTGATTACTGGATCAAAAGTTATTTAAGTAAATATAGTTTTATTATTTTTAGCAAATTAGATCAAAACTGACCAAAATCTAGTTATGAACTATACGAGCAATGTTCTGTATCCTTTTTCAAGAATATTGAAAGAATTCTAAGAGCTATAGAAAAAAAGATCTGGAGGGTTCAGACTAACTAATATACTATGGATACTCTGGTAAATCAGTTAAAATCATAGTCAAAAAGTAAAAGATTAGTGGGTTTAAATAGGCAATTCCTATAATTGGGTTGCTAATATAGAACCTTTGGGTAGGACTACTTGAAAGTGTACATATGGCTAGTTGTACTCTCATCCATGTATAATTTCTGATAAGTAAACTGAATAAATTCTATGCTCCAAGAGGTACTGATATGTTATACAGTATATATAAACCTTCGTCTTTAAATCTTATATAGGTGTACAAAAAAATTTTATTATGGAAGTGTACATTGGCTTAAAGCTATATATTTAATGTATGACATAAGTTTAATATAAGTTTTTTATACTTTAATAAAGTGTACAATAAAGCAAAATTTATTATTAAGCTAATGTATGATAAAGATTTAAATATTTAATTTTGCTTTTTGGAATTTTTTGGCAAAGTTTTATCCTGATCTTGTTTGTAATTTATATTTATTTATTTTTTATTCAAAACTTTTTAGAATACATATCTTCTTATAGAATTTACTAATTTCTTCCTATTGTAGAGTTCTTACCTGGGTCAGAAAATAGTGACCCGGACGGGTCAGCTATTTGCTCGGGTCATGACCCGGGTCAACGGGTCATGTGGACAATCATAAAGTTTCTTAAAGATAATCGCTCTTTTCAATTACTGAATTAGGAAGACAATCGAATTTTATGAATTCAGCATATTACCATTGTTAAAAACAATGGTAATATGCAGGATTCATAGGATGCATAAATTTGATTGTCTCCCTAATTTGAAGAAATCGGTATAACCCTTACATAAAGTTGATTTTCTTAGAAATCATACGCCAAGAGGCATATCGTTTATAATCGGAGGTTTGTAAAAATTTGGGATTTTATATAAATAAAAATCCAAATTTTTCTGGGTCCCTGATAGTAAGTATTTTAAGGAATAATTTAAAATTGTCAATAATCTCAGGTATATTTTTATTGGTACGTTTTTTTTTTGTGGTTTTAAGTAGAATAGTTGTAAAATTCTACGTAGAAATTTTCAAAGTATCATTTTAGCATGTTCACGAAATAGTTAAAGCCAAGTTGTTACTTACGAATTGGGGCTGAATTAGATAAGCACAAAGCATTGGGACGTTATCTAATATTAGCTAGGGCTGAAAATTTTATGGGAATTTTTAAAATCATTGTATCGCTTTGCAGAATTGGTATGAGAGAAGAATTACAGTTTTAGATTTCTTGCATTGTAAGCATGTATATAAAAATTGAATTAGTACGCATTTCAAAGTTCCTAACGCCCAAATCTTACCATTAAATACTTCTAGAGCGTTTGTGTGTCATAACACTCGTACTATTATTATTATAAAAAGCCAGTTGAAGACTACGATAAACCTTATCAAAAAAAAAAAGACCGTTGAACCTGCCATCAACATAAAGCAAATAGAATTACATAATGTAAGTCTTTAATACGAGAAATAGTTCATTTTGTTGTGAAAAATAATTAACAATCTTATTTTATCATATAGAATTACCAAGCAGATAATATGAACGATGAATTTCTAGAAGATATGGTGTTAGAGTCTGAGAATGTGTTAGAGCATGATGATGCGTTAGAGACTGATAATGTGTTAGAGCCTGATGATGCGTTAGAGGCTGGTGATGCATTAGAGCCTGACGATGCATTCGAGCCTGATAATGTGTTTGAGCCTGATGATTATGATTTAGATGGGTCGGAATCTAATAATTCGGATGGTAATGAAAATAATGAAGATTAACTTCAGTCCGTATTATCACAAACTGGCCATCAAGTTTTGGCTAAAACACGAAAAAGAAATGAAAGGGCGGGTGGTAGTCCCGTTAAACAATTTTATGAGACAATGTTAATTAACAATTCAAAATTTTGGGGTTGTCGCCATAAATCTTGTATTCCACGGGCAAAATATTTAAAGGATGGATCTACTTCGAATTTATGGCGGCATTTGAGAAATAAGCATCATATTTCACGAGATTTTGTGGAAAATGGTCGAGTAAAGATTGTAGTAAAGGATAATAATAAGTGTGAATTTGTTGTAATGCCAGAATCCTCGCAGTCAACAATAATGCAAACATTTAGCAAAATGAAAAAATATGCATTTAATAACCCCAAACAAAAAAATCTTGATAATAATGTAGCTGCTTTTATCATTGAGGAACTTCAACCATTTTCAATTATTCAATCACAGACGTTTAAAAGAATAATTGAAGGGCTTGATATCCAAGCCAATATACTTAGTAACGATCGTTTGAAAGAAATTCTTATAAATTCCGAGGATAAGGTATTACGAACCCTTCGTGAATGTGCTCTTGATAGTGCTGAAATTAGTTATATTTCATTTATAACTGATATGTGAACATCAGATAATGGTGATCCATACATCGGACTTACTCTTCATTGGATAAATGATAGTTTTCAAATAAAAGAAATGATTGGTAATATCTCGTATCTCCCATATCCCCATACTGCAGAATGTCTTTTAAATAAAATTGTTGAAATTTTAGATAGTCTCCAACTTAAACATATAACTGTTAGTGGTACAGTTGATAACGGGTCAAATATTAAATCGTGTTTAGAAAAATTGGAAAAAAAATATAGCATTTTTAAAGTTCATTGCTTCGGTCATACGTTACAACTTGCGATTAATGATGCGTTAAAAGAGTGTTCAGAAATTACTAATTTAATAAAAAGATGTAAAGATGTTGTATCACATTTTAGCGGAAGTCCAAAGCAGAAGCAATTCCTTTTAGAAGCACAAATGGAGATAGAAGACTGGAATAACTTTCTTTTTGTAGTTCGTGATGTTTCAACGAGGTGGAATTCGACGTTTTATTTATTAAAACGGTTAACGGTCCTTAAACCAGCAATGTATAAGTATAAGTCGATTTTGGTTGAAGTTAATGATAATAGCTCGCTAAGAAGTTATGAAGACAAAGAGTTATCATTAGATGAATGGGAAAAAGTAGCCGAGTTAGTTAAATTATTGTATCCATATGAGGTTGTTTCAAAAAAATTATCTGGTTCACAGTATCCAACACTTTCTCAAGCATGGTTCGCAATTAATTTTATTAAAATAAAACTCGATTATACAATAATAAATAATGTTGATGTTCAGAAATTTGAAGGTCTTCTTCGTGAATCAATTCAGAAACGATTTTAGAACCGACAAGGCCAATTCGATTTGCTGCTTTTTTTGATCCACGTACTAAGGACATGCAAATATTTACAGAAGATGAGAAGAATCGAACTATTTCAGAAGCACGTATAGAATACCTTCAATTAGCTACTAATTTTTATGAGTTAGATAATTTATCTAATACAGCATCTAGTGAGATAATGAATAGCGAAGATATTTTTTCTAACCCAGAGGACAGTTTTCAAGAACATTCAAGTCAAGATGATAATAATATCGCTAACCGTGAATTTAATTCATATTTATTACTACCAAGGGTTCCAAGTGAAACAAACATACTTCAATGGTGGGCATCAAGAAAATCCGATTATCCCATACTTGCAAAACTTGCTCGCAAGTATCTCTCCATCCCAGCCACCTCAGTATCATCCGAACGCCTTTTTTCATCTGCGGGTCTCACTATTACCGAAAAACGAACAAAACTCAATCCTCAATTTGTTGAATTGATTCTCTTTCTTAAATCGGCTCTAAAGCTTTGGCCTGCTTCACATATATTTAACTAGGTAATAAAAATTTTTATTTTTGTTTTAAAATAATTGAATTTAGCAACGTAACAAACAGTAATTGAATTGGGCAGATAGTGGTGAACGAAAATTATGAAGTACTTACGGGTCTGGATAAATCATTAAAAATCGAACTGCCAATACATTTAAAAATTCAAGAAACATATCACATAAAAAAATATAATGAATACATTTAAATATATCATTAAATTTGAACCATGTGTTTGCATTAAGAATGAGAGGAAACTTACTGAATGATAGACAGATATAAGAAACCACCTGAAGATTTAAAATAAGTATTAGAATCGCGTATGTAATTTATTGAACATTGTGTGCACTTGAACATTGAACATTGTGTGCGCACATACTATTTTTTAAAGAAAAAAAAAATACTTATTGTAGAAATAAAATGTAATAGCATTTCTGGGATGATATTGATATCCGTGTTCTATTTGATGCGATAAATAAAAGAAATAAATTATATTTTATAGTAGATTGACACGATTATTACACAAAATTACGATATTTATAAGAAAATTGCATTTTAGTAGGTTTTTGCCTATTTTGAATTCTGACCCGTTTAACCCGGGTCAAAGCAATTTTCGACCCGTGACCCGTCGGGTCAGGTGACCCATACGGGTCACCCAACCTGGGTAAGAACTCTATCCTATTGTCTAACTGCCTAGAATTATTCATGCTAATTTATATATTACCTTCTAAATAAAATATATCATCTTTGTTAAGGTTAGAATTAAAGTTAGTAGATAATATTATATAGTACTAAAATTTTGCAAGGAATTTTTTTTATTAATATACAAAATATAATTTCTTAGGTGAAGTTTTGTAATAAGTATAGCTTTTCAAAAAAAGCAATTGTTGTTTTAATTATTATATTATATCTGATCTTGCATTCTGATTGGCCAATAACAAAAATTGGTGGAGAAATTAGTATAACCTCTATATACTGTACGATATACCAATTCAACACAATTAGTAAGTGTACACCAATCTTTTTTTAATAATATTAATTAAGTGTACATCAAAGGTCAAGCAAATTTGCTATCAAAAAGCTCATTTTTGTACACAAATGGACTAACATTTTAAAAAATTTAGTTTGAGTGTACGACAAAGGTTTTTTGCATATATTCAGGGGTCCTGCTCCAAGCAGGCACTCTGAAATCAAAAGAAAATATTCTATAAATAATATATATCCTATATCTTAATAAAATTTTATTTTATTTAAAAAATTGTAAATGTTTTTAAAAAATCCAGGCAAATTTGCCTGGAATACAATTTAAAAGGAATACGGATTTGCTTAATATCCATGTTTCATACAATAAGAAATTTTCTTTATTTGAATATTTTGATGTTTTAACTGTTAAAAAAAATAATCAGAGCTAAACAAAAAAAGAGCAAAAACACAGGCAAACTTGCCTGTATTGGCATAGGCGTTATTTCGAATTTCAGCCCGAATTAAACTTAACTCGGGGCAAAATTCGATATTTAAATTATTAACGAGCTAAACATTTTTAGTTATGTAGTCATTTAAAAATTTAATAAAAAAGATTTTCCGATAAGAACACGGTACCGGAAGACCCCGAAATAGGAAAATTAATTTAATTTAGATAATATATTTAGTCAATTACTACGTAATATACAGTATATATATATATAATAAAAGTATTCCAAGAGAATTCACAATTTTCATTAACCATGACTTTAAAAGTTTTAGTTGGAACTTATAATGTGAATAAACGAGACATAAGTCAAGATCTTTCATCCTGGTTATTTCAAACAAATTCATCGATAACCGATAAGCCAGATATAATAGTAGTTGGATTTCAAGAATTTAGTCCCTTCCCTAATGCATTTTTCACCAATAGTTCATATTTGAGCAACACTTCACTTTCTAGCAGTATAGCGCAATTCGGTAACAAATCGTTTTTCCTTGGAAGCTGGAGCAAATACATTAGTAATGAGGAAGAACGACTTGAACGTTATACTAGTTTGATAGAAAAAGCAATTTTTGTAAATACAAAAGAAAGTTATACAGCATTAGTGAAAAGTAATTTTGTTGGCTTAGCATTGTTTGTTTATGTTAGGGACAAAAGCGTCACAAGGAGGATTTTAAATGTTGAAATAGCAAAGTGTGGAGTTGGACCACTTTGGATCGGAAACAAAGGAGGAGTTGGGGTTAGAATTGTTATTGACGCGAACGCGTTTAATGAAGAACAGAAGTATGAAGATAGAGCAAATAATACAAGAGAATTAGCATTGTGTTTTGTTTGCGCACATTTCGCACCGCATAGTCATAATACATATCAACGTAATCAAGATTTTAAAAGTATTTGTGAACGATTGGTATTTGCCAATAACATGTATTCAGAGAATACCGAGAATACCGAGAATACCGATAGAGACTCCACACATGAGCAACGAGAAAATTGTGAAATTATGATGACGAATATGGAAGAGGATTCAACGCCATTATTATCATCGTATCATAATAAAAATAAACAGCAGCAATACTTTACTATCTATGATTCAGATTTTCTTTTCTTTTTCGGAGACTTGAATTATAGAATTGAATTGGAAAAACGAGAAGGGTTTAATAATCCTACATTAACTATTTCAAGCCTACTTGATATTCTGCGAACTCGTCAACATCAAAGAATTAGATCTTGTGATCAATTAGCAAGGGAGATAATTGATGGAAGAGTATTACATGGATTTGAAGAGGGAGACTTGAATTTCTTACCAACGTATAAATATTATGTTGGGAGTATAAATGAATTTGATGTCAGGTATCGAACTCCTGGTTGGTGTGATAGGATTTTTTATTATTGGAGAAAAGGAGATGATGAACAAATAAGTGATCTTAACGTTGCCGGTACTGCTGAGCAATCATCACCCATATTACCAATTAATTATATGTCACATCCCTCTTACACGTTATCGGACCACAAACCTGTTTCTGCCTTGTTCGCCATAACACCACAACATGAACGACTGGTCGTTAAATCGGGTACATCTAATTCACCATTTAAGATTGATGAGAATAGAGACCTTAAATTTGCATTTGGGGAGGCTTCCAGCATAATAGTTGGTTGTTTATGGTGGTTATTTGGTACAGAACGAGGTGTGAAAGTTATCCTGATTATTGGAGGTATTGGATTCTTTGGATTATGGGTAGCTAGAAAATTAACATGAGAAAATTAATTAATCTAATTCACATGCATTTTTTTCGACGAATGACAATTTATAAAATAAAAAATATAGCACATTCTAGTACAAAATAATTGATAATACTGTAATATTAAAGTATTTATAGTAATGTATCGTATTAAATTTTTCGTTCTATAGTACTGTAGTATACAGTATACACTGTATAAACAAACAAAATTTTAAATTACTATTGTAACTCTATAAGGGCAAATCAAGTAACTTTTATAATAAAAATTTTTTAAAACCTTAAATAGTAACTTTATAAGAATTTATTATCAAGTTGCAGAATTGATTTAAAAAATTTTTCTTTTATTTTTGGTTTCTATTAACTATATATATATATATTTTTTTTTTTCAAATTTAAAAAAAAATTAATATATACCTGATATATATATTATATATCTGATATTATATATATATATATTTAAAATGTGCTTTTTTTTTGTTCTACTAAATATGATAAATTTAGTAAATTTTAAAATTAATATTAATATTAGAACTAGAGTTAAGATCAAGGCTAAAATAAGATTTTTTATAGTGCTGAACATTTTTACTTTGTGCATCAAAGATGTTATTTAAGCCGTTTTTGAAATTATACAGTAGATAAATAAAGAGATCATATATTGAGGCCAAGAGCCGTTGACCCCTAAGGTGTCTAGGACTACCTGGTCAAAGGGAAAAAAAATTATACAGTAATAGGAGAGTGGTTATGTGGCAGGGACAAATTAGCATTACCTGAAAATATTTTACGATATCAAAATAAAATTTTATTTGTACCAATTTTAGGTCAAAAAAGAAATATAAAATTTTTTTTAAAATTTAAAAATTATATACATATCTGATATGTATATCTTTCTCAAAACCTAAATTTTAAGTTTATATAAACTTATTATTATATATTTACAGTATAAATTTTATAAACTTGTATATTAATATGTTTTGTGCCAGAAGAAATAAAACTATTGATACATACTGTATAATTTATGTAATTATTAAAAATTGTCCAGAATGATTTGTTCAGGTTCGAGAGAATCGAGAGAAGGTGCACCTAATATAGTACCAGATCCGAATGATACGATATCCATTTCTACGGTTTGCTGACTATTAATGTTAGATCTATTAAAGTCAGATGGCACATCTTTTAAAAAAAGGTTTGTTATTATTCGAAATTGAAATAAACCATACAAGGAGGTATTAAGAATTATGAAATATTCACCACTGATTATTTTTTCTGGAACCATTTCACCTTTTTCAACACGTCTACATATTTCCTTTAATGAAAATAAAATATTTATAATCAAAATTATGCAAAATACAAATATGATTACAAACAGTCCTTGCATAAACTTACGTATCGAAGTTGTCTTTCTATCCTCTTCTGCTTCTTCTTAGATATACCTTTACCATGTATTACTAATTGGTTAGGCTTTACAATCCCATTTTTGCGTAATATTGAAGATACATTTCGTTTTTTAATCCTTCCTTCTCTTTGTAAATTACGTGGGGGTGGTTTATTTATGTTATTTTTCGTGCCCATCGTGATTTTCGATATCGATATCGAGGTTATTGAAATTGTTGATGTAGAAAGTCCTTTTGATTGGCTAATGTGATACAAGTGTAACGTATTTCGTTACACGAACATTTATATTAATTTTAGAGTACTCCGATATATCGGTATTGGGTGATAAACCCAATTGACCGTAAGTGGAAATACTACCTCGCGTAAACAGCAATTTTTTCTTTAAGTTAAGCAACTTAATACAATATTTTATGACTTTCGAGAAATGCCTCAACAGAGAACAACATGTCAAAATAATAATAATACCTCATGCACCACCTCAACGCAAAAATCTGCTTACACAATTGATACTTACACTTTACATTCATCCAAATTCAATCTTTCTCGTGATAACTCTCTACTTTCTAGTAATACTCTTTCACAGATTAATTCTTTCTTCGGCAAATCGAATAATGAATCGATTATTATTAATCCTTCAAGTTCAGTTCCAATTGTATGTGACGCGACACCCGACCCTTGCACTTTTAATACAAGGCGCGCTTCGGTTAGTGAAGGAAATGGCTTACATTCTACAAGCACTTGTAAATTTGCTAAGCATAATGGCCCAAGAAAACGTTGTTTAGTAAACGACCAAATTCAACCTTCTATTAAGCCTTCAGGACCAGTTAATGGATTGAATGAGTTTGTTAAATCAATTGTAAATGCTAAATTGGAGGATAAATGCATGGCATGTTCTTTTAAAAACACACGTATATTCTTAAATTATTGAAAATTTTTTTAATTTCTTGCTAATGAAAATTTTCAATATCAGAATTCTATAGGGTAACTTTCTCATATAATTTTTTGTTGGAGTTAAGGTGAGGTATTACTCGTGATTAGTTAGTTAATTTTATCCAACTGAACTTATATAGTTTAAAATACTTTTAAATCTCAACATAATTTTTTTTTTTTTTTAAAAAAAGTTCATAATATACAGAAGACTCTTAATAAAAGGAACTAGGTATCTTGGGGTATCTGGGATTTGTCCCATCTAAGTATATTTCACTTAGTGACAGTTTGTTTAGCTAAAAAAATCGTAATGTCGTAATAAATATAAGCATTCAAGTTCTTAATTAACTCACAAGTGTAGTTAACTAGTTTGAAAAAAGTTCTAAAGTAGTAATAATACGAAGTTAAACTAAGATTACAGACACTCGAAGATGAAGAAACGTTTAGTATGTTTCGGTTAATAAATCAAAATTTGAGATTTTTTGGTATTGTTTATGAGTGCAATTAAGCTTATGCATTTATTCTTTTTTTTTTTAAATAAATAATAGGTTTTACTTTATTCACCCATGGTCTACATTTAAGATAGCTTATCGTGTATTACCAAAGATTCTGACACTCGTTTGATAAAACTTCATTATATTTATAGCGATGAATGTATAACTGCCTATATATAATTAAAATCGTATTAAACACTTTAATCTATTCCTAATAAGTTCAAGGTTCTAATAAAAAATTTAATATCATATCGTTTATAACGAAAGTTATATGTTTGATTGGTTGGGTGTCACATGAGTGAAAAGTGACCAATCACAGTAAGTATTTGGGCTAGGTGCTGCGAAATTGACAAAAAAAAAAGATCTTGGGAAAATAATTTTTATGTTGTTAAGGAACTATATAGCAAAATTTTATTAATACTCTAATCTTATTTTAAATTAATTTATGTAAAAAATACCTTTTGAAAAAATGTCCCTTTTTGCAGCACCTAGCCCATTTCAATTTCGTGTAATTGAAAATTATAAGTATGAAAATTCACTTTCACGTAACCAACGACAAATCTATAAGTTAGGTTAGAGTTAGGGTTTGGTTTAGATTTAGATGCAAATAGAGGTTCTATTGCTGCATTATCCACTTTTCTGCAACTCTAATTGGTCAAAATAAGGTTAAACCAACCAGAGTTGCAGATTTTGGAAAAAATTTTATAGGAGCCAAATATACTCTATTAGTATTATGCTATTATATATTCAAGGAAAACTTTTTGTAAGTGATAGTTCTAATGCAAAATTTTTGATTTTTGAAAAAAGAACCATTGTTTTGAGTTTTTCTGATTGTGCTACATATACCAAATTATAACTTTTGATACCAGGGTAGTCCTATAGATACAAAACTTATATTTTTGATACTCCTGCACTTACTTTTTTTTTGATACAATATGACATACTGTATTTTCCCTATAATAAGCTACTCTTGAAAATAAACTACTTTTTTTAATTTTTTAGAAAATTATAAAGAAATCACTAGCAGCTGCTATATATAAAGGTCCAAATTTTACTAAGTAAATCTCAAAAGTATCATTAAGTAAAGTTGTTTAGAGCATTAAATGCACTTAAATTATGATGTAATTTTGATTTATATAATCCGAACAAACTAATTATAATATGCAGCTTTTTCTTTATTTTTAAGTATTTTAAAAATCTTTCGTGCAACTTTGAGAATTTCGAAAAATTCCTTTTTAATAAAGTTTTTTGCGCAACTATAAGAATTTTAAAAAATTCTTCCCTATTAAGTCTTGCGCAACTATGAAAATTTTGAAAATTTTTGGTGACACAGTATGCGAGTGAGTTAGTTTGCATTTGAATTATATAATGAATTTCTGTAAAAAAAAAAAAAAATCTCGGTTTAATAATCTTTGGTGCAGCTATCAAAATTTTTAAAAAATCCTATCTTAATAGCTTTCGTGCAATCATGAGAATTTTGAAAAATTCCGTCTAACAGTTTTTCGTACAACTATAAGAATTTCGAAAAATCCCGATCTAATAGAAAAAATACCGTGATCATAAAATATAAATGTGACGCAATCATAAAATACAGAGATTACCATAAAATAACTAATTTATTTATGAAATTGATCATAGTAAAAAAAAAATAAATATATATATATTAAACAAATCCGACAACCAAGTCAGATATAAATTTATTAAACATTTTAAAAACATTTTATTGAAGATGTAATTTTCCACTCCTAGCAATTTCCAAACCATTAGCCAACTCCTTATCAAATAATTCAGTATTCATTAATCCATTTACATCAAACCAATTACCAAAAGATTTCGATATTTTGAACTTTCCATCTATAGGTTTACCAGATGAATTATTTTCATGAAATTCAAAAGTGACATTATAAATATCCGAATATTTTTTGGTATTTGTATGAATCGTAAGGCGTTCTTTCGTATCTGATGTACTTTTTTCACCCAAGAATATGATATCTTTTTCAAATAGGAATGTGTGAATTACTAATATCACGTTTAAAACAAAGTATCTGTTAAGTACATAAATTATAGTTAAGGATTTTTTTATAATGAAAATAAAGTAAAACACATATTAAAGAAATAAATAAGTATATATATATATTTATTTATTTATTTATTTATTTATAAGTATTTAAAGGATACACGACAACACAAATAAACGTAATTTCCTTTGATTCATTAAATGGCGTTACTTGTCCATAATAACCACCATAAAGAGCAAACGCGCAAGATAAATATCCAAGTATTAATTTAAAATCGGTATGCTTATGATTTTGGATAAATTCAGTTTTTGTATTAAAGTACTATAAAAATATTATTATTAAATAATATTTTAGAGGTGAAAAATAAAATAGATATAAAAAATTCAAAAGATATCAACCTTCTGAATGTAATCATCACAGGCGTTTTTTAATTCTACAAGGTTTGAGTTATTAACTTTGATGGGTTCCTCTTTATCTTCTTCTTCTTCTTCAATTTCTTCTACAAGTGGTTGCTCTATCACAAGGTTATAAAAAGGTTATAAAAAGTATGTAGAGAATTAATCCGAATACAAGGAAATCTTTTAATACACAAAAACCAAGGGAAGAATTATAAAAATGTGAATATGGTCTTAAACGGTCTTAAACTGAAAGAGCAAGAAATAATATTAAACCGTTCCATTTCACAAGTATGCTTTAAATACTCGTGAGTAAGTACCTTCTTCTTCATGTTCAGTTTTAGGATCAGACATTTTTTTTTTATTTTTTTGTCGCGTTTTTAGGCAACAGATTCGAACTCTCGCTATAAATATGCTTGTTGATCAAACTTACAATGCGTGTCTTAAATTTGTTGGTTAATTTTCACCGTCGATCTAAGCATGATAATTGACCAATTAAATCAATCAATTTTATTAATAACTACGTACGGTAGGTTATGATTTGCTTACAAACCATCATATGAACATATGACGTTATATCTGGTATGAAAAAAACATAAGTGTAAATTCAATTTGATTATCATGTCTTTCACTCCAGAAGAACTTGAGCTCAACGAAAGTGACGATGAACAATATTATGAAGAAGTATACTTTGATTCAGATCTTGATAATGAAATCGGTGAAGTTGATAACGAACAAAGCAATCCTACAGGTTTTTAAATAGCTTTTTATTGAAATATTAGGAAAAGTTTTTTTTTTTTAAATTTAACAGTAGAATATCGAAACAACAGATTTAATAAAAAAATCACGAAAAAAATTAACAAAAGAAGAATTATTTTATGATCCTGAAATGGATGATGATGATGAAATTTGGATGAAAAAAAAAATGGCTCGTAAGCATTTTAAATATTATATATTTAAATATACTAGCAGTAGGTGAATGGATCAAATGATAAATATATATTTAAGAGTATAATACCGAGACGATAAACCAAACAACAAAAGAAACAACAAACCAAACAACAAATCAAACAAGTCAAACAGATGCAATATTATCATGTCCCATGTGTTTTACTGTTTTAAGTTATCATACCCAAAGGTAAGAAGTATTTACAGTATTAATATATTAATAACTTTGTGGTATGATACTAATAAATTATATCTGAATAAATATATATAATATATACTGTATATATCAATATATACAATATATATATACATCTATAGGCATGAGCTTTATTCATCACAATATCGGGCAATTTTTGTAGAAAATTGTAAAATTAATCGGTCAGAACGATTAATTTATACTGATAAAGAAAATTCTAAATCAAGTAGTAAAAGTAAAAATAAAAGATTATCAGATAAACAAAAGCAACGACCTAATTCTACAGATGTTGAACTAGATGTCAAAAATGATGATACGCTTGAAAAGTCTACAACGATAAAAGAGGAAATTTATTATCCCGTAGAATGTGAAATTTGTGGAACTAAAGTAGCAGTAGTGGATGAAGAGGAAATATTTCATTTTTTTAATGTTATTCCATCATAAATTATTTATGAAATTATTTATGAAATTATTTATGAATTATAATAAACTATTCATGAATTTTGCATCGCGTCGAAAATTAATTAGTTGCAGATATTGTTTATTTGTACTAGTTAAAATTAATTATGGTGATGTATATTAGATTATACAGCATATATATACAGCATATACAACATATATATACAGCACATAACTATAATAATATTTAATGTATAATATAAATAACATAAAAGTACAATCGAGTTAAATTATAGTTACAAAGTTACAAAGTTACAAAGTTACAAAGTTACAAAGTTACAAAGTTACAATTAGGGTTACAAAAAAAAAAAAAAAAAAAAAAGTGGAAAAATTTTTTATTAAAAATCGGAGGAATTACAGTAAACGGTATTATATCATTAAAAAATGTATATTAGATATCTGATATACAATAACTTATTCATTTTTTAAAATTAACACCAAACTGTCCGTCCATTTATATTGTAGGTAGTTACTTTAGGTAACCAATCATATAAAATATTTCGAAAAGAGTATATACAAATTATTTTGAACTTAACGTTCAAATAGTTCATAGTTCAATAATAATTAATCAAAAAATTCATAGTAAAAAAAATACCAATAATCAATATAAAAAAGAAATTTAACAAGGATGAAAAAAAAACATATATTTTTGGTTTTTTTTTTGACAACATAAATCATTCGTATTATAGAGTGCTTTATACATAAATACGTAATAGAAAGCAATCTAAATACTTCGTAGCCAACTCATTTTTCCACTTAATTCTTTTTGAATATATGTAATTTGATCAGTATGTGCTTTTGTTTTTTGATTCGATATTTCAACGTCTTTCTTAACCATTTCAACTTCACTTTGAATTCTTGAGAAAGATTTTTCTTGATTTTCTCTTAGTTTGGCTTGAATAGATTGTAATTCTTCAACTTCTACTTGTCTTTGTGACGTTATTTCCTCAATTTTTGCACCAGCTTCTACTACAACATCTTCTAATTCTCTTGCAGTTGAATTCATTTCTTCTCTTAATTCCTGAAATTCTTTTTTAATTAATTCAACATCTTCAACATAACGTTGTTTAAAATTTTTCATTTCCTTTGTCAATAATTGATATTGTAATTCAGCTTGTTCTTTACTTGAAAGCGCCAAAGCCAATTGATGTTCCAAATTAGAAGCTTTTAATTCAGATTCTTGTAATTTTATATTAGTATTATCACGTTCAGATTTCAGATCCATTCTTTTTCTTTCATGATCTTTAGAAAGTTCTTCTAATTCTTTTACTTGTCTCTCTTTTCGTTCCAACATTCGTTTTAAAGAATCGATTTCAAGTCTTAATGTTTGATGTGATGCGGAATGTTCTTGTACTTGACGATCAGCTCGATCTCTAGCAACTTTTGCAACATGTATTTGAGTTTTTGCGTCAGCTACTTCCTTTTTTAAATATTCAATTTCATGATGTAAATTTCCGATAACTCTTCCAGTTGTTGATTCATTAGTCATTCCTCCGTTTGTAGTTTGATGTCTATGACGATTTAACTTCTTTTGTACGGTTGCAAGCAGTGCGTTTTTTTCAGCTAGGTCGTGACGTAGAGTATGAACCTGGTGTTTCAAGGTTGTAACTTTGATAGGATCTGTAGTCATTTAGATTTATTATTTTAAATGTAAATGTTGAATAATAGAAAAAGATATTTAACAAGGTCAGTTATTAATTAATTAAATAAATAATATTTCATACGTAAAAAAAAATAGTAAAAATTTCTATAAAAAAAAATGATAAACAGAAAAAATATGTCATAAATAAAATATTAAGGGATTCCCAAAATAATTCAAATCCGAACTTCTATTCTCGTGACTGAGATGAAAATCAAAGAAGGGTAGGCTGATTTATATTCCCGCCAAAAAAAAAAAAAAAAAAAAAAAAAAGCATTGACCACTGATAAAAAAAAAGATCTTAATATCTTACCCATCTTTTTATATATGTATATAGATTTTCAACTTTGAAAAGTTAAAAAAGTTTAAATCAACAGTTTAGTAAAGTGTTTAAAGTGAACGAACGCACGATAACAAAAGGATTAAAGAATTTTGTTTTTTTTTTTTTTTTTTTATTAATGAAAAATGATCATATTTATATATAAATATATACATGCCATTACAGCATTACCTTAGCAGTAATCCTCTAGTATTCTAATATTCTAATATAAAATGAGGTACAAAAAACAAAGTACTTTTCTATAGATAGCTGAACTAGGAAGTGATTTTCTGTGTTCAAAAATGAAGGCTGTGTTTACGTGATTTCTATTTGTAAGGTCATTCGTGCAACGTAGTATTTCACAAACAGTCACACAATAATTAGCACACTTCATTATAAAGTTGGAATTAATTAGTTCATTTTGTTTTTAAAAGGCCGAGTTCATATTTTTTTTAATGAAAAGGATCGATTACTGATCATTAGAAGTTTATTTGTACATACGTACTACAATTTGATGTTAAAATAATTCGGTAATACTGCATTTAATGCATGACGCGTGTTTATTAAAGTTTGATTAAATGTATATTAGTTTCTGCTATATTATTGGCTCATTTTTCAAACTTTATTCCCTACTTAAGGTGTCTCTGGCCCTGCATTACCTACCTTTTAAGTAGCCAATAATAATTACTAAATACAGATGTAGAAACCTATTGTATCAATAACCTAAAAAGCATACATATCCTTCAAAGCGTATCTTTAAAGCTTTATGATGGATCTTCACATATCCTTTCGTTGATAACAAACATAATGCTGTAAAACAGAATTTCTTTTCTTTTTTTTTGTAATACTTAAATATTGTTATTGAATCACTATATTACAGTAATTAAAGTAAAGTAATTAAGGTAATTAAAGTAATTAAAGTAATTAAAGTAATTAAAGTAATTAACAGTATAATTAACAGTATTAGACAATAAATACAATCGAATATCGTTATCTGTGTTATATATATATCTGATATTGTATACAGATATATTTCTAGAATTAGCGACTTTTTGGGTTATATATATTTCTTTATATATTTTATATAAAAAAATTAGATTGCATAAAAGTTTAAATTTATGCATACGTACAAGCGAAATCTTCAATGCCTAACACTAAATATATTATTGCTAATACGTATTAGATAATATTAACGTTAATACAGTATATAGCGTTTTTGATGTCAATTGTATATAGTATTTGCGTTCTGTTCAATTTGATTGGTCTATGATCACGTTTGATTGATTATTGACCAATCAGATATATCCAGATTTTTCGAATTTTATACTTTGATATTATTATTAATGGTATTAATGGACATATTTGCCATTTTAACAAAATTCTTCTCAAATAGAAATAGTTCGAAGTGAAATAAAAAGGAGGCGCGAAAAGAAATACAATTTATAAGCACAATCTATATAAACAATATTTACTAAATTAATTAATAGTTATTCGGCATGAAATGTCCGAATAACCGAACTTTGCAGAATGCGTTTTTTGATTTGCCGATTTTAAGCATCGGAAAATGCGCAAAATTCTCTATGCTAATTATTACTGTCGGGATCATAGTGGCTTTTCTTGAACATGTGCTTATTTAGAGTTTGTGCTTTTATCTCTATATATATGTTTATAATAGTTTTAAAATAGACGTGCTTATAAAGAGAATTTTTATATGATGTGCTTATATAGAAGGTGACTATAGAGAGGTTTGACTGTACATACCGTAAATTTAGTTTGATAGAGTAAAATTTGTCATGTTGTATCACCTTTTGTGTAGGCTTTTTTTTTAGGTTAGAATTTAGCCTCTAAAATATTTTTCTAAATGCAATTTCTGGCCCAAATATACGTACGTTTGGTATACGTTTTGTCTCCATAAATGCAATTTTTCCTATACCTGATACGCACTTAGAGTGAGTTAATTGTAGCAATATTAATATTAGCCTTTGGGGTTCTAAAAAATGTCTTTGTAAAATTTTATCATAAAATATATTCCTTTTCAACCCAAAGCTAACCCACCCTTAAATCGTGTGTATTTTTGCACACAAGTTTATAAATCAATAAATTAGTACCCGTGTATAAACACTAAAGTAATTTTTCTATTTAATAAATATTTGATAAAAATTATTTATTAATAAAATTTGTATATAAAATTATTTTTAACTAATTTTACGGTAATATTACCCATATCAGAATACAGTTATTGTAACTCGGAAACTATGTATCGGAAGTTTGATTACTAGTTACTTTTACTATACATGTTGCCCAAATCCCAAATTACTATAGTTTGAATTTGTTTGCGCCCAAATCCCAAATTCATCCCAAATTAATATCTTAAAAATTTTATTAATAATCTTTATTTAAACAAATAGTATATATTCTAAATAATATATTTGCAAAATATTAAAATTACTTGTTTGACTTATCTTTTATAAATAGCAACTGTTTTTTTTTGAATTTGGGTTTTGCCAACAAGTATAATTGTTATACTCAAACTACTTCTAAATTGTTCAGTGGAACTGGGTTTTTAAATTAGATGAATGTTTTATGTGCTTGGTACTTCAAATGTGATATATATAGAGATTTTCATATAATTTGCTATTATAAAAAAGGCTAATGGCTAAATGTATATAAAGATACAAGTATTCATATACATTTATAAATAAAACTATGACTAAATTTATTAACTTGGGAAATGGAAGGACTTTACAGTAATTACATGATCAAGATTGTTAAGTTACTTAATAATTAAAATTGGGTTTACACATGTATAAAGACACAAGTATTAGTTTATTTTAATCCATATATGAAAATATAAATGTTAGATTTTATTATATTAGATATTGACTGTTAATTTCCAAAGAAATATTAATGATATTTATTGTCTAAAGCATAGCAAGAACTTACATATACAGTCTCTCTCTCTAATCTGGCCCTCTATATACTGGACTCTTGATAATCTGAACTAAAATTTTCAAACAAATATTATTTCTTTTAGATAAATCAAATTAACATAATAAATTTGTTATTCCAAATCTGAACTCAAGTTAATCAGTACATATAATCTTTTATTTAAATAAATTTATTTGTATTACGAATAAAATTTATTCTATATAATTAATTAAACTAGTATTCTGATCTGGATTAGATAATAGTGACTCAATAGATTAGATATTTAACCGGGTCATGATCTAGATCAAATAATAGTAATCTAACATATCAGATATTTAAATGGGCCATAATCCAGATCAGATAATAGTAATCTAACAGGTCAGATATTTAATTTGGACCATGATCTGGGTCAGATAATAGTAACCTAATGGGTCAGATATTTAACCCAGATCATGATCTGGATCAGGTAATAATGATGCAATAGTTAATAAATACAAAAATTGGAAAAATGTAAAAATTAGAAAAAAATAGTTGAGAACCATTTTTTTTTTTAAGGTTTTTTTTTTTTTTATATAATATATATTACATGACAGATTATATATTAAACAGGCTTATTTGATTTTTTTTTTATTAGTAACTTTTTATATACCAAATTTCTATTAGAGTTTGGTTTAAAAAGAAAAATTTTATATTCTGAACTTTTTTTATACCAAACAAAATAAAAAATCTCTTGGAATGGTCTGTTCAAATTAGAGAAAGGTGACTGTACATATAAAAAGTTAAAAAATGTATGTTTGTCTAGCATGTGACTTGTTGGTAATTGGCTACTATGGTTCACACTAGACCTTTAATTTGAAAAATACCTACTATAATTCTAAAAATTTTTATATTATTTGTACTATATACCAAATAACAAAATATTAAAATATTTGGTTAAAGTATGCAGTATACTATATAAATTAAAATTATATCTAAATTTCTTATTTTTAATTTAAATAAAGAATATTGCTAACTATAACTAGCGGTGATAATCACTAGCATCACATGATCATATTTGCTACTATATACCTTTATACTCTATATGTAATAATGCCAATTTTAATTAAATTATTTATTTATTAAATTTCATTGTTTCGCATATTTCATTTTAGTACAGTATTGCAGATCTTACTAATCTATTGGCTACTTGCAACTACACATACCAATACACCACTTTATTGTAACCAGTATACTTTGTATTGCTTCACTTACGTTTAGCAATACTTACAGAGTGAGTGAAGCGAGCTCTGTAGTTGCTCGCTATAGCTGTCGCCTCCATTCCACTCCTTTTACCTAAACGTTTAATAAATCTAAAACAATCTTAATTCTAACCCTAACTCTAAGCTAATTGTCTAACTACTAAGTCCCAATGAAAACATCACAAAATGATCGAAACTATATGCTAAAAGCTGCTTATGAAAAGAACAGCGCCAGAAATAATAAATCACTAAACTGGACAACTTTAACAATGAAGAAACACCAGAACGAACGATTTAACGATGATAAAACATCAGAATGAGAATGAGAAATCATAATGAAAGTATATTATAATCACGTAAACAAAAAAAACTACAAGAAAAAAGACTATATACTTTCCTAAAACAAATTCGAAGACAAAAGATCAAACCTATATGACAAAAGCCATTTACAAAAAGAACAGCACCAGAAATAAAGAATCACAGAACTGGACAACAATCCAATAGCCAAAAATCACAAAGAAAGAACATTGGTAATTAGTAAATGGAAAAAGGTACAAACGAAAAAACTTTATACTTGCCTAACCAAGAATAGATGGAATGGTCGACTCTAACAACTGAAAAAGCACCGAATTGAGCAACTCCAACGATGCGCAAAAGAATGTGAAAAAATACCAAACAGGACAACACCAATGATGCAAGACACCAACTAGCGAAAGAAGCACTAACTGGACAACCCCAATGATGCAAAAAAAGACGAAAAAAGAACCGAACTAGACAACACCAACGATGCAAGGCAATAACAACAAAAGAAGCACCAACTAGACAACACCAATGATGCAAGAAAAAGAACCAACCAATGAAAGAAAAACCGAATTAGATGACACCAACGATGAATCTACTATCTAAAAAGAAAATAAATACAGTATAAGTGTTAGTATACTGTAATTACAGATATATAAAAAAAAAAGACAAAAACAAAAAAAAAATGAATAACTTACTTTTTATATTCTTTCTGTGTAAATGATGATGATTACCACTGGTGATTTGTAGTTAAATTCTTAAATAATTATTAATAAATAAACAAAAAAAACTAAATTTACCCTTAGGATTTGCTACTCAGTTACACAATCTACTAAAAATTTTTTATACATAGGGTAGATACTCAGTTACATAAAATAATAAAATTCAATTATTACTAGGCTAATGCATAGCATTATATGTCCGGAGCTCATCATATGATGTTCATTATATTACACAAACACGTTAATATGCATATGTTGGTAACATTAAAGCACAAATGTAGACACGCGTGCGAACAGACAAAAAATTTCCAAATTACATTTCTGATAAGATTTACATCACATATATGCAAGTATATCAAAAAAGTAAAAATTGTCAAGATTTTTACAATTGAAGCACATCAGGAAGGTAATTTTTGTATCACTTTGCATAGAAATTAAGGGTCCGTCGCTATGCTTTAGCCAATAAAACACACTTATAGTATTTTGCTACCATAGGTAAATTAGATTTGCAAATCTGTGTAACAAAAATAAAAAATAAATTTTTACAAATCAAAAAAATAAATTTAATTACTTTAGGGTAAGGCCTTTTATCGGGCATTAGTATATACAAAATTTAGCAAGGAATTTTTTTTATTAGAGCCCCAAAAGTGGTTTTATAAGCAAAATTTTAAGAAATAAATGTTTTTTTAAAAAAATAAACAAAAAAATAAAATTTTTTGTTACACCTAATCTTAAATTTTGATTGGCTATTCTAATAGTTTTGTATAATATAATGTAAAACACCATAGATGCATTTTAGTAAAACTAATAAAATTTTATTTATAGGCTTATTGAAGTTTTCTTAAAATCATTCATAATCATCTAACATATAATCGATCAATGATCATCTATGATAATTAATTCTTTTTCTCTTATTTTATTTTTATTTAACCATTAATGCAGTAATGGTGTTATTATTAGAGCCGCTATCATTAGAGTTAACGTAGAAATTGTCATTAATAAAGTCATTAAAGATGCCATATCGCCTGTTGTCATTACATATTTAAATTGCTTTGGATATTGTTGCCTTTCAATTTACTTTTGTTTTATTGATAATTTTTTTTTTGCTATCACATTTCTAACTTTTCACCTTCTTTTAGTTTTAGTCTTGTATTGCTTGCTTTAGTACTGCTACTATGGTAGATATCGTGTTATTGTGATTATTGTATTGTCTTAAAGTAAATTTCATTAGGGAGGTGTCATTAATCACTTGATTTTTTAGGGAGTGGGTGTCAGGCCTAAAGTCAGGTTATATATATTATATATATTATATATATATATAGTATATAATTATTATTATATATAAAAATTAGGTATTTATTTTATAGTGCAATAGCACTATAGTGCTATGGTAGTACTATAGTGCTATAGTTGTATAATACCATATTATTACTATTTATTATATTATATACTGTAAATATTATACTGTATATGGTATATTATATACAGTGTATATATATTTGTATATAAAGTACATATAGTTGTAGGTGGAAATGTAATTTAAGTAAATTCAGAATTTATATATAAAGCCCTATTCTGGGGTTAATTTTATCATACGTACACCCTAACCCTAACCCTAATTTAACTAAGAAATTCCAAATCCACTTAAATTCTATTCCTACCTACAACATATGCATATATCAACAAACTTATCAACTGAAAATTATTTTTATGCTCTATAATATTCGTATCTAGCCAATCAGATAATCACTAAAATTACACACTAATATTAGAAGCACTAAAATTACTAGCTAACGTTAGAGACACGAAATTTTGGGCATGAAATAAATTTTCGCTTATCAACAATCAATATCACAAGACTAAATAACTATCTAAACATATAATGTCCATCGCTATGCTTCTGACAATTATATATAGTATTCGAAGTTTAAATCATCCATAAATGCACTTTCCGATATTTAATGCTTAACTACTGTATTTCGCCATGAAGGTATTCTGTATAGCACGTATATACTATAATTTTTGGATCTTCGCTTATTAACAACAATATCACGAAACTAATTTATCAACTAGGTTAATTTGTTTTGGATGTAATACAAACAAAATGACTACCTAAACATATAATGTTCGTCACTATGCTTCTGACAATTATATGTAGTATTCGAAGTTTAAATAATCTATAAATGCGCTTTTCGATACTTAATGCTAAATTCTGTATAGCACATATGTACTATATAGCCGATTTTATATGTCACATAGTATAGTAGTATTTTCGGGTAATAGACCTGCTAGTATTAACTGCAAAAAAAACAATTTTCATAACTATACGTATACAGTAAATAATTCTTGGTATCACTTATTGAACAGATTAGCTTTATTTATGCATTAGATATAGCAAATTATTTTCTTGCATACAACCGGTACAAATAAACTATTTTTGTCTTTGAGAACAGGTTATCTGATTATGTCCAGCACCTCCACAAATCTTACAATGTAATTTGTGTTTTGTCTTTTTTGATGGCTCACTTGCACATCTTATTCTATTAGTTCCCTTGGGTCGTCCTTTTCCTTTACGCTTATGAGGATTCATCAATTCACTTGGATCCAAACTCTCATTATCAATTTCAATTTCATCTTCATTACTTGAATCGCTTAAATCTATATCACTATCGGATAATGGTTCTTGACGATCATTTATATATTTATCAAAAATAGTGATAAATTTGTAATCATTTCTTAGAACTGCTACCATTAATGCTGCTCTTGCTTTACCCCAAGCCTTTTCATATAACTTTTGCTCATTAATTACTTTGTGATTTACATCACGCACTTCATTAACTAGCACATTAAAATAAGGAACCGGACCATTCCAACCCATTGTTATTGATTGTTCTATTTCAAATTTTTGTGCAACCAAAAATGGTTCTTCTGTAGAATTACTGGTTACGTTATCATTATACCATCGTGATTGTATTAGTTGAATATGGAATGTTGCTGCCCGTGTACATAGCATGATTTGAAAAAAATGCCGGCAAACGATTCCACGATTGCAGTGATCAAAACAAGAACATAAATGAGTCCCATCATCCAAAAGCAATACAAAATGCTTTATTTCGTTTGACGTTATTTGTCGAACTCCCCACATCTCTACAATCTTATCCTTGTCAGGCCGTGATATCAGTAAAATTGGGATTTTCACCAAATAAGTTAGGATCAATCTACGTAGTACAAGTAGTACAGTAGTAACGGTGATACTGTTAATACTTTGAAAAACATTCTTTTAAAAAAAACAGATCTTTATTTACCACGACGAATCTTTGCAGCACATTTTCTTCTATTTTTACGCTATAGTACTGAAGCGCCTGTTTTATTTGATCCTCTTGGATCTTCAACAATTCAGCAGTAAGATATTTGCCCAACATCTTACAGACATTCGGTAGGATCGTATCAGCTGTCGCAGACAGAGCAGTCTTGGGAATCGAGGCACGGAATAAAGCGTATTCTGTCTTTTTATCCTCTTCAAGAATGCATACCAATAATTTTTCTGCTAGTTCTAACAATGTCATATTTGAGTTAAATATTAATCTTTTGATCTTCGCATTATAGCTTTCAACCCGAGAAGTTGAAAACATTCCGGCTATGAACAATTTAAGTACAAACGCCTTTGCTACGATTCTTTGCTAGTATAAAGTACTCGTTGCAAGTAACTAATTACATTCTCATTGCTATACTTTTCAAGTAGGCATTTCCACTTGTATTCGAAGATTGCTATAAAGCTACTTTGTTGTACTTCGAAGAAATCCTTGATGAACTCATTATAACGATCTCTGAGAATATTTTTTAAATTAAGGGAAGATTCTGTGCAATATGGAACATACAATGAAGTGCATGCGTTGTTGGAAATTCGTCCCATATTGCTGCAATTAAAGCCGGGTCAGCGTCAGTGAAAATAACACGAGGAGTAGCTTCAAAAGTTGCTTTTTTAATTTGTTGCAATATCCAGGTATGTGTCTCCTTCATTTCATCATCAGTTAAAGGTAGGGTATTTCATATGATTTGCAATATAGCAAAATAACGAACATGCTGCATATTGTAGATCATTGGTGTAACTAATCTAAAAATAGTAATTTAGCCAATCAAATTATTTTATGCCCACGAACGTATGAAGACTAAAAATCTTTGAACCTTTATTTCATACGATCTTACTTATATTATAATAAAAAATTTTATTTGCAATAAGTTTTAAATACTTGTTACAAACACTTGCGCACAAAAAATCCAACCTTCAAATAGTTTATATATTATATTTAATACCGTTCTAAAATATTGTATAATCTATAAATAGATCTCTTAATAAATACGAAAGGTTTCTAATAAACTTCTAAAAAATTCTTAATTATAAATAGTTTTTATAATATCATTGGTTGTAAACAAGTAACCGAAATTATATCCTAAAAAATTTAAAGAAAAAACCCGTTTTTTAATAAAGTTTACTTGCCATGCGCATTTTTGAAGCCACATGCGCAAAGTTAATAATATATTATTTCTAAACAAACCTCTTTTTAAACAGTTCGTTTAACGAAAAAACTGTTNATAATATATTATTTCTAAACAAACCTCTTTTTAAACAGTTCGTTTAATGAAAAAACTGTTTACTAGTAAATACACAACCTTTAAACAACCGAAAAATTTTCTTTTTAACGATATTAGACCATGTGTTAAAATTCTTTAACAGTCACGAGTTTGTATAATCTTTTATAGGGGCTGAATCTGTGATTTGTATAAAATTATATATGTGTAACATCATATGGAATACCCTACCTTAAAGCTTGAGCCACCAAACGGGAAGATAAATGGCTATCAACTACCAAAAAAGTGAAAGCGCTATTTCATAACGATTTGTAGCAGCAGTATTATTGTTTAAATTAACATCTCCAAACTTCAACCACTGTTCAATTTGATTAGAAGACATATAAAATAATTGGCGAAGACATTTACTATGAGGGTCCCAATCCACTTCAACATACCATCGAGGGTCAGTTTTTTTTTTCTTCAGCAATTTTTCATACAGACGGCTAGCATCATTCGTTTGATCATTTAATTTTGGGCAAAATCGTTGAATTACCCGATGCAGCACAGGCATGTAAACTTTTAATGAATATTTTTCTTCTAAAGATTTGCGTATTTGTTGGAGCCTACAATTCATCTTTGTTACATAAAATTGACATCCTTAACCATATCCATGGTAAACTCCAAATTTTCCCTAAAATCAAAATGCTTACGGTCAAGATCGTGATTCTTATGCTCTTCAACTAATTTTGTAATGTATATGATCTTATTAGAGTTATTTTTCTTAGGGCATAAAAAATTTATCTACCATGTACACCCAACGCATTTAGAAGTAGTTTTCTTCTTTTTTTTGTGGCCTCAGGCTTTCCATAATGTTCACAAACCAACGTATGTCTCCGGATACAGCCATTATTCTTTTCAATATGGTAGTAATGCATTTTAAATCCTTGTCTCTTCCCATACTTTTCAATTTCGTTCATCATATGGTCCCAGCTATGGAATACCATATTCATTCGTAATTCTTCACTTTGAGGATTGTCATCTATCACATTTTCATGCTGAGTATCTTCATAATCCATCATATCATCGTTTTCATACCCAGTTTGATTAGTGTTATATAAGATATCACTAACATCAATTTTGCTTTGGTACCCGTATAAGGTGTTATTATCAACAAAATTGCCCAGAATATTATTGTATAATGCCGATGCGCTAGTGCCGGCAAATCCACATAGTGCATCATTACTTATGGTAAATTCATCAAATTCATCCATCGTTCGGATAAAGCAAAAATCGAATGTAAGTTTTAATAAGACGAAAGCCGAGTGTGAATAGGGCAATGCAACAGAAAACTAAGTAATCAAGCAGAGGACAATCGAATAGAAAGGCAAATAGGGTATCACAAATCAAGCATAAAGTGATGGTAATACGGCGAAAAATCAAATAAAAGTGAAATAACAACCCGAATTGATGTAAAATGTTGAATAAAGTAAGTAGAGTAGTACAATGAAAAAAATACGGCAAAAAATCAAAAGTGAAGTAACAAACCGAATTGGTATAAAACGTTGAATAAAGTAAGTAGGGTAGTATGACAAAAATCGGTGTAAGCAAGAAAATCAACTGTAAATAGAAGGTTAAGTATAAACTTTTATAGTAGTTTATTTAATAGATTACATCAGAGTAGCATTACTAGTGATTGGACCCGTTTAAAAAAACATGACCCGGGTCACCCGGCGGGTTGACCCGCGGGTCACCCGGGTGATCGACGGGTCACCCAGGTCTACGGGTGACCCGTTCAACCCGGGTCAAAATCATACCCGGGTGAGCACTAGGTAATAGAAAAAATTCTGCTACGGGTCACCCGCGGGTGAACACTGGGTAATAAAAAAAATTCTGCTACGGGTCACCCGCGGGTAATGATGCTGCCCGAAACTATTTTGAAAAATTATGCCGAAATTCCGAAACTATACCAAAATTCCGAAACTAAGTTTATATTTTTATTTAAATTTATTTAATTTTTATACATTCGCTCTAATCTAACTATCAACTACTAATCGCTCCATTCTTGGTACTAATGTAATACTCTTTGCTCTTCATAACAAACCCGTCAACAACTATAATGTGACTAACCAGTTCCCGAATCTCTTCTATTTAACCTTACAAAAACTAGAAAAAAAGTAATTAGTAAAATAACAAAGAAAGCACGAAAAAAGAATAAGCACTTATCTTAGTGCCAGTTCTAGCACTTTCGTGTCGAGATCTCTGAAGCTTTATGCCGTTTCACCCTTTCTGGGTCGAGATCTCTGAATCTTTATGCCATTTCCTCTTGCCGGCAGTACACAAAGTCCATAAGAGAAAGAAGTAATTAGCAAAAAAGAACGAAAAATAAAAAGAAATACAAAAATTAGTTTTAGCACTTCCGGGTTGAGATCTCTGAGTCGAGATCTCTAAATCTTCACGCCATTCCACCCTTCCTAGTAGTACACATAACCTATAGAAGAAAGGAGTATTTAGCAAAAAAAAACGAAAAATAAAAAAGAAGAAAGCAAAAAAAAAAAAAAAACTAATACTTATCTTAGTCAGTTCTAACACTTCCAGGTCGAGATCTCTGAATATTATGCCATTTTACTCTTGCCGGCAGTATACAAAACCTATAGAAGAAAGAAATAGTTAGTAAAAAAAAAAAAAAAAAAAAAAAAAGAAAAACATAAAAACTAATACTAATCTTAGTATAGATTTAAAAATTTAAATAAAAGATCAAAAAGATCTTAAAAAAATGTAAAAAAAAAATGTAACGTTATAAAAAAAATTTGAATAAATAAAATAAAAAAATTTAATAAAATAAAAAAAAAATAAAAAAATTTAAATAAAAGAAAAAGAAAAAAAAAATATGTAAAAGATCTTAAAAAGATCAAATATTATCTATTTATTACAGATCAACTTCGTATCGAAGTTCGCTGTAAACCCATACGGGTCACTGACCCGCGGGTTGAACCACGGGTGACCCGCGGGTTGACCCACGGGTGACCCGCGGGTCACCCGCGGGTTGACCACCCGGGTGGGCCATAACTCAACCCGGGTCACCCGCCCACCCGCGGGTGACCCGGGTGATACTTACCCGGGTCAGAACACTAAGCATTACGGCACTATATTTCCAATATTAAGTCTATTTTATGATTTTATTTAATAAATTAATTATGAAAGGGTAGTGCCGCGGCACTATAGCACTATAATAATATTTCCTAAAAATTATATAATATAATTTTAAATATTAATAACTTTTGATCTACTGTAGTCCTATTTCGTCTTCATTAGAGAAAATTAAAATTTTTTATAAGGAAGGGCAAATAAATTTATATAGATATGTTCCTTATAATTTCGTCTATTCAAAAAAAGTATCAAATAATTTCGTCTTTCAAGTAAAATAGGTCAAAAACAATTTCGTCTTCAAATTTTAATTTCGGGTTTTAGAACCCGAAATGCTTTCATCCTCATGTATAATCTACTGATCCAATTTAGATGATTTAACTACCAAAATGATTCTCTTGATGAGACGATTCTAATGAATTCAAAATCATCCAAATCTGATCATGTGATCCAGGGATTGTTAGAGTTTTGTATTATATTTAATATAATAAATATAACACAAAACTCTAACGATCTCTGGATCACGTGATCAGATTTGGATGATTTTGGATTCATTAGAATCGTCTCATCGAGAGGATCATTTTGGTAGTTAAATCATCTAAATTGGATCAGTAGATCAAAAGTTATTAATGTTTAAAGATTAATATTATTTTTAATGAAAAGTCTTTGTGCCATCCGGGTTGGTATACCACCCTGTTCAAATTAAATAGTAATTTGATGACGCACTCACCATAGGATTAGGGTCAGTCAGTCAATTTAGTATTTAATTTGGATAGGGTGGCAGTGAATTATTTACCACCCCGGGTGGCACCAAGACGACTCCTATTTTTAAATAGTATATATTTTTTAAACTACACCCCTAATAGCGTGTAACATAGTTTTTTTAGCCAATTAAAATGAAATGTAGTAACCTGACCCCCCTCCTTCTCTCTAGCCAATTAAAATGAAATGTAGTAACCTAACACCCCCATCTCTCTCCTTCACTCTAGCCAATTAAAATGAAATATAGTAACCTGACACCCCCAGCCAAATAGAAGAGGGTGCAAGTTACTACTATAATATATTTTAATTGGCTAGAAAGAGAGGGGTATCAAGTTACTACATTTCATTTTAATTGGCTAGAGAGAAGGAGAGGGTTTCAGGTTACTACATTTCATTTTAATTGGCTAAAAAAATTATGTTATATACTATTAGGGTGTAGTTTAAAAAATATATACTATCTAAAAATAATATAATTTTTAAACATTAATAACTTTTGATCTACTATCCAATTTAGATGATTTAACTACCAAAATGATCCTCTCGATAAGACGATTCTAATGAATCCAAAATCATCCAAATCTGATCATGTGATCCAGAGATCGTTAGAGTTTTGTATTATATTTACTATATAGTAAATATAATACAAAACTTTAACGATCTTTGGATCACATAATCAGATTTGGATTCATTAGAATCGTCTCATCAAGAGGATCATTTTGGTAGTTAAATCATCTAAATTGAATCAGTAGATCAAAAGTTATTAATATTTAAATATTATATTATATAAATAAATATATATATATATTTTTATATAATTTGATTGGCTAATTTTTAGAGTTAGGTGGGGGAGGGAGTAGGCTACTAAGTAAAAAAAATCAGGTGATTAATGACACTTCTCTTATTGTTATATCAGATTATTTGTATTGTCTTGATGAAGTTTTGTCGTTTAGATCAGACCAATTTAATTCTTTGTTTAACATGACCCTTCCCCCCTATTTTTTAAAATTTATATAAGTCCAATACACATTAATAGTAATTAAGAGTATTTGGCCTCTTTCAATTTTTTAAATTTTATATAACTAATATATGTAAAATCAACCAATAAAATTGCAGTATTATTATTTTTGTGTTTTTTCAATGCCCACTCCCCTCTTCCAGTTATTTTATGTTATGTTAAACAAAAAATCAATTTGGTTTGGCCTTAGTGTCGCTAGAGGTTTTTTCTTAGTTGTTGTATATCTAACCTCTACTGTTCTTTCCATATCGTTGGTTAAAGTTTTGTGCCACTTGCTTTGGTATTGCTACTATAATAGATATTGTATATTACTAGTGTTTTTTGTTGCATGTTTTTTTTATAATCATTGGTTTCAATTTTGTGTCATTTATTTTAACACAGCAATTATGGTGGGCAATGCATTATTATTACTTTTAGGGTAGATTTTGTTATTTGATTTACTCTAGTGTTATTGGTGCTTTTTATTTGGTACATATTTAATTTTTTTACTTTCTTTCTGTAGTTGTCATTAGTATTGGTTTTGTGCTATTATTCATGTTGCCTTTGTGGTAACCATTTCATCGTTATTGGAGGTGTCATCATTTTCATCAGCAAATTTATAGTAGCGCAATTTTTTGAAAGATCTTGCGAATCTGCAAAATCTTTCGAAAGATTTCGCATATGCAATATATTTCGAAATATTTCGCAATGTATTTCAAAATATTTCAGCTATCGAAATATTTCTGAAATATTTCGAAAAGAATTCGAAATATTTTACGGAATATTTTTTTGAGGACTGGCTAGATCAGTAAATATGTAACCTGGGTTATACCAAAAACACATTGGACTATATTTTCAAAATACTTCGAAATTTTGTATAATATATCGAAATTAATTTACAAATCTGTATTACAAGATCAGATTAGATCTTTTGTTTATAAATTAGATCTTCTATTTAGTTTTACGGTTTGGTTTGTTTTTTTTGTTTTCATTTTTGTTTTTTTTTTGTTTTCGCTTTTTTTTGCTTTCGTTTATTTTTTTTATTTATTTTATTTTTTTTCACATTTTACTAAGAACGCAAAGTTTTGCAAGTTTTTGCAAGTTTTTGCACGTTTTCGCAAATTTTTGCAAGGTTTTGCTCTATTTATTTTTTCATTTCATGTTTTTGTTTTTGTTTTTTTGTTTTATTTTTAAATTTTTATATTAATTTATTTTATTCCAGCACTTTGCAAGAACAGAACCCTTACGTTCTTAAGAAAACCAACCTAGGTTTTTTTAGCACTTTGCGACTTTTTTGGCATTTTGAAAAAAAACATTTACCTAGCTTTCACAATTTCAAAGAACATTTACCTAGCTTTCACAATTTCAAAATTTGCAAGAATACAAACTCTTACTTCAGAGAAATGAAAATTTGGGGCCGTTTATTTTTTTTTTATTAGTTTGTTTTTTTTTTTTACTTATTTTTTTAATTTTTTTTATTTTATTTATTCCGGACTTCTTCAACACTTTGCAACTTTTCTGGCACTTTACAAGAATACTAGTTTTAACTTCTCTGGCGCATACAAGATTTCTCCAGCAATTTGTAAGAGTACTAACACTTCTGAAAAATGAAGCGAAACTTTGCAAATACTTGCAAATACTTGCAAATACTTGTGAAAACTTGCAAAAACTTGTGTTCTTTTTTTTTATTTTTTATTTTGGAAAAATAAATTTGTCACACCCACGACATGTCGAACCCTGCTTCGACCAATCAAATCGCTCGATTTTATAGGCAAAAAATTTTATTTTTAAAAATTTAAAATTTTACTTAATAAAGTGTAAAATATATATAAAATAGCACGTTATATAGCGTACTGAACAACTTTTTCTAAGTCATAAAGATAGGTTGTTTTAGTAAAAAACTTTTTATAAGAAAAATCAAAAATTTCCAAAGTTAGCACATATAACTTTTTTTTTACTAAAACAATCTACTATTTTAACTAAGAAAAAGTTGTTTAGCGTAAAATTTTACATGTAATACTTAAACGTAAATATAGATTATATTAGTAAAAAAAAGTTTTATGTGCTAATGATCAAAATTTTTGAGTTTTCTTATAAAACGTTATTTTTTTACTAATACAATCTATCTTTATAACTTAGAAAAAGTTGTTTAGAATAAAATTTTACATTATATACTTTGATATCGCTTATTTATTTTTGTATTTTACTAGTAAAATTTTTAATTTTTAAAACTTAAAATTTTTTGTCTACAAAATCGTGCAATTTGATTGGTCAGAATCAGGGTGCAACATGTCGCAGGTGCGACAAATTTCTATTCCCTTTTATTTTTTACTATTTTTAGAAAGTATTTAGAAAAAATGAGTGAAACGAAGGTTATAGCCAAAACAAACGAAATAGCCAAAGTGAAGATGATAGAAAACAAAGAAGCGAAAATAATAGCTAACTGCGAAAGAACCCCGAAGAACTCTGTTACAACTTAGATGATTTTAAAAAAAAGAAATTTTGTATAGAAATTCATCAAAGGTTGCATTTTTATATTAAAATTTTTTAAATTTTGCTCTATTTTATACATCTATTTGACTAAAATACTGCTAAAATTATACAAACTCAGATCTAAGTTGTATCAGAGTTCTTCGGGGTCCTACTGTGAGAGTGAATAAAAATAAGTAAAAACTTGCAAATACTTGCAAATACTTGCAAATATTTGCGAAAACTTGCGAAAACTTGTGTTCTTTTTTTTATTTTTTATTTTACTTTTTTACTATTTTTAGAAAGTATTTAGAAAAAGAAAATAAAATGAAGGTTATAGCTAAAACAAAAAAAATAGCCAAAGTGAAGATGGTAAAAAACAAAGAAGCGAAGATAATAGCTAACTGCAAGGGTAAATGAAAATATACAAAACTTGCGAATACTTGTGAATAATTGTAAAAACTTGTGGTTTTTTTTTATTTTTTTTTTGTTCTTTTTCTTATTTTTTTATTTTACTTTTTTTACTATTTTTAGAAAGTATTTAGAAAAAGAGTATGAAATGAAGGTTATAGCAAAAACAAAAGAAATAGCCAAAGCAAAGACGATAGAAACAAAGAAGCAAAGATAATAGCTAACTGCAGGAGTGAGCGAAATTAAGCGTAAAGGGCAAGTTTTTTGTATATAGTATTAGAATTAGATGCGACAAAGTGCGAAAGTAGTTTAATAATATAAAAATAATACTGTATAATAATGTAATATGTAATAAAATATGTAATATTAATTAAAAATGTATTTAGGGGAGTAACAAAAATCAGGTGATTTTTTAGGGGGAGAGGGGGGTAAAAAAAGTTGAAATTATATATAAGAACCTGACTATTTATATATTGAGGAAGAGGGAGGGGGTAGGCCTCTGATAAAAAATAATCAGGTGATTAATGACACTGCCCTTAATAAATGTAAAATATAATATATAATAATAATAAATAAATAATAAAAATACTTTGATTTACCACTATGATCATCATCATCAGCAAATTTTATATATAGATATATATCGATTACTAACCGATCAGATATATATCGATACTAAATACCCCTGCTGATTTCTATCGATAGTGATAGTAATCGATATATATCTGATATAAATAGTAATCGATATATATCTTATTAGATATATATCGATTAATATCTATATCAGATATATATCGATTACTATCACTATCGATAGAAATC
>QKWP01000628.1:123399-141528 GCA_003550325.1 Gigaspora rosea
AAAAAAAAAAATAAATAAATATAAAACGATATAAAAAAAAAATAAATACGATATATAAAACAAAAAAAAAATATGTATAAGTTATAAAACGAAAAAAGAAAAATATAAGTTGCAGTATAAGTTATGAAAAAAGATAGATCGAGGATCAAAAATAAAAAAAAGATCAGATTTGGTATGTTACGTAACATTAGATCACAGATCATGAGAAAGTGAACATCTATAGCGATTAATATCCATTAATCGCTATATATTGGTTTCAATAAATACGATAAAAATCGATTAATAATATATAGCGATTTATATTTATTTACGCTATCTATCGATTATAGATATATATCGATATATAACTAGTTTATCGATTTATATCGTTAACTTTTAATCGATATATATCGATTAATTGTTATATATCGATATTTATCTATATAAAAAATTTTCTGATGATCAGTGATCTACAATGCATAAAACAAAATAAACAAAACTATTAAATAAAAATTAAATCTTTTAACATTAGGGTAAGGATAAAGGTTAAAAATGAGGATAGAGCTTTGTATATAGTAAAATTTAGCAATAAATTTTTTTTTTGCATAAAAAAAAGTAGTTTCATAGACAAAATTTTAGGTTAAAAGCAATTTTAGCAATTTTTTAAAAAATTCTTTGTTTTTGTTGCACAAAAATTGATCTACATATTACATTTGATCCTGAATTTTAATTGGTAAATTGATCACCAGTGATAATCACCGGTGGTTATAAATAGCAAATCTCAATAAATAAATATAAAATTTGATATTAAATGCGAAAATTTAAAAAAATTTTAAAAATATATAAAATATTGTGAAATATTGTAAAAAACTGCAGATTTATATGATTATATGCAAAATATTACCTCCCGCGACTCTAAAATAAAATAATTAAATTGAGAGTTGCATTGTTTTATTTGGTCTATTTCGCAATATTTCACAATATATTTCACAATATTTCGCAATATATTTTGAAATATTTTGAAAGAAATGCATACCGAAATCATTCGAAAAATTGCGATTCTTTTGAAAAATTCACGTCAATCGCAATTCTTTTGAAAGATTTCGGCATGCAATTTCTTTCGAAAGATTTTGTATATTTATTTTGCTGATAAAAAGACTTCTTCCCATAGCAAAAACTTTAATATAAAAAAAAAGAACCACTTTGATTAATCATAATAAAAACCATTTTATCGATTTTAATTGCTCAAAAATCATATTAAAAATCACTCTAAATCAAAATATTGTAAGTTTAGATATATTATTACTAGGTAAATACATAGGATTGTTTGTCCAAAGCTAAATATTTATATAAATATAATAATTAAAAAAGTTTTTTTTTTTTTTTTAATATTAGAGTATAGCTCCTGCCCCAAACTTTATTAATACTTAAGTAGATTGATATTTGATAGTACCATAAATACATACATATTATATACAAGTATTGAGACTAAGACTTCAGGCTATAAACCTTTTATCCATAGCTAAAACCCACCAGAGCCTTCTATATTCCCATTTATATAGTTGACCTGGATTTGTACATCTCTTTTTAACCAACAATCAGTATCCACATATCCGCCACTTTACTCACATTTCTAATTCATCACTTCCTATTTGGTGTGTGTTGCCAGGTAGGCGCTTTATACTTCCAAGTTGGTGTTAAGTTGGTGTATCCAAAATCTGGTTATCCAGAAAATCCCTTACTAGCGTACTTCTTAGGATTCGTATCTTAAGCCATGCAGCAGCCTTTACTATATTGGGTAAGTATCTTAAGCCTGCATGCTACCACAACCAGCCTGTTTCCTGCAACTTGAGGATCTAGGATTTAACGTTCCGAATTTAGAAATATGCGAACAACTGTACTTCTCGCTATGGTGGCAAGGTATCTGAACATGTTTCGCAAATGCTTTCAGTACCAAATATAGTTGGATAGCATCATGAAGCTAGGGAAAACCCGATCACCACTATATACACTTATAATAGCATATACCCATATTGGTGGTCCCAAATCCTCTTAGCGTCTAAAGACTCTCATATGGGTATGCCCAGAGCTCCGTTGGGTCTTGTCACGTACACGCCTCCATGTTTTCGCTTCTTATTGGCCGATTAGTTTCGTCTGCCCTTGCGAAGTTCACTAAACTCTAGTACCCGGTCAGTCACTCTTTGGATTCTTTTTCCTAGTCATTCCAGACTAGAGCTTACGGATCCTTATTCGAATAATATTCGAATAACTTAGGGTTAGCAAATATCTAGTCGAATATTCGCCAAATGACTAATATTCGCCGAATATTCGAATAATCGAATAATTATAATTATTCGAATACATATAATTATTCGAATAATTATATATATTCAAATAATTATAATTATTTGAATATATATAGTTATTCGAATAATTAATATATGATTTATCCAACAATAAATTTAAAATTGCGCATTGTATACCGGCTGCACGGCTTTTTTTTTTTATAGTAAAAAATTTTTTTTATATTAGTCTTTTTTTATCATTAAAAATGGATTTAAAAAGACTAATTAAAGCTTATTGTGGATCCTCGATCTAAATTTATTATTAATTTTTTTATTATATAATAATTAAATATAGTCAAATTAAAAAAAAAACTTACATAACCCGTTTGATTATCTTTCGTAATCCCATGTTCATTATATAAATGGTATATCATATTACTCGTAGTGCCATGAAATTTGTACTTCACGCTCTTTTCTTTTCTCCTACATATCTTGCATTCAGCATGAATTTTATCTTGCAAAACTTCGAAGTGATGCCATACATGACTTCCGTTTTCACTGTTTGAACTCTCAGCATTAACGTGAGTTTCTTGCTCTTGATCGTTAGCGTTGTTATCTTCTATACGCACACGTTTTCGAGAATTATTGTCATTGCTTTTACCTTTGCTTTTGTCTTTGCTTTTATTACTTGTACGTGCCATTTTTTTTTTTTAAAAAAAAAAAAAAAAATTTTTTTTTTTAATATTTAAAAATAAATGATTTTTATTTTTTTTTTTTTTTTTTTTTTTTTTTTTTTTAAAATGCTTTTTTTTTTTAAAAAAAAAAAAAAAAAAATTTTTTTTTTAATTTTTTAAAAATATTGTATTTTTTTTTTTTTTTTTTTTTTTTTTTTTTTTTTTTTATTTAAGTATACTAAATTGCCCTATATTATAGACACATGCTATTTCAAGTACCCAATTATACAGTATAAAGTGATTTTTTTTGAATTATTTAGCGTCTAAGTGTGCTAAATTACTAATATAAGATTGCACATATTCTACTTAAAGTTTTTGTCCCGTGTAAAGCACCTTAGATTGTTATTTTCTATTTAAATTACCACATGTAAAAAAAATTTTAATGTTAAAGCTTGATGAAGACCTGACGAAGGCTTGATGAAGACTTGATGAAAAGCCTATTTAGGAATTATTGCTAATGCCAATGTATGATTCAGATTATTAAGCATTACTGCTATCTGATTATTGTTACAATTAATATTGTCTTGGATTATTGAATATCGATCTTGATAAATTCAATCTGAATGGCATGTGCTGATGGGTCTTACCCCACGAACACACAACATAGTTAAGATTTCTTTTTTTAATTTTTTTTTTTTTTCTAGCCAATATTAACAACACCTTTATTACTTCCACATGCATATTTTTTTTACCGTTTTTTACATGGTTTGTATTATTTATTTGGAAAGAGAATCTAATTTTATGTATGAGCGCTAACTTTTTTATATAATTTTATTATTAAAGTTCAAATCGATAAAACTAACGACATATTTATGCAAACTAAATAAACGATGCATATTTAATTGTTATACAAATTATTGTTACTAATATCAATGGGCACGTACTGTACATAAAAATTTTGCATTAGACATTAATGCTAATACTATTAGTTTAGTAATGCAATTTTACGGGTCAAGATATGGATAAAAGTTTATATAATTATATATTATATATACTATCGGCCTTGGTATCATATGATTTTACATGTAAATAAATAGATTTAATTTGGGTTTATAAATATATTATTCGAATATAATGAATTATTTGAATATAATAAATTATTCGAATATGATGAATTATTCGAATAATTCGAATATGATGGATTGTTCGAATACAATAAATTATTTGAATTATTCGAATATAATTAATTATTCGAATATAATTAATTATTCGAATATAATTAATTATTCGAATTATTCATCGAATAAATATTTAGAAAACTTTATTCGAATATTTGCTGAATACGAATATTATTCGAATAATGAATATAAATCTGAAGCTCTATTCCAGACTACCAATCTGGTTGGTCCAGAAGGATCAGTCCACCAGGCTTTAGGTGCCTAAGGTCTCTCTTTTCTTGGTTCATTCTTCTATACACATAACCTTTTTCTTTGGTGCGACTCTAGCAGCCAGGTTGGTGGACCCCTTTGCCATAGGGGTTCTTGCCCTTCCAGATTTCCTGGTTAGTCACTACTAAAATCCTTTTTCCAGGTACCGTCGAAAGTCCAGCTATCTCTCCATTCAGGGCTTGCCAAACAGGTTACAATTGTTTCGGTCCCTTGGATTTGTTTGTGTAATTTACACAACTACGCCAAAGCTCCTATTCAAAATGGTGATGCCAAAGTTACAAGTAATATACCCGACCAATCGATGAACAAATGTTACTGTAACACAGGCCTATTTTCCAGTGGGATTTGAACTCTAGACCTGCCACTTGGGGGTGACAAATAGACAGCTTCTCTATGTCGCCACATCCTAATAATTAAAAAAGTTTGCTATTTACTAGATAAAAGCATAGCATTGTTTGTCTAAAACTCAATTTTAATAAATTTTATATATGTTCTAATTTATGGAGTTAATAATAACTTTTGATCTACTAGTCCGTTTTGGATGATTTAACTATCAAAATGTTTGTCTCGATAGGACGATTCTAACAAGCCCAAAATCGTTAAATCCAATCACAGAATTCCAAGATCATTTATCACTAAGTAAATTTTTTTACTATTGAATAACTTTTGATCTACCAGCTGTTTTGGATGATTTAACCACCAAAATGTTCGTCTCAGTGAGACAATTTTAACAACCCAAAATCTTAAATTCCAATCACAGGATTCGAAGTTTGATAAAGATTTATCAATCATTTTATCAAATTAATTTTATATATACAAATCATTTGATTAAATGATTAATAAATCTTTATTGATCTTTGGATTCTGTAATTGGAATTTAATGATTTTGGACTTGTTAGAATTGTCTCACTAAGATGAACATTTTGGTGGTTAAATCATCCAAAACAGCCTAGTGGATCAATAGTAAAGAAATTTACTTAGTGATGAATGATCTTGGGATCTTGTAATTGAATTTTAACGTTTTTGGGCTTGTTAAAATCATCTCATTGAGATGAACATTTTGATAGTTAAATAATCCAAAACGGACCAGTGGATCAAAAGTTATTATCAATTTCATAAATTGGCCAATTAAAAATAATTTAAAAATCATGTGAGTGGACAGATGGAAAGTGCAAAGTTGCGTTTTTGATATTTTAATATGTAATGCATCAAGAAAGTAACTTTTGTATCATAATACATAGAAACTAAAAGTCCTTCACTTCATTCTGAACAAATATCTAGCTAGATGTAAATTTTAATAATAAAAGTATTAAAAAAGTTATTTCAAAAATATAGTTACTAAATTTCTACTAAAATAAATTCTTACTATACATACAGAGACTATTGTTTAATTTGTGAACTTTTTGAAACTTAGCAATAAAAGATTTTCTAAAGTATACGGATCAAAAGTCTTTCTCTAGTCCATATAATAATACTATTTAAAGAAAAGAGGATTTAGGCAGACTTGTACATTTTTATATTGACAAAGACCAAAATATAAGTTAATTAAATTAGATGCGAAAAAGATTTATATATTTTATGATTAGTAAAATATTATTACAGTACTATAAATTTTTTTTTTTTTTGTTTTTTTTTTAGAGCTTTGGTAGTCTTGCTGAATTCTTATAGATTTATTACTAAAAAAAAATTTCTTTTTAATACATTAACAATCAACAGACTTCAACCTCATCTGGCTACAAAATTAAATTTGCACCCAAATGCGACCTGCCGCATCGACTTATGTATAAGCCAAAAAAAAATTCGTTAGCTATAGTTACAGACCAACTATGCTTCATAACCTACTCCTTTAAAAACTCCTTCTCTGAGCTTCTCATAAAGAAGAATAAAAACAAGGAGAAGATTAAAATAGGGGAACAAAACTAAATACCCAACAAAATTAAAATTATACATCCAAGAAAAAACAAAATAAAAAGGAAAAGCCAAAGAAAAAGCAAAGAAAAAAATAGACTATGAAGGTGTTATTAAGCCTACACTAGACTATAAAAATTATATAATACTGTGCAAGGAAACGCCTCGCCAAAGTATTATATATACATAAATGAAAACTAAAAGAACAATTTAGAATTTAGGTTTCGCAGATCAGCCTACTCCACTGTGCTATGTCTTATTATGCGTTTGTTTCTGTATATTCACATATATGCCTTCTTCCCGATTAGAGTAGGAACAACAATGCTGATTTTTTGGAGGGCTATGCCGAGTTTCCCACTTTCTATTCAAAATTCCAGAAAAAAAAACTTCAAGCAAGAATATGATAGCAGGTATATGGTTAAATATGTTCTTGTAACCAAAAAACCTTAAAGAGAGAGTTGAAAAACTGATTTTTTAGTTTACCGTCTAGCCAAACTATAATACCTTCATCGACGAAAAAAACTTCCACCAGAATTTCTTGTACCAAGGGCACCCACTGCCTATTATCTTGCACAATCGACGCTTCTAACTTGCATGCCAAATATATAAAGGAGTCCCTAGAAAAAGTCAAAAAGTTGAACTTTATAAAAACCAGTATTAATAGCTGCTTTGTCTTTTACTAACAAAAACTTTTGTTTTTCTTTTGTTCTGAAATTTGTATAAGTGATCGATAGGAAGAGTTCTTAATTTTTTTCAGTACTATAAATTACTATATATAAAAAAAATCATTCACATTTTAACAGTTTTAAAAGCATATAAAAGACCCAGATCTTATTTTTTAATTTGTTATGCAAGCAAATATACTTGCATAAATTTTAAAATTTTAAATTTTTTAAATAAATCCTTAAATATTCATATATAGACATACCAACTCTTCCCGATGATCATTCAGACCAAATTTCTAGCTAAGGAATTTGGAAGATATACCCCAAAGTAGTATAACAAGTATACCTAGTAAGCTTAAATAAACTTAGAGAAAATAGTTTTCTAGCATAGGTTACATAAAAGCAAAATTTGGAGACGTCGATATTTTTAGAGATTTCTTTCAAAAACAACTTTTTTAAAAATTTTTTTGACAAAAGTGGGCGAGTGCAGTTACCCCATTGTGCAGATCTCTGTTTACAACAACAAACACGTAGATCAAAACAAAGACCAAAACGGGAAATCTCCAAACCTTTTGAATAAATAAACAAACACGTTATCAGAAATAACTATTACTAATAAGTAGTAATAAAAATAAACATTAGAAGTTAAAACAACTTAATAATAGGAATCTTCTAGAAAGATAGAACTTAAAATGGAAGAACTAGGAACATACAGGAATATATTTACCTATGCGGAAATTGAAGTATAGGATCAGCTAAAAGCCCTAGACAGGGAAGTGACGAATAAGGATAAAAATATAGCAAGGTGGCTTGGATTGAGTAACCAAAATGCAGTGTGTTTAATAAGGAAAGTCATTGAGACGTATAAATGGATTGAATATAAAAAAGCAACCAAGCAAAAGGTATGCGGAGAAGAAGAGGATCTCGTATCAGGCAAGGAGAAAGAGACCAATCTCACACGTAAAGATAAAGTCAAAAAAGTATTAAATGATACAGAGTGTGGAGTCTTAGATTATGGAATAGAAGAAATCCTAGCAAGGGTAGAAAACAGTAGTGTACCTGCAGAGCAAGAATTGAATGAAAAAGTTCCGAAAGAAAACAATAATGAAGTTATGAAGCAAAGAGAAAATAAGATGGAAATAGACTCAAAGGGTGAAAACATAGTGACGGTACTTCCCCCAAGTACTCCATCGGAAATAGAGACTAAGGACATATACAGCTCAAGATGGGCTCTAACGACAAAGGAAGTTACTGACGAAAATAAAGAAAAGAAGAAAGATAAAATTGGCCTGACAGTATGGGATATCCCAACATTCACTAGAGCGACGCAACTAAAAAGAGCCCTTAGCTTTTATAGGAGAGTGACTATCCTCAGAGCGATGGCATGTGGTAGAACTAAGGCGCTCTATATAGAAATAGAACCAAAAGATGACAAGAAAAAGCTTTTCTTAGAAAAAGCATGGTCAGTTCACTTCGAGCTGGGAAAGTTAGTTAGGATAACACAGGGGAAATTCGATAAAGAAGCCTTAGTAGAGAGGAATAAAATTAAAGGAATAATTAGAAATTTGCCGACATCAGCTATAGAGTCTGCATTGCTCCGACAATTGAGAGGAAGTAATGCGAAGGCCGTCTACATTTCACAAAATAGTAACGGGAATCAGAGAAGAACTGCCAGTGTTTATTTTGAAACAAAAGAGGACCTTCAAAGCGCAGTAAACAGACCAGTTTGGTATTATAATGCTAGACTAGAATGGGAAACGAAGAATATTTATTTACGAAAAGAAGGAAATAAGAGTATATTACAAAAGAAACCAAGGAACCCAGATGTAACAGAAGGAGATGAGAGTAGAAATTATGGATCGAAGGACAAGGGAAAAATGAAAGAGTATAGAAAAGAGCAAGGTTATAATACGAATAAAATAGGAATTAAGAATCAGAGTCACAAAATGTACGGAGTCAGGCACTGGACAAACAAGGGACAAAACAAAGAGAATCATTTGGCAAAGAAAAAGGCAATACTAGACCTACATGCAAACAAAAACATGCGAGAAGATGGTGAAGGGAAGGAAAATGAGAGTACAGTTCCAGATTTCATAAAGTCAATTATTTCTTCGTTAATGGGCGACTTTAAAAACAAGGTATTAGAGAAAATCTTAAAAGCAAGTAGGGCACAGGAGTGCCCTACTCGCTCCTAATGGGCGCCCCAGTTGAACCAATGATTATCAGTACTATGAGTAACTGTCTGACTTCTAGTAGTACTAAAGAGAGTAAAAGCCAGAGAGACAAAGCCATAGTCTTGTGGGAGGATGTCAACAAGTATGCAGCAGTTAAAGTTGGTGTTCATAATATAAACGGCATTAAAAACAATATGCAGAAGTTACAGGAGGTGTGTGACTATGGTAAAGAACAAAAATTGAACATCATTGGTCTGGTGGAAACAAACATTAGTGAGAAAGAAGCAAAGTTTATAAATATCGAAAATTCTATATATCAGGGGTATTGGTCTAGTGCAGAATTGACCAAAAGAAAAGGTTCAGGAGTAGGAATCTTAATTGACGGGGAATGGAGCAGACATATTACAAAGGTAGAGAAACTGAACCCATATATGATAGGCATGACTCTTTCTTTTAAAAAGAACGCTTTTAAGATATGGATTATATACCTCCCACCAAATGATAAGGAAAGAACAAAGGAAATTCAGAGGCAGCTAATGAGAGACATAGCAGGTGCTAAAGCCAATATCCACCATATCTTGGGCGGAGACTTTAATAAAATTTTAGATATAGAACTAGATACAGCAAATCAGAAGGACAGACAAAAATGTAAGGAGCTGCCGTTAACAAAATGGATAGAAAGACTAGGCTTTATAGAAAGCTTTCGTCATTGTAACCCCAAAGAGAGAAAGTATACTTGGTCAAATGAAAGAAGTCAAACCAGAATAGATCACATCTGGGTATCAAGAGAATTACGTGCAGCGGCCGAAAAATGCGATATCGAAGACATGAGCTTAGTCACTGGTAGTGACCATAATCTAGTTTGGTTATTTCTCAATTTGGGGGAAATACTAAGATTTAAAACTAAAAGAAGGAAGGAGGAAACCATCCATAAACAACGCATATTTATGTATGATAAGGCCACAAATGAAAACTGGGAGGGATATAAAAGCATGTTAGAGAGACTTCTGAGGCATACAGAGGAAGATCAGGAGAAGGTAATTGGAGAAGAAGAAAAGGAAAGAGAAGTTAACGAAAGACGGGACCAGATTGAAAATGCTATACTAAAGGCGGCGAATCGGCATATTCCTTCTAAATGGATTAAAAACATAAAGAAAGAGGTTAATAAAAATGTAAACAGAAGCCCGGTATTCAAAGACTCAAGGAATTTAAGAAGAATTGCACATAAAGCTATAAAAAGTATAGAAGAAATAGCAAATCAAGTAGATAGATTATTGTTCGACTGTCAAATTCAGAGTATCAACGAACGGAACAATAGTCAGGTACTTCTAACCCCAATAGTTTGGAAAAAAGAGTGGTTTGACGAGATGAAAAACTGGATAAAAATTCTAGAAAAGAGGGCCAATCTGGAGGAACAAAAACGTAAGGAGAAATGTATTATAAAATATAGAAAAGCGATATGGTCTAATTGGGAAAAATGATAAACTGATGCTGAATAGCATCTTGGAGCGTCCCTGGCGGAAGATCCTAATAGACAAAGTGCTAAAGCAAGAAGGGTCGAACATAGCGTTGGGGAATTGATATCTGAACCATATAAGATTAAAGAGGAGGTAAAGAAGTTTTATCAGGGGCACTTCAAAAAGAGAAAACATAATTTTGAAAGAATGTCAAAGGATTGGATTGAGGAATACGAGCCAAAACACTGGATTGACTCAACTTGGTATGAGGAAGTAGAGCAGCCAATCCAAGAACCCAAATGGATAGAGTGCATAAAAGATGCGAAAGCGAACACTGCTCCAGGTTTATCGGGCATAAGCTATACCTTTATTAAAAGGGCGGGCCCCGTAGCCACAGCAGCTTTCTTAAGGTTGAGCAACCTAGTATTAGATTGTGGAATTATGCCTCGAAAATAGAAGATAGGACAAATCTTCTCTATACCAAAGCTAGTCGAATGAGACTATGCTTTGGCTAGTACAAGACCCATCATGCTTTTAGAAACCTTCAGAAAAACATTAGTAAGAATTGTGCAAAGAAGGCTTAGCCTAGTGCTTACTAAGCACCGAATCTTAAAAGGTCAAAATTACGCAGACCTTCCTGGAGAGGCAACAAGCATTCCTATTCATATTTTTAATAACCTGGTTGAAGAGGCGAGAGAAAAGAAAAAGGAGGTATGGGTGCTTTTTCAAGATATCAAAAAAGCCTTTGATTTAGTGCCCTCTGAAAGTATACAATGAGCATTGCGCAGAATTAAGGTCTCAGAGAAAATGAGCCACTTTATTACAGAGTTGTACGCAACAAGAGAAGTTTGGGTTATTACAAAATTTGGGGTCACAGAAGGTTTCGAGGCGGAAGATGGTATTGATCAGGAGGAGGTCATTTCTCCCCTAGTGTGGAAGGTGATATACGACCCTTTCTTGTGCAAGATCCAAAGCCTAGAAGAAGGCTATAAAATGAAGGTGAATTGGCCAATAGATATAAATAAAGGCTTAGTCAGACAGGAAAAGGCGAAAATAAATTGTCTGGCATATGCAGATGACACAACCTTCATAGGGGGATCGAAAAAGGATCTAGAAACAATTACCAGAGTAGCTAACAAATACTATGAAATAAACGATATAAAAACAAACCCCACAAAGTCAGAACTCCTGGTACTACACAAGAAGAATAAAGAGGTAGAGGCTTCGATAAAACTTGGATTTGACGGAGAAATGGTCAAAATGGATGCAAAAGGAAAGGCAATTCGGTTTTTGAGCATTTGGGTCACAGAAAAGAACCAAGCTAGGGATTGCAAGAAGAGGATTCAAAAAGATGTAGCCAGCTTTATAGCAATACTAAGGTACAAAAGCTATCAATAGGACAGATTAAGTATCTTAATAATATGGTGTTACTACCGAAAATTGAATACAAAGCAATGACCAATCTGTTGCCGAAAAGTGTATGTGAGACTATACATCAACTAATGATTAGACTAGCTAAATGGAAAGCTCAACTGGTATCTACAGCTCCTAACTGTCTAGTTGCAAATGCTGACTTCATAGGGATGAAAACTTTTTGGGATAGGCATACCGAACACACTATAACAGAATGGAGCGTAAGAATTAACGATAGTGGTTTATTAGGGAAAATGACAATGCTGAGACTAAAGGAGGCACAACTAGAACACTGCAACCCTTCTCCGATATGGTACTTCGAGAAAAGCGAGTTCAATGAAGCTAATATGAAATTCAATTTAAATGCGAAAGTACTGCAGTTAGCAAAAAGTCTGGGGTTTGAAGTGATATCTGAGACACACATTAAGGAATGGCAAATTGGTGAAGCTGAAGATAGTGGCACAAAAATTATAAAGGTGTTGCAAGAAGCAAACTGGAAGGGGAGCCTAACTAGTCTAAAGAAATTACGGCTCTGGTACTTAGAACAATTTGTCGATCCAGAAGGAAACTCCTTGTTAACATGGCAACAAATCAAAAAGCTAAGAAAAGAGAGTACCAAAGGAAGGAAAGCTTCATGGTTTGCTGAAATCAAAAAAATTGTGATGGAAAACAATACAAGAACCTTACTCGAACCAATTATAGATAGCGAACAGGAAGTTAACCAATTTTTGCTAGAGCCAGAAATTAAGAAAGTCTCACGAAAAAGGTCGAGAAAGGAGTGGGTGTTATTCGATAGTGATAAAGAAAACTCCTCAAAAGTAGGCAGAATCATTAAAAAAACCAAAGACATAGCGGAAGTGGGTTCTATGTTGGTAATTGAAAAATCCCAAAAGGAAACCTCTAGGGTAGCCTACAGAAATTTGAAAGGAACACCCCTTGAAAATGTAAAGGAGAAGGAGAGAGTTAAATTGAACAAGCTCGTAGACATCTCACAGTGGATTGAGGGTAAAGAAAACTCGAAAGTAGGGCTTAACTTGGGTCATTATAAGAGGCCACTTGAAAGACGTGCATGAAAAGTAGACCAGAAAGAAATAAGAGAGGTAAAGAAAATTAAAAAGGAAATCACTGCAAAGAGGTAAGAAGAATTATGCATTGAGAATACAGTTAAGGGAAGAAATAAGGTGGAGGAATTGGGTCAGATTTTAGAGTGCAATTGGAGGGATAGGGTTTTTAGCTTCTATACAGACGGATCAGTTAGGATGCACCCAACTTTAGGTCAGTTAGAGTTAGGATATAGTGTAATACAGGTGGACAAAAATAGTAAGGTTGTCCGGAGCACCTATGGGGGAATGCAAGGTTGGGCGTCTTCCACTCGAGCAGAGTTAATGGGGATCGTGGAAGCACTTCTAATAGTCCCGAATAATAGTGAAGTAACGTTCAATACAGATAGTCAGGTTGCGATAAATTTAATTAAAACGGCACTAAAGATACAAAGAACAAGGGAGTAGTTAAAACTGAACAACCCAGGCATACTCAGAGCGATTAGAGAGATGGTGATAACAAAGAGGTTGAAAGTAGAGTTCAATAAGATACAAGCTCACTCACAGAACAAACTAAATCAGCAAGCAGACACGCTAGCAAAACGAGGACGCAAAGAAGGAAAATTAGTAGATATACATGCTGTTAGCACTAGAGGGTTCTTCCTAAAACCCACATGGCACATGAAGACCGTCGAAACTCCCCTCAGAGAGATGATCAAGAAATTGCTAGGCATAACACATAAAGCAGAATGGACTTTTCTACATAGGAGAAACGATGAAGTTCATGTTGAGCGGAACTCCGAAACAGACTGGTTAGTCTTCAAAAAGGTCCTGACACATCTGAGAAAATCGCAAGGCAGAAGTATTAGAGACAACCAAGTTTGGAGCTTTAGACTTAAAAGTTTCAATAGATTGCTGCCTACGCTCGAGAAGAGACGCTGCTTTAGACCTGATTTGTATGAGGATGATTTATGCAAAAAATGCAATACAACGAAAGAAACATTTGAACATTTAACTGCATGCGATAGTGACACACAGAGATGGGCACAAGCAGAAGAAGAAATGGTTAAAAAGGCGTGAGAGAGCTTGGATGACATTGGAAAAAGAGCAGTCTCAAAAGAACAGCTTGGAAAGATACTCCAAGGGACTTGTGAGAGGGGAGATACTGAGAAAGTTAGATGAAATAAAATGGCAAGAGGAATAATTCACAAGGAGACAAGGAAACGCCTGTACGATCAAGGTATCTCCAACAGCAGAATCACTAAGCTGTTGGTCCAGTTTATGCAAAATTGGCTTCAGTTCTTCCAGGATGAAATTTGGAATCTGCGCTGCAAATCTGTGCTAGAGTAGGAAAAAGAAATAGGCATGCGGAAAAAGGAGAAGTATGAGAAGAAAAAGAGAAAAAGTAAGGAACAGGAAGGCAGAAGTAGTCAGGAGGGCGGTGAAAAGGAAAGAAGAAGATCAAGCCGTTCAAAAAAGCAAGAAGAATGGTCAAGAAGTTTTGAAATAGCTACCAAGGAAGTGTACACGTGGATGGTAGAGGGGACAAATTCCCCATGGTGCCGAAATTAAGGGTAGTCATAATAGGCTGCAAGTCCTTGCCAGTGAACCGCTTTTTAGAAACCTTAACGAAGGTGGAGAAAAGTGAGAAGGTAAAACCTTGCTATAGCAGGTCACACATAGGTGTCCAATGCGACAACCGGGTGGGTCATACTTTAGATTTTAGCTTCAGTTAGAAGTAGTCATAAAATGTAATATACAAATTATGATAAATAAAGTTATGGCATGACTGCCGAATTATAAAAAAAAAAAAAAAAATCCTTAAATATTAATTTTAGCTATATACTTTTTAAATAAAAAATATAATATTAGTTCTGTTTTATCAATATTATTATAAAATTTTTTTTTTTAAGTTTAGAGGCCGTGTGCTATGGCTGGGATTTTATTATGAGTTATAGTGACGTAATATTTGTTACATGAATGAGGATACAACTAGCCACGCGTGCACTTTTGGTACCTAATTTAAGTAGTCCGCCCGAAGGTTCTACACTAGCTGCCATACCTACAACCCAACTACGGGAATTGTCTATTTAAACCCTCTGGTTCATGGTCCTCCTATTACTACCCGACGCACTACATTTAATACAGATATTGTGGGCCACAACCCTTTTAGGTATCAACGACCTAAGGGCTACTTTACCCTCGCACAAGAGCCTACTGGAACAAATTCCATGTCCCATACATGTGCCATTGCCCGGATTTGGTAACCGAGGCTACCTGCCCTTATTAGGTTCATTCCGATCGTAGTATCCGCCTTCTCTGGTGCATACCGTAGGACCGATTTTCACTACCTCCTAACTCGGGTCTTGCCAAACGGGTTCTTGTGAGTTTTTTCCGGTTCCCTGGATTTGCGATGTAACACATACATCATTGCGCCCACAGGCTCCCATTCAAGATGGTGGAACCAAGGTTACAGGTTTAGCGCCCAACAGCTCATAAGCCACAATCACCGAACGCAGATTTAACTTCAAAACGTCGCCAGTGGGATTCGAACTGTCAACCTGCCGCTTGGGGGTGACACCTTGACCACTTCTCTAAGGTGCCATACCCTAATTATAAAATTTTTTTAAAATTATTAAAAAACTTTGGTATAATAAAAGTTTAAAGTTTTTGTTTTAAAACTTTTACTATATGTTTCTGTCTATAAGAAAAATTTTTTCTTCTAATACAAAGTTTTAATTTTTACAAGTAAGTTATTTAAAGTACAAAATGAAAGTTGTATCCTTTATAAACTACAATATTGTATTAGAAACTATATTTTTCAAACCAATATTTAAAAAATTTGCCAAGATATTGTAAATTATTTTTTTGATTAAAAATTCAATATTTTTAGTTTATAAGCAATATAAACTTTTTGTTTTATAATATAAATAGTTCAAAATATAATTCTTGTTTTTAAATAGTATAATACCAAATTTTATTTAAAGATTTTTAACATTTATCACTAGTGCGATACTAGTGCGATTTATTGCTACACCTAATCGACCAATCATTTTGTTTGTTTTGATTTTACATTAATCAAAACAAAACAAATAGCATCTGCATTATAATTAGGGCTAGGGTTTGGCAGGACAAGAGTTAGAAGGCCCTCCTAAAGGGGCTTCCAGAAATTAGCTAATTTTAGGAGATGAGTGGGTTAGCTGAAGTATCCAGGTATAATTCCTGCCAAAATTTTATAATTCTGGCCAAAGTTACAAAATTATTTTTGACCAAAATTATAGATTTATTAACAACATTTAACTTTTAATTTACTAAATCAAATTTACTATCAAAATGATCCTCCCAATGAGAGAATTCTAGCAAGCCAAAATCATTAAAATTTAATCACTAGATCCTAAGAACAGAATAGATATATGTTACTATAAAAGTTTTATAGTTTATTAAAACCATTTATAGTAAAACAAATTTATTCCAATTTCTGAATCCTGTAATTGGATTTTTATGATTTTGGGCTTTCTAGAATCCTCTCATTGAGCTAATTATTTTGGTAGTTAAATCATCAAAATTGGTCTAGTAGATCAAAAGTTATTAACAATTAAATATTAATTTTTAATTGTTAATAACTTTTGATCTACTGGGTCAAGTTCGATGATTTAACTACCAAAATAATTAGCTCAATGAGAGGATTCTAGCAAGCTCAAAATTATTAAAATTTAATTACTGGATCCTAAGATCAGAATAGATTTGTATTACTATAGAAGTTTTATTTATTTATTTTTTTTTTAAAACTTCAGCAATCATGCCAATACTTTTATTAGTCAACATACTCTAATCTGTTTCATATCTATTTCATACAAGTATGAATTTAATGGTCAAATGATCACGCCTAATCTCAACAAGTATTAGCTAACCCGGCTCTTTGCGACAAAAAGTCCAAATTACCCATGTTTAATCTGCTATAGTAAACTTCACCTCCATATTAATTTTTTCTGCAACTAAAAAACTTAATACAGTCAACTCTCTCTAATCCTAACTGCTGGGACTGCTTTTTTTTACTATGTAAAAATTTAAAAAAATTCAGTTTTCAAAAAGTTATATATAGCTTACCCGAATATTATAATAAAATTTACAAATGTTCTAGGAGATTTTGTTCAGTTTAAAAAGAGTTTAATAGTCTTCAGTTTAAAGAGGTTCGGATTAGAGAAAGGCGACTGTATATCACCGAAAGGCTTTTACATCCTGCTTAACATGATTGCCTCCTCTTTTCTTAATTCTAACCTTCTTTCCTTAACTTCCCAAATAGAAAGAAAAACTTTAACTACTATATGAAAAAACTTTACGATCAAAGAAAAAAAAGGAAGTTTAAAAAGGGAAAATACCTATATGAAAACTACAAAAAAAACAACTAATACAAAGTAAAAAAAAAAAGAAAGAAAAGAAATAAAGACAGAAAAAAAAGGAAGAAAACAACCTATGATAAATATACTATTATAACCTGTGCCAGGTAAAAGTAAAAAACTATATAACAAATGCAACATTTGTATATCTCTATTGTAAAGCTAAGACTTAATATTAAATTTCTTTCTGACCTTCTAATTGATATACAGATAACCCGATCCTATATACTAGCGCAATATCTAAAACATGTGTTGCAATCTACTAGACTGTCCGAATTTGGAAAGTAAACAATGCCAATCTTTTGGTGGGGGTAAACAGGACCCCGAAGAATATATATAATACTGAGATCTGGCTTTGTATAGATTTATATATAATTTTTCCATATGTCGTATGTTTAAATTTGTATAACCAACTGGTAATTTTTTGAAAAGTTAGATGTTTATTTGTATAACAAAAACAATCTTTATAACAAGTATGATCTTTTTTTGTATAACGATACTATATATACATCGGGAAAATTTTTAAGTAGATATAAATCGATATATACCGTATGTTGCAGCTACCTTTTTCTGCCGATTTTTAGTAAAAAAAAACCGTGGGTAGCTTATTTGCTATTTTAAGTAATTTAAAGCACAATAAAAGGGTAGCTTATTTTTGAATACAAAACTTTATTAAGTAAAATAAATAA
>QKWP01000628.1:155658-179218 GCA_003550325.1 Gigaspora rosea
TATATGTAACTATAATTTATTTTCTTATAATATAAAAACTAATTTTGCAAAAAAGTAATCCTTATTTTCAAATATAATTGTACAAAGTTTTATTTAATTATTTTAGCATTTTAAAAAAGTAAATCAGAGCTAAAAAAGTACAAAAACGCAGGCAAATTTGCCTGTGTTCTACTACAATCTAAGGGATAGTAATCTAAATTTAACAATTTTGGTACTATTCAATTTGCTTGATGAAACGGTTTTAATGGTACCAAAATCATCAAAATCAGATCACTAGATTACAAGATATCTACGAAAAACTTTTGTAACGCAATTTATGTATACATTATTGGGCAAAAATTGTTGAATAACGGCAATTTGGAAAATGAGCACGTGCTACAAAGCGGCACGTGTGCCAATCATTTGTCAAATTACTATATTCGACAATTTGCCCAATAATGGTGTTATCCGGCAATTTATGATCATGATTGGTAAAGAGTCACTCACTGAGTTTTAATTTGAATAAACATGATTACATTGTAACACATGAAAAAAATAACGGCAAGAAATTTTTTTATGATTATATGAGTTTGCCAGATAAATATTGTTATACTATATAAAATTATGTTACAAACCGTTTTCATCGAAAACTTGTGATCTAGTGATCTGATTTTGATGATTTTGGTACCATTAGAACCGTCTCATTGAGACAAATCGAATGGTACCAAAATCATCAAATTTGGATTACTAGTTATCAAGATCGTTAGGATTTTATTAAAATTATAAAATTATTAATATCTTGTGCTGCGGTAATCCAAATTTGATGATTTTGGTACCATTCGATTCATCTCAATGAGACGGTTCTAATGGTACCAAAATCATCAAAATCGATCACAAGATATTTACAAAAACTGGTTTGTAACGTAATTTTATACAATATAACAATTTTTATATAAATTGCGTTACAAATGTTTTTCATAGATATCTTGTGATCTAGTAATCCAATTTTGATGAATTTGGTACCATTAGAACCGTCTCATCGAGACGAATCGAATGGTACCAAAATCATCAAATTTGGATCACTGGTTATCAAGATCGTTAAGATTTTATAAAAATTATAAAATATTAATATCTTGTGCTACAGTAATCTAAATTTAATGATTTTGGTACCATTCGATTCGTCTCGATGAGACGATTTGAATGGTACCAAAATCGTTAAATTTGGATTATTAGGTCTCTTACAATGGCTTTTAAAATTTAAAATTAATTTATATTATTATTAGTATTTGTTTGTATTTATTTACATTAGAATGTGTATTAATACAGTGCATTTCATCTAAAGCCTACCTATTTTATATATAGATGCCAATTTTTTAGCTACTGTATAACCTAATTATCTAATAAAAATGCAGAAAAACTTAAATTTTATTAATAAAATTTAAAATTTTGTTAATAAATTCAAATTTTGTTATGTTTTTTTATATGAATGCTAAAATTTTAAATTATATGTAAATTTAAATTAAAATAACTTACTAAAACCAAAAAATATTAAAATTTTATTTTGATTGTTTAATAGCCTTTTGTTTAAACTATTAAACTATTAAAAAATTTTTTTAAATATTTTTTGTTTTTAAAAAGTTATATTAATTTAAAAATTTTTATAATTAAAAGGTGATGGCTTTTTATGAAATGCACTATACATGAAATAAATTTTAAAAGTAAACATTGAAATAAATAAACTTTTTTAGAATTTATATCTCTAAAATAAGCTACCTCCTTATTGTGTACAAATTCCTTAAAAAGTTATAATACTTCAAAATAAACTTTTGATTTTTTAAATTTAAAAAATGATAGCTTATTTTTAGAAATCTATGGTAGTAAAGTATGCTCTTTTAACGGTACCAAAAATAAGCATTTGCAATCTCTAACTGTTTTAAATTTAGTTAAAAAATATGCAAATAGAATATCTAACTTTTTTTAAAATTTTGTTGATTTCTAAGCAATCTAAGATCTTACATCCAAAAAAGTTATTAAGTTGGTTACGCATCTAGTTCAATAACCTATACTAATAGCTCGGGGTCCTACCGTGGTGCACCAAGACTGGTGCACTGAAACTGGTACACCGATTATTATAAAAAACTCAAATTTTTAACAGTGCACCAGATGGTCCTGGTGAAACTAACTAGTTTCACCAACACTCTACCCGTGACCTGTCGGTTTAACACTTTTATTATCCGAAAACCCAAAATCAAAACCAGATACCTGATTAAACCAGATAACATGGTTACCCGATTAGACCAGGTAACACAGTTACCTGATTATATCAGATAACACAGTTGTATGATTAAACTATACAGATACCCGTTTAACTAATTGCAAAATTTAATTAATTTCAAAGTTATTGACAAAATTGTAAGACCTCCTATGATAATTAAATTTTTTTTACAATAATAATTTCTAACTCCTAGCTAGAATTGTTAGTCGAAATTGTTTTGAGCTATATAGAAATATTTCGACTTTCGTCATTTAGCATGTCAAAATTCTAAATTAATGTTGAAATTCTAAATTAATGCCAAAATACTAAATTAATGTCGAAATGCCTAATAGTGTCGAAATGCCTAAATAGTGTCGAAATGTCTAAATAGTGTCAAAATTCTAAATTAATGCCAAAATACTAAATTAATGTTGAAATGCCTAAATAGTGTCAAAATGTCTAAATAGTATCGAAATGTTTAAATAGTGTTGAAATGTCCGTCTAAATAGTGTTGAAATGTTGAAATATCATCAAAATGTCTAAATAATCAAAATGTCTTGTCTATATTATATTTATACATTTAGTCATACATATATGTAATATTTATTTCGTCAAGCATTGCCATTTATTTAAATCGTTAAGCATTTAGATATTTAGCCATAATGTATATAGATCAAGCATTTAGACATTTAGTCATATAATATTTATTTCATCAAGCATTTAGACATTTAGTCATATAATATTCATTTTATCAAGCATTTAGGCATTTAGTCATATAATATTTATTTCGTCAAGTATTTAAACATTTAGTCAAATTTAGAATTTCGATATTTCGACAAAAAATAATGCAATGTCGAAATATATTTAGACACTTAAGTGTCTAAATATTTGACTAAATGGTATATTTCGACTAACAACACTACTTCTAGCCAATGCAAAACTCAGATTTATAATAAATTAGTTTGCACAATTGCAATTGACATTACTATCATTTGATAAAATTAATTAATTGTTAGAAGTTATACACTTTGCAAAACTCAATAAATTTAAATCAAAAGGATAATTTTATTAAGTTGACCTTTTAAAGATATATTTTACTTTAATGCTATAATTACAATTTGCTAAAAATATTTTGATTATTTAAAATTGTTATACCATACCTGTAATTTTAGATCTCTGTTATTACATGCTTGATGTGTTTTTTTTTTTTTTTTTTTGCAGGTAACAATTTGTGAGCAACAACTTGTGGGCAACAACTTGTAGGTGACAGTTGTAGGCATAGTTGTAAGCGATAACTTAGCTTGTAGATGACAACTTGTAGATACAGCTTGTGCGCGACAACTTGTTGGGTAATAACTTGTAATCAAAGATAGCTGGTAGACAACAGCTAATGTGAATGTGGCGGCTGCTAGTGAACAACAAGTTTGTATAATAATGTTTAAGACAAAATGCAGAACGTGCTTTTTAACTTGTGTTTTTAGCAAACCAAGAAAATAGTACTTACGATTTAGCTTTCAATGATTGATAACAATAATAGATCCTATGCGTATTACAATTATATACGCGTTGAATATGCATTATCTTATGCATAATCACTATTGCTAACCTTAATCGTCGATTATTTATTTACCGGATACCTGGATCAACTATATATCCGTATTTATCTGTTTAACAACCGGTTATCCGCATATTGAAATTAAACCGGTCTTATTAAAGTATGAACTGGTTAGTAATTTTTCGGGTCGGATCACTGGTTAAATAGTTATTCGAGTGAAAGGTTAGAACCCTACCTTTGGACGCTAGAAAAATCTACCTGTCAATTAGATACAAAAACGTCCTACTAAAAAAAAAGGAAAAGATCTCAGAGACACTCCTAGAAGCCTTCGAGAAAGTGAAAAAAATTGCATCGATTAAACTATTGTTAATTGACCTAACACTTTATATTACCAACCAATGAATTATAATTTTCGAAACTACAAATGTCATTGACCTAGAGGACAGAATACCTAGGTTTATACATGTTTGGGATAATAAGGTTACTACAGAGTGAAAAACCATATCCAAAGTTTGTTACTTTTGTGAGAAAAAAAAACATATTAAGAAAGATTGTCAACAGTTTCAGAAGTCAGTTGTGGCAAGAAACAGGTTTCATAGTTGTAAAAGCAGTATTTTGGTAGTTAAGGAAACTGATAACAGGCAGAATAATGAGCCCTTTATCCCTTTCAAACAGAAGAACATGCAAACAAAAACACCAAAACAAATTGAGCAATCAGAAGCTTGTACAATAGTAATAAAAGAGGAAATAGCAAAAGAAAATCAAACAATTTTGCAACCATCCGTAAACAAAGACACAATAATAGAAACAAGCTGAGAGGCCTCTGCTTCAGCTTTTGATGAACTTTCTGAATTAGGATATGACAAAGTCAGAAACTCTGAGGACCTGTAGGCGGACTCAGAAACAGCTAAGGCCATCTATCCAACTGAAAACTCTGAAGAGATTTTACATAATCAAAATTTGAAAGTGGAAGGGTTTAGGGTTCGCAACAGTAACATATAGGAAACACAATGCCAAAAAGGTAGGAAGCAGTAAGAAAAAAAACTATAAGAGACCAACTCTTATAACAACCTTAAGGGGGCTAGAAACCAATCCAACATTAGATTGGGAACACAAACCTTTTACATTAATATGGCTTAGATTGTCAAGCTTAAAATAGCAACACTGAACGTAAAAGGGATAAATGACAGAGGCCAGAGGCAAACAGAATAATACATTCACTCTCATGAAATTGTACAAATTGGATATCATATATTTGCAAAAAACAAATATGAACAACCAGAATATGGTGAACTTCCTACAAAAACAGTAGATTTATAATTCCATTTGGTCTAACAAAGCAGCAATTTTGGCTAGCAATAAGGACATAGAATTTTCTAACACTAAAATAACTAAGGAAGAAAGAATCATAGGCAGAAGTACTATATTACCAATATCTACACCTCACTGAACATGCCATAAAGGGTAGAGTTCTTTAAATTCTGGCTCCCCGAAATAAAACAAAAAGCAATAAACAGAATGGCAAAAGATTTGTATGTTAATATTAACCCAATAAACAATCAGATCAGCCAAGCGGCACCCCAATATGATCCTTTTAGAAAACTATTAATAGACCTAACATATGATTTTATAAATGTAGCAGATTGTTCAAAAGAAAAGTCTTTCTTAACATACTTTCAAAATACACAGAGAGGCCATTCTATGGCTACCTGTATCGATTATATCTTTATAAAAGCAGGATACAGACACCTGGTCAGTGAGGTTGCGCTGTGTTTTAGCAACTCTGACCATATGCTTCCAGAATGCTCGCTTAAATTTTCAAGTAAAAACAGGTTTGATAAAGGATATCTTGAAAATGAAAAAATTCTAGAAAAGGTAATAAAGAAGTTAGATGAGAAAGTTCTATACAAGACTGGGACCTATGCAAGTTGAATATTCAATCAATTATAAGGGCTTTCAGAAAACCGAAACCACTAGAGAGGATGATAGAGATTCTGCACAAGAATATTACTAAGCTTACAGCAATAGTGACAGGAGATACAACAGATAAGAATATGAGCAGCAAGCTAGAATCTTTCAGAAATAAGAACTAGAAAAAGTATCAGAAAACTGGTACAGAAGATCAAAGGCAAAATGGATAGAGAAAAGAGAGCATTTCACCAAATATTTTTATGTCCATTACAAGGCTAGAAAATCAATAAATTGTCAAAACATGATTAAACTTTTAGAAACAGGACCATGAAAAAGACATTCTATATCATATTAGAAATTTCTATAAAAAGCTTTACGAGCCAGAAGAAATAGACAAGTTGGCCCTAGACAAGATCACAAGCAACTTCTCTCAAATTAGTGAGAAATGGAACAGTGCCTTAATACGTTTGGTAGCAAGAAAGAAATATATTAGGCAATGCAAGAACTTCTAGAAAACAAATCACCAGAAACAGATAGACTAATTTATGAATTTTATAAAATACTTATGGAGAAAGTAGTACCAATATTAGAGGTAGTCTTTAATAAGGTTCTAAAAGAAGATAGAATGCCTTCATTGTAGTGTAAAAATATTCTAATTCTAATATCCAAAAAGGATGAAAACCTGGAGGAAATTAGCAACTGGAGGCCAATATCTCTAGTCAATAGCGATGCTAAGATTTTTATGAAGATAATAGCGAGTAGGTTAAATGAGATTTGCAATAAAATCATTGCCAACCACCAAAACGGTTTTGTAGCTGGTAGATCAATTACAGATTCAGTTCTGGACATTATTACTTCAATGAGAGCTAGTCAAGAAACATCAGACGAATATTAGCTGCTCTTGATAGACCAAGCAAAAGCCTTTAATAAGGTCAACCACTTATATTTGAGCAGGGTTCTAGAGAGAATGAATTTTAGTAACACATTTATAAATGTGGTAAACAATTTTTTTACAAACCAAGAGGCTCATATTGTAGGGAGCAACGAAATCTCAAAACTGTTCAAAGTCAGCCAGGGTAATCCCTTGTTACCTTTACTCTATGTAATCACTTTTGAACCACTTTTAATCCAAATTAAGAATCAAATCAGGGGCTTACTGCTTGGAAACTCATACTTTAAATTGGCTATCTACGCCGACAATCTCACTATTGGGTTGGGCTCGGGCTCAGACTGGGAAAAGCTGACTGAATTCTTACAAACTTACGAAGCCGCCTCAGATACGAAGATAAATAAAAGAAAAACTAAGCTTATACCTTTGACTTTGACTACAAAGAGAGTGGAACTAAAGGGTGAGGATAGAGATCTGACTTAATGAATAATATATTCGAATATTCACTGAATATTCGAATATTCGAATATTAATTTTTTCACTAAATGAATATTCAAATATTTTGAATATATTCATTGAATATTTATTGAATATATATATATAGTACTTGGATCCGGATTACAATCCGGATGTATCCGGATATAAAAAGGATAACAGATTATATTTTTGCAAAGCGGATAATAAATCTGGATTTTTATTTTTGCTGTTATAAATCTGATTTTTTATCCGGATATTATATGCTAATCAACATCAGCCAATTAGAGAAGTTTAACGTGACTTTTATCAAAAAAGTATTTTAAATTTTGGAACATCTAAAAATTTTCTCGCTGCCGAAATCTTTTCTGCTTCGTCCGGTAAATTACCTAACTCCCCAAAAACTACATCGATGTCTCTAGGCTGAAGGTTCAAAATTAGCGATGCAGCTTCCAGAGAATTATGTAATTTACTGGACGAAACGAAAAGATTCAGAGAAATGAGAAAATTTTTGGGTGTTACAAGAGTTTATGATAATAACTGTAAAACAGGATATCTATCCGGATATTGGCATTAATTTGATTCACATAGTTAAAATGTTCGACATGTTGAATAACATAATTTGAATCAACATGTCAAGCTTTTCAATTCTGGCAGGCATCATTTAATAAGAAAAAATTTTTGGAATTACTGCTATTATCATAAATTCTGGGATATCTAAAAAATTTCTCGTTTTCTGAATCTATTCTGTTTCGTCCGTTAAATTACCTAATTCTCCGGAAACTACATCGAACCTTCAGTCCGGAGACAGCAATGTAGTTTCCGATGAGTTAGGTAATTTACCGTACGGAACAGAAAAAATTTGAAAAATTTTTTAGTGTTCCAAAATTTATGGTAATATCTGTAAATCCGGATACAATCCGGATTATAAACCGGATAACCAACACATATCCGGATATAAATTCGGATTAGAGAAAGTGAAAGAGGATATCTATCCGGATATCCGGGTTAGTATCTGGATCCAAGCACTATATATATATATAATTTTATAATTTTATTTATTTTTTAATAATTTATTTGCAATTTTATTGGCTATTTAAATGAAATAGTTAATAATTTTTTAAAATTGAAATATATTTAATATTTAATAAATATTCAGTAAATATTCAAATTTTCATTCAAAATTTTTGAACAAATATTCAAATACTAAAAAATTGAACAAATGAATATTCAGATGCTAAGGGATACTCTTTCCCGTACATCAATTTTATCAAAATAAAAACAACAAAATTTACGCCAAAACAGTAAAATATAGACAAAAGTGCCTAAAATAAGTAAAGGAGTGCAACAGTAGAACCTACAAACCAACCCAACTGAAGAAGCAATAATTAAAATAAAAAAGAAAAGAAAACGAGCAAGTTCAACACCAAGATACACAAAACCCAATAGTAAAAAACTCTCTCTTAGAGGACAGAAGATGTTCTTGAGGGGACAGGACAGTGAAGACGAGAATAACAGAGGCAGTCAAGTAACAAATATATACAAAAAAAGGAAGAAAGAAGACAAGTCAGCCCAACTGGAGTCAGATATAGCAAGTGAAAGTATCAATGATAACATTATGCTTGATGTGCCAAAAGACAACCAAAATAGCAAAAACAGCTTACTCCCGTCAGAAAGTGAGATGACGTCATTACTACAACCGGAAGTAAACAAATAACCGAATATAGAGGTCCTGAGCCAAACAATGTTTGAAACAATCCCAGATGAAATCGGAAATGCTAAGGAAATCGAGATAAACAACAACCAGCACGTGACAGGTGAAATGGAAATCAATGAGCAAAACAATACGCAGCCAAAAATAGATAAAATGGAAGTAGAAGAACGAAGAAATGAACAAATGTCTTACAGTGGCACAGTTAAGAAATCCATGCCTAAAAGACGGAAAGGCAATTTAAAGAAACAGACATGCAATATGCAGATCACATGATGGAAAAAATAATACGGAGCCTGAAAAATCCATTTGATGAAGAAGAGTGGCATTATGGACAGATTATAGAGGTGCTCAAGAATGAAGAGCTTTTATGCAAATTCATTATACACAAATTATATACGATCCCTACAATACACAAAATGCCTAAAGCAATACAGCTTAAATTCAAACATCAAGACAGAAACTTTTTCTGTACCTTTACCAGAAATACAAAAATAATACCCGCTCACCAAATAGAGTTTGAAACAATGTTTGACAAAGCGATTCAAAATTATAAAGGCAAACATAGCATCATAGTCACAAATAGAGAAATCAGAGATCAAATTAATAGTAAAGTTAGACAGAAACTGGCAATACAACACATAACCAATAGTAGGTTCAAGAAGAACTCTCAAGAAATAATAAAAGTATTAAATTACTGCATAGGATTCATGAAATTACCCGAAGGTCTACAAGGTGATATAGTGTAGAAAACTGTAAATAAAGCAATCCAAACTACGCTGTTGCCACTCTCTGAAAAACCTGAAAATATACCTGAAGATATTAGAGAGTTGCTCACCTTTGAGATCCCGATAAAAAATAGAGGCAATCTAAGGTCAATATTAGCAGCCCTAAGGAAAGTCTATACCTTTGTACAACTACCAGATAAATATTTCACTGAGTTAGAACCTCTACCAGACAATCCTTGGGAAGTGCATAAGGAAGTAAAAGGTCTATTCCCAATCATCAATAGGAAAGATCTAAGAAAAGTATACGAATATAAACAACGATTAGCAGAGTACTATAAGTGGAAAGGAGATTTACCAGAATCTTATTTTAGACTACCTGAAAAGAAAATAGCACTACCACTAACACTACAAGAGTTAAACCACAATACAAAGCAATGTTCTCTATAGACCTAACAAGGTCCAACAGATCCATAAAAGAAATTAGCAACATGTTAAGAGAGACGTACTTCTTCAAGTTCATTCCCAATGACTTTTTTATACCAAAACCCAGATTACCAAGAAATGTAAAGAGGATAAATACACAATCAAAATATAATTTCCCAATAGAAGACAAGAAGGAAGCAATTTGTTTTATAGAAGAGATCTTTGCAAGGTACAACTTCACAATCCCACTGCCCAGTGACATACCGGTAATGACTATCAACCCAACCAGAATTACCATGGGACCCAAGAGATGTAAAAAAAGTAAACCTGACAATACCCATTACTTCAATGGAACAGCTAGTGAAAGTAGTAAAAAGTTTGAGGTCCCTATATTATTTCCATCAGATACCAGAAACATGGATTGAGATCAAAAGAAACCAAAACCCATCCGAAGAGGCTGAAAAGAACCAAAAGGAAATGAAGATAGATATGTCAGAAAACCTCGAAGAAGTACAAAGCTACCTGGAAAACAACAGTATTGACAAAAATATAATTAATATACTCATTACACAACACGAGCAAGTAAAGAATACGATTCAGGAACTACGCAAAATTTTTTCCTTTTCAAAACTTCCACAATTCATATTCAAACTTCTACCTCTTCTCGATATGATGTGGGATATTATTCCTTAAAGATATAAATTAATGAGTGAAAACAATAATTATAATACCCTAGATAGAATACATATAGCAATATACAAGGCATAAACGAAGCACTAAAATATAGAAATTGGATTGAATCCTGCTGGGACAATAAATTACATATAATCGGAATAACCGAAACGTAACTTGCAGAATCAGACAACTATAAGCTATTTTTGGCAAACCCATACTACGAGGCGTATATAGCAAACAGTAACGAACAAGTAATGAACAAACAGGAAGCAAGTATGGGAACAGGTTTATTGGTTATAAAATTACTGCAGCCTTATATACACTGCATAAAAACAATGCATGGTATGGCACTGGCCATCGATTTCTTCTTTTCGAAAAACCAAAAAATAAGAATTATATCAATATACCTCCCCAGTACAAATAAAAAACTAAATAAACAAACTCAACAGAAAGTATCAGAGTGGGTTCAACAAGCAATATCAAGAAACTATGAAACGATAGTGATGGGGAACTTTAACTTCGACAGAAATAAATATAGCAAGCATATAATACCACTAATTAAAGAGATAGAACAAATGGGAATGGTTAACCTATTACAATACTACGTCAAATAGATGACATCTATATATCACACAACCTGATACCTTTGGTAATGAGACCCGAAATAGAGAGTGCAGAAAGAATTACGGACAGCGACCACAAGATTCTACATGTGGAATGGCAACCTAATCCTATAAAACAATACTGTACAAAGAAAAGAAAAAGAGCAATTTATCTATATAAAGAAATGATGGATAAGAAATGGGAGGATTTTTCAAAAACAATAGAAGAAAGCCTAAAAGACAGAGGCTTATTAAAAGCTAAGGAGATTGATACTGAAGAGAAATTAAGTAGACAGTAGAACAAGATCGAACAAGCAATTAAAAAAAGCAGCAGACGAGAATATCCTGAAAACAAAGGTAGCACCTAAGACTTTTTATGCGTTCTCAAGAAAAGCGACAAAGTTACACTCTGTATTGAGGAAAATAAACACAGTGATAAAGAACATGCAAAAAGAAGGAATACGACAAGAACGGAAAAAGCTATTAAGCCAAGAAATCAAAGAAATCAGCAAAATGAGTCAGTTGAACTTCACTTTAGAAATAGAAGAAAACAATACGAAAAATGAAGTAAAGGCAAAAACAGAATTATTAAAGGGATATTAGAAGAGTATAAAGCAAGAAAAGTAGAAAACAACCTAGTACACAAACAAAAGATCAAGAAATATATTAAAAAAAGATATAACAACTTCGAAAATAATACCAAAAAGATGATCAACAGCATCCTGTAACAATATAGAGAACCGGTAATCATTAATAGTATTGTACACGAAAATCAAATGATAACTGAACCAAGAAAAATAAAAAATGAAATTAGAACCCATTTCGAAAAGTGGACCAAACAAAACCCTTCTGATGATCAAAAATAGCAAGAATGGAAAGGAGCGTTCGAACTTTTAAAGAAATAGATATGAATTGGTATGAAGATATACAAAATCTGATAGAACTAAAAGAACTTAAAGAAATAATTATGGAAGCCTCATTAAGGAAAGCAACTGGGCCACAGGTAGGGTGAGGGGCACAGGGTTCTTGGGCATGCTCTCTTGTGCATGCCTATGTGCATGCCCAGAGGCATGCCTTTAAGCTAGAAGGCATGCCCAAATATTTAAAAAGTATATATTAAGCAACCATATTTTCTAATTGGTTAATAATATTAACTATTCTATATAGTAAACTCTCTATAATTGCATTTTATCAGAGAAAAATATATTTATAAAGATCTATATCTGGACTTTAATAAATTATTTTAAAGTTTTTTTTGTACTAATAAATAAGATCTATATTATTTCATCAATAATTATTTTATAAACAATTTAAAATTATTTTACAGATAATTAATTTGCAAATAAGTAGAGATGTTAAATTGCTCAAGCAGTTTGGTTTATGCTCGAAGCATATCTGCTTGGATACCAAAGCAGACTGAACTGGTTTTTACAAACCAGTTAATATAAGCATGCTTATATAAGCAAATTTATATAAGCATGCTTATACAAGCATGCTTTATATAAGTAAACTTGTATAATAAAAATATCAAATTGCTCAAGCAATTTTGTTTATACTTGAAGCATTCTTACTTTGATACTAAAACAAATTAAACCTAGTTTTTATTAAAATTGTTTAAAAATACCAAAAAACTAAATTCCAATAGTACTATAGCCCAATATATAAAATATTAAAAGAACAATTATACCAATATATTATTAAAACAGATCTACATGTACTCTCTCCAGTACATGTAAGTTTGGAGTAGAGTAAATTCAGTTTATTAAAATACATACGACTAGAAGAACAAACGAGGCCACAGAAACAAGAGTAAACGGGACTAGTCCCCTCAGAAGTAAGAAAAGAGACTACAGAGTGTTCGACGACGCTATATTCTCGATAGAAATGGCACCAAAAAGATGTAAAGTGGAAAAAGAAAATAAAAACAAAAACAACAAAAAAGTAAACAAAGAAAACAGGTCAACGAACATAGCTAAGAAAATACAAGTTCCGTCGCAACAAGCTACAGAAAAAAATGCCACGAAGGTTTCAATGGAAACAAACATCGAAGGCACTATGTCACAAGAAACTCAGGAATCTTCCTGGTATGACCAAACCGAACAAGAACTCAATGCTCTCAAAGACATCGCGAACGTACAAACTACTCCCATGGACACACAAACGATTACAGAGGTCAAACAACCTGCTCCGGGCCCTTCAAACGCGGCACCGGTCGAGGAAGTAGTAGAAGACTTGATCGTAGAACAAAAGAAACTCATAGAAGAATATTCACTTTCGGACGAGGACTTAGGCCTAGAACCAAAACTGAATCAAGCACGTTCTGAACATAAACCAGGAAAGGGAAAGGAATCTTCCTCAATAAGTTCAAACAGAAAATGGTCGTCGTTTTTTCCCAAGCTGAAAAGAGGACAATCAACCTATTCTACCTTCTCCCCTAGACAAAATATTAGAACCAATAATGATAATGCACTAATAATCGATATTCAAGGATTGTTGGGCCCATTTAATGAGATTATGTCTTCCATGTTCAATCAAGTAAAATATGACGTCAGTGCCGCCAAGCAGCACTTCACCAAAGGGGTCCGTACGCACCTGGAAATCACCTTTACTAATGAGGAAAAACGTAGACAGTATGCCGCTAAGGGCATTGTTATATTCAATAAGACTTATTACGGATATATTCAGACCGATAGCAAAAAATCCTTTCTACCTGTTAGATGCCGCAATGTACCCCTGGGTAATAAAAGTGAGATTTCAGAGGCTCTGCTTGTAGCCTTCGAAAACTTCGGGAAAATTGCCGCCATCAAACCTTTCATGATCGAAGGCACTCCCTACTTGACGGACCAATAGGTGGTCATCTTTAAAACCACCAATGACCCGGATCTTGAAAAGAACCTACCACGATTCACTCATGTTTGGGAAAATAAGGTTTCTACTGAATGGAAATCTGCCCCAAAAGTTTGCTACTTCTGTGACCAGAAAGGTCACATAAAAAAAGACTGCATCCAATTTAGGGAGTCTATTGAATCTAGACAAAACGCACGCATGAATAAGGACATTGGGAATGTGAACAACAGCCCAATAGAGGAAATGGACACGGAGCCCTTAGTAACCCCCTCCCAGAGGAAAAGGACCTCAAGCCTGACACCTTCTTTGGAAAATGAAGTAACAATGGAGGAAGCAGCAAAGACCATCACAGATGGCGTTTTGCCAGAAAAGGAAACAACAGGACAGGTTCCACCGCAGAATGGGGAGGAAAACCAGGTGGCACAAGAAGAGGCAGTCCTCCGATTGGTACAACCTCCCTCCAGGGGTGCGGGCGATCTGGCCCAAATCAAGGAACAGCCACGTGACGAATTAGCCGGGGCTTACACTGACCCCAAGAATAACTTGGGCACTATAACACAGACAACCATGTTATCGGAACCGTTAACGAAGGCTACAAATAGCTCTAATCCACCTGAAAACGATGGCTTCACCATAGTCACCTATAAACGTCTGTCTCCCACAAGAACTGTTATTAATAGTACAACTAAGCAGTTCCATGTAAGAATGGCCTCCTATAGCAATATAAAAGGACAGGTTCTTCCGAACCATATCTGACCCAAAAGGGTTCATACCTTTTATGTAAATATGTCTGTTAATCAAAAGATAAAAGTAGCTACGCTCAACGTAAAAGGACTAATTAATGCAAACAAGAGACAAAATACTTTCATTCTCCTAAAATCGTATAATTTGGACATTATAATGTTGCAAGAAACTAATTTGAAAGACGCAAAACTTAGAGACTTCTTAAGGCACCAATGGCAGTATGCATCCATTTGGTCTAGTAAGACTGCCATTTTAGCAGGAAACAAAAAAATCGAATTTATGGACTCTCATATTTCTCATGATGACAGAGTAATAACGGTCAAGATACATTTTCAGGGAAGGACATATAGGATAACAAAAGTTTACACACCTCCATGCCCAGAAAATAGAATCAAATTCTTGAAAGAGTGGTCACCACCAAAAGAGAAAGAGTTAATAGAAATCGTCGGAGGTGACTTCAATACCAATATCTCCCCTGATAAAAATAGGGTCAGCCAAGCTCCACAACAGCACGACCCCACTAGAAAAACTTTATAAAAAAAGATTGAAAATTTCCACAATGCAAATGATTTTTCAGAAGAAAACCCATTTCTGACTTATTTCCAAAATACCAGAAACAACGGCAGAATGGGAACCTGCATGGACTACATCTTCATAGACAGGAACTTCGGGCATAATATTTCCGATGTTAAAACTCACTATGGCAACTCTGACCATTTATTGGTAGAGTGCTCACTGTCCTTCGGACCAATTAAGAGACACAGTGTGCAGTGGCGGTTCGACAAAAATTTTTTCGGAATACCAGGTTAAGTCGAGAGGTTATAGAGGAAATTGAGGACCCCGCATCCATACAAGACTGGGACGGTTGCAAACTAAACATTCAATCAATAATTAGAGCTTTCCGCAAACCAAAGTCTACGGAGACAAAGCTAGAAGGACTCCACAAAAAGCTGACGCACTTAAAAATAGCCCGGTCCAAAAATCCAGGATAGTTACACTTAGATGAACAAATAGCAAATTTGTCGAACCTCATTGAGAAAGAAAATTCTGATCTCACAGACAAATGGCTTCTCAGGTCCAAGGCCAGATGGATCGAAAAAGGCGAAAAGTCGACAAAGTATTTCTTCGCTAGCTACAGATCGAGACAAAATCAAAACAAACTAGATGAGATCAAAGTTCCTGACAGCGGAAATTCAAAAAATGTAGATATCCTACAGCATATACAACAATTTTTTACACAAATCTACACCCCAGAACCCATGGACAGATTGGAAGCAGAAAAGTTTGTAAAGGATCTCCCCATGATTACAGATACAATGAACAATGACATGCGTAAACCCATAACTGCAGAAGAAGTTTCACAGGTTATCTGTTCTCTTCCTAATAACAAGTCTCCCGGAACGGATGGGCTCACCTACAAGTTCTACAAGCTCACAAACGAAACAGTAACCCCAGTCTTAGCAAAAGTGTTCAACAAGGTCCTAGAAGGAGGCTCCATGCCAATATCCTGGCACAAGAGCCTAATTATGCTAATACCCAAAAAGAGTGAGAACCTATCCCTAGTTAAAAATTGGCGCCCTATCCCAATGGTCAACGGGGACGCTAAAATCTTTATGAAAATTCTGGCAGACAGAATGAATGAGATATGTAGGGCAATCATACCTGAACACCAACAGGGTTTTATTAAGAGCAGGTTCATAGTCGACGCCGCCATGGATATAATGACCACATTACGAAACTCACATGACTCAACCGTTTAGCATTGGATCCTATTGATTGACCAAGCTAAAGCTTTCGACAGAGTTAATCACGAATTCTTGGCCCTCATAATGGAAAAGATGAAATTCGACAAGAGAATTATAGAATTAATAAAAAACCTCTTTAAAAACCAAGTGGCCCATATTATTGGAGGCGGTTCTATATCTTCTTCTTTTATAGTGAGCCAGGGGGTGAGACAAAGGGACCCTCTCTCTTTTTTGCTTTACATACTTGCATTTGAACCACTGCTCTTGCAGCTTGATAAGAAGATCAGGGGTATACCCTTGGGGCCACAGTGTTCTTTCAAACTTACAGCATACGCTGATGACCTTTCCCTGTGAATTGGCTCTCGTTCAGACTGGGAAACCTCAATTAAAGTGCTTAAAGACTACGAGAAGGCTTCAAATGCCAAAATAAACAAGAAAAAAACTAAACTGATCCCACTTACACCCTCTGCAGAAGTTGTAAACCTACTAAGGGAAGAACTTTACGAGAAGGTTCCTGAACAAACCTCTTTTAAAATTTTAGGCTTCGAAGTTTTGAGGGATAGCTCTCCAAAGAAAGGACTTTGAGAGGAAATTATTGACAAAATAAAGGCCCAGTTAGAAAAATTAAACGCGAGGAATCTCTTATTTAGAGGAAAGATAATGTTGGCCAAGTCCCTGATTCTTTCTAGAATATGGTACGCCACCTACATTCTTCCTCTGAAAAGAAAACACATATCCGTGATTACCGTACGGCACTGACTATAGTATCCCCTCGATATAATACCCCCAATAGATAAGACCCGGGTACAATTCACGGGGTTGCATTTGCGGGTATGGAATAATACCCGGGTATATAAATTTCACTTATTACAATACCCCCTTTAAAAAAGACCCGGGTATAATCCACAATTTATATTTTATTTAAGAATTAAAATTCATTTACCGTAATCGCTTAACCATAATAGTGCAATTTATTTATGCAACTAAAAAAAATTTTAGTTATCATAATACATAAAAATAAAACACGATAATAAACTTAGTTAGCAAAGCATGAGCAAAGCTTAAAGGCTTTGCGATTTGAACTTATACGCTTTATTAAATTGCATACAAATTACGGTGCTAGTGATATATGCATTAAAGTCATAGCCGAAATATTATTTATATTGCTAATTTTATCTAAAATTCTTTGCGTATAAAACTAGATTAAAAAAAATTCGAACAAATTAATATAATTCATAGAACATATAATAAAATTAAATTATTACGGTACTTACTTAAGCCCATTCATTAACGTAAGCAGTTTCTTCTGCGTAATAATCATCCTCACCATTGCTAATATAATGACTACCATTTTCACTAGCGTAATCATCGTCATCTTCGCTATTATTACCAGTATATTCGTCATCATTAACATGATTAACTTCGCTTTCACTACTATTCCCACCTTCATTTTCACTAACTTGGCTATCGTCATCGCTAATTAAATTGATTTCTTCCACTAAATTTAAATTAAGTTACCCGAATTATTTAATATATAAATTTATTAATTTAATGTTAAATTTTACCTGTATTATTATTTAAATGTTCACTTGTACTAACATTCAAACTTTCATTCGTATTATTACTGGAACCTTCTTCCGTATTATCGCTAGAACTTCCTTCTATATTATCGCTAGAACCTCCTTCCGTATTAACATTAGAACCTTCACTAATATCGTTTAATCCTTCTTGAATATATATATAATTACGCGAATTTGTTTGTGGTCCAAGTTGATCATAGTCGAAAATTAGATGGTCTTCTTTCCCATTCCGTGAATTAGAAATACCACAGCACTTGAAAGATTTACGTATAAGAATAGGATCTATATTGTTCCATGCATCTAATACCCACTGAGCAATTAAATTGTATGCAGGACGTTGAATACGACCTTTTTTGGTAAAAGTATGAATTTCACTGGCCATCCAATCGTTATAGTAATTTCGCACCTATATTAGACAAATAAATTAATAATATATTTATTTATATAATAATTTGTACGTATATCTTACCCTTGCTTTAAATGATTTGTTAATAGCAACATCCAATGGTTGAACTTTTGAGGTTAAACCTGATGGAATTACAGCTAAATTTGTATTTTTTTCAGAGAACCGACGTTTAACTATATCTGTAATATGACCAGCAAATGAATCTAAAACTAAAAGTGAACGTGGGTCTACGGATGTTCTTGATCGCAAATTCCACACATTTTCAATCCACCATAACATCTCATCTTCATTCATCCATCCTTTAGGATTTGTACGTACAAAAACTCCAGCAGGAAATACTTGACGTGGAACATTAACTAATTTAAAGATAATAACTGGAGGCAATTTAGTTCCATCGGCTAAACAAGTAAGTACGACAGTAAAACATGATTTTTCATGTCCACAGGTCCGAATTGAAACTGTATTTGCACCACAATTATCAATTGTAGTATTATTTGGAAGATCGAATGATAATGGAGTTTCGTCCATGTTACCCATTAAGGTAAGAGGATAATTATATTGAATTCGATGATAGAGTACAAAACTTAAAAACTCTTGTTGTTGCAATTGCAGATCTTCAGGGAGTTTTTGAGCTACAGATGTTCGACGCCGATTACTTAATTTGTAACGAGTCATAAAACCATCGACCCACTTATTGCTAAATTTACTTTCCGTAATACCAGGATAATAGGTAATATAGGGTGATTTTTGAGATAACGTTTTGGCCTTAATTTGTACCATAGCACGAGTCACAGGTTTTAGCTTACTGCGTAATTCTTGTACCCAACCAAAAATTGCTTTTTCTAACTCAGGATATTTAGGTGGTCTTCCCTTATTCATTCGTTTGATATGAGGTGAGACGTTCATTAACTTATTTTTTTTGTTACGCCAATCTCTTACTTGTTTTGGTTCAAGATTAAATTTGGTAGCTGTTGCTCGAACACTCTGACTTGGGTGCTTTTCAAGGTATGTAACAATAGCAAGTTTTTCACGTGCGTTCCATTGTCGTCTACTTTTATTTGTTACTCTTGCACGTCCACTATTCTTATTTCCACGAACGCGTACCATTGTAACTTTAATAGGTTAACAGGTAAAAAAAAAAAAAATTTGATTTCGCGATTTTTCGGGCTATGATGCATTTATGATGCAATTTATGACGTAGCCACGGCATGCTAATACCGGTATATTAATTATTAATTACGAAGTAAATCGTATACTGCGGCCATGCTATAAATTACATTACGGCACCACCCCGTATACCGGTATCAGTAATTTTATTATAACCATGTAAAAGACCCCCCTGCTATAGTATCCCCGTTACAAAATACCCCCATACTTGTATATCCCCCCCTGTAAATAGTACCCGGGTGGGTATTATTTAATAAATTTGGCAGTTGAATGAAAAATACCCGGGGTACTGTAGTCAGTGCCGTACGGTAATGACCTCATCTCAAACTGGATAAAACATAAATTCAAATTCCTCACCAAATATACAACATTCCAAAAGAACATAGACGAAGGCGGATTGGGTGCTCTGGTCATCCAGAACATGTTAAATGCACGTTTTGGAAGCGTTTGTACACAAGCCGTGCTACCGGGGCCTGTCATGAAAGAAACGTAATTTCTAGGGAAATTAGGTCCAAAAGAAATCTCAGCGTTATACAAGCGCTAAAGTCAACCCCAGTCAATAAGAAGGCGTGGCCGAAAGAATGGAGGTGACACATACACACTTGGATAAAGCTAGGCGGGGATATCTCATCGATGAGTAACTGGCCGTGGTCTCTGGAAAATCTGATAATTGGCAAAACAAATGGCCAGGAGATGACAGTCAAATGGACAGTACGACGATTAAATGCTATAAGATGTGGGACCTACATAACATCAGATAATAACCAACCAGACAATTTTAGTTTGCTAAAAACAAAAGAACACATCAACAAAAAATTGGACATTTGCTGGCGGCTACAGCACGGGGCCCTACCTCTCGGGTACCGAACACGACATCTAGACCCAAAACACAGAGGCGATTGCATATGGTGTGTCGAAACCAGACAAACCATTGAGCATTTCGTAATCGAATATGATGTGAGTAAGGAAATATAGCAAATCGCTTATAAGATGATGGAGGTTACAGCGGGTACAATCCCCCTTCCACCTTCCAAGAAGCACTTGAAGCCGGTAACATAAAAGAGAAGACGAAACAGCAAGCCGCATAGTAGCTTCATATTCAGGTAATATATACGATATGGTGCTTATTCACAAAAGCAAAATGGGGTGGAGAGGTAATATCTAGAACCAGAGCCATACGACAAGCGGAGTTCCAGCTCAAAAAAGAACTCCAGCAGTTACATTTCAATCTGGGGGAGAAATCCCCAAAACAAAACGAATTTATAGTGCCTTAAAATTTAATGTAGTCAAAAACATGTAAAATTGTAATAGTCTTAATAAAGAACGCCAACTGCGCCTCGGTCATATGACTGAGAAATTAAAAAAAAAATAAAAAAAATATATTATTAATTTAAAATTTAAATTTTCAAAAAAAAACTCAAAATAATTATAATTTCAAAGAATTAAATCTTATATATATAAATATTATTTTGAAATAATAATTCTAAGTTTTATTAGAGTTAAAATAAAACTAAGTTAGTATAAGGTTAGATATTAGCATATTATAGTTATTTTGATTTTAATTTGGCATTTAATATTTAGATTATATTCAGAATTATGTATTTACAGGATTGTGATTTTCAGAATTGCAATTATTCAGAAGTTATTAAAGCATATAAAAAATTATTTATAAAAATTTTCATAATTTGATCTAGTTGGATTATAAAAACCAATAATTAACCTGTATAGCTATTGTAAAAAAAATTTAATTGTTAAATTATTAACATATGAAGCCAATAACTATATATTCTTAGAATTTATTTGAAATATATTTGCTTTGAACAAATTTAATTAAGCTAATTTAAATCATATTTGCTTTTAAGCAAATTTGAAACATAATTGCTTTAAGCAGGTTTGAAGCATTAAAAGCATATTTGCTTTTAAGCAGTGCTTAAAAAATTTATAAGCAAACTGTAAAAGTTTGTGCTTGGAACCTGCTTGAGCAGAGTTTATATAAGCATTTTAACATTCCTACAAATAAATTCAGTTTTTAAACAGTTTATATAAAGCTTTTTTCTTTATAAATTATACTAATCTTAATTCTAATTCTAAATCACAATAACTATAATTATTTTGTTTATAAAATAAGTTGTTAATAAGAAATAGTCATTGAAATAAATTTGTTTATAAATTAGTATCTATAAAATAATCAAGTAGTTCTATAAGTTATAATAAAGTGTGTTTATAGAGGGTGCACTTATACAAGAATAGCTATATAATTATATAAGGGCATGCCTAAAGGCCATACCTTTAGTTCAAGGCATGCCCCTCTGGGCATGCCCAAAAATTTTTATGTGCCCCTCACTCTAGCCATAGGCGGTCTTTAACAAAATGTTAAAGAAACTGGACAATAGGTCAAGACAGAAAATCTTAAAGATTTTTAATGCATGTTTAAAGTTACAGGAAGTGCCCAAGGGCTGGAAACGAAGTAACATATATCCCATAGTGAAAAAAAAAATTTTCAGGACAATTAAACGAAACACAACCAATAATCCTAATAGAACATGTCAGAAAACTCTTAACCAAAATCATAATGAAAAGGTTAGTACTACGTAGCATTGCCGCACACATCAACAGAACTGCTTATATCAATGATTACATATATAATCGAAGATGCACAAGTAAAAGACAAAGAGATATGAATGCTAAGTCAAGATATATCCAAAGCATATGACTCGATACATATTCCTATGCTAAAAAAAATGATGCTAAGACTAAAAATACCAGAAGAGATAACAAATCTAATAGCAAATATTTTCAATGGTCGAAAAAATACAGTAATTACAAATATCGGAATGACAAGTATCTATGATGTAGAAGATGGAGTGAAACAAGGCGAGACAATAGCACCATTATTATGGTATATATATTATGACCCCCTACTATCAGAAGTATACGAAAAGATCCAAAGCTATACGTTAGAATGGCATATACAGAAGGTGGTAATGACAAAGTGATCTCATATAGGTGACCTGCAATAGCTTACATGGATGATACTGTATGGATAGCGTGAACTCGAGAAGAGCTAGAAAGCATAATTGAGACAGCAACCTCTTTTTTCAAGTTAACAAATATCAACGTAAACCCACAAAAATCAACAATGTTAATAAAAAACCCTTCAACTAAACAAACAAACATAATATACAAAAACACAGAAATAGAGACAATTAGTCACAAACAAATATTAAATTAGAAAAAATTACTAAGAAAACTCCTAACCAACTTCTAATGAAAAAACTTGTGAATCTTGCTATAAAAAAAAGATGAATGAATTAAGTCAGAAATTACACCAAATCTATTCCGAAGGTAAAAGTGGTTATGTAGAATTCTAGGATATTGGTATATAGTAGAGACAAGCAAGAAACCTATATTTCAAGCTATACAAGAAGAAGTGGACTGTGCAATAAAGAGAATAGCAAGGTTGAAAGTAACCAAGAAGCAAGCAGTGTATATTATCAACATGGTCCTATTGGCTAGATTGTCGTATAGAGTTCAAAATGTAGTAATACCACACAAAACATCCAAAGAAATATGGTGTGGATGGCTTTAACTCTGTACAAAAAATAGCTTTACAAAAAATACTACTCCTCTTTTAAAAATTTATAAAATGCAAACCTAATCCACAAGTTTTGTTCTTTATGACCTAAAGAATAAAACTTGTAGTTTAGATTTTAATTTAAAGCTAAACTGGTAAAGTAGTAGCCTTTTAAAAATTAAAAATTTATTAATAAATTGTAAAAATGTGAATATATATGTTTTAATTTAAGCCAATCAAAATGCACTAATATGGTCACGTGACTTGCCTTTCAGGTTGTCAAAAAAAAAAAAAAA
>QKWP01000628.1:190049-218629 GCA_003550325.1 Gigaspora rosea
TAAGAAATGTATACAATATCAAAGAAGTCAATAATAAAAGACAATAAATTCAAGGTTAATAATACTAAAGAAAATAATATGCCGACAAAAATATAAGAGAATAATAATCCAAACAAATAAATTTATAACCAACAAAATAGAGGTCCTTTATACAATGGATAAAGGATCTAAGAATATAAAGGCGATGGCTTTATATTTTAAAGGATAATATCAGTTTATTAAATATAAGATTTTAAGTACAATTATTTTTATAAAGGAAAAGAATTAAAGGACAGAACCTACTCTGTCTTGGGAGAAAAGACAGGGTTTATATATCTGTAAAAACTTGGGATTTTCACAATAACGTATTAAGATAACGTTCTAATATAACATACTAAGATAACATATTAAGATAACGTACTAAGATATTGTACTAAGATAACGTACTAAGATAACGTACTATGATAACATACTATGATAACGTACTATGATAACATACTATGATAACGTACTATGATAACGTACTATGATAACGTACTAAGGTATCATACTATTATAGGAGTTATAGTGAAAATAGCTTCTTTTTAAGAACGGAGAAAAGTTCTTCTAACAAAACTAATATTACAGATTTGGTTGGTTCAATAAAATTATACTATTCTTAATATCTATATAATATTTTCCTAATACTAATATACTAAAATTATACAAATATAACACTATTCCCTCCTTTGAAAATTTTGCTCCGCAAAATTAAGGAAATAGTTGTAAAAAAATATATATATAATATAATAAAAAAATAATAAAGAAAAAAAATATTAAGAATTTTAATTCATTAATTGTTTAAATTTTTTGGGCGATAGGTTTTCTAGATCTGACACGTAAATTTCTAAAGAATCATATAGGTTGACAAGACCGTATTTTTGAAACAAAGCATACGTTTGTTTTGCTTGTGTTTCGAGTCTATAGGCCTTTGCTCTTTTAAATTTTTCTCTAAGTATCTGTTTAAAATCATATTGTTGATCTTGGTTTTCTTCTATAAGTTTTCCTAAGTAATAAACAGCTTCGAGTCAATTAATCCGATTTAATTTCTTCTTGCCTAACCCTTGAATTTTCTCTATAATTTCTTGAAGGAGCATTCTTGGATCAGTAGTGGAAAAAGGTAAGATAAGTGTATAATTCTGAGTTGAATTATGACTCAAGTCTCTTTTTATTTTCTCTACTACTGGATTATTTTCTTCTACAATTGGTTCAGATTCTTCGTTATTTAAATTATCATTTTCTTGGATAGGATCATCTAGGATTTGATTATAAATTTTTATTTGTTCTGTATTCAAATAAATTGATGAATCTGTTTCAATTTCATCAAAGATTGGTAAGGCAAATTCATTTTCGGTAGAGGTCATTAAAAGAGATTGTAAAAATTCTTTGATATCGTTTTCGTGTCTTCCTTCATGGTTAGTTAAGGTAATATTTTCTTTTGATATTTGAATTTCCATATTATCAAACAATTTTTGTTTCCATTCGTCTAAAAATTGGTAAATTCCAGTGATAGCTTCAATAGAAAAGTTTGTTAAAATTAAATTTCTTAATGTTAAAGAATCCATTAATAATAGATTTAAGTTAAATTTGAATATTTTTGAATTTGAAGGATTTTAGGATTTAGTAAATTTGAAGAAAATTTTTGAACATGGAGTGTATTTATAAAAATTATAGTTGTATGATTTAGGATTTTTGTGTGATGATAATCTGGGGTACAGGAAGATCTTTAATTTTTCTGTCATGGTATAATTTTAATCTATCACCATGAACTGGATCTTTTACCTTTTTACCATCTAGAGTTTGTAATTTGTAAACTCCAAAATCTAATATATTATGGATTATGTAGGGTCCCATAAATTGTTCTTCTAATTTTGCAGAAAATACATTTTTAAGAAAAGATTTGGCAACTAGAACTTTGTTACCAATTTTTAATTTACCATGTTTGATATGTTTATTGTGATGTTTTTGTTGATTTTGTTGTGCCATTTTTATATTTTCTGATGCTTCATTTTGTTGTTTAATTAAAACATCTTCGATTTCAAATGTTCTTTTCAATAAAGCTTTGTGAAATAGTAAATCTTCTTCATAATAAGATTCTATTATTGTTTCTATTGGTAATTTGGCTTCACGTCCATAAATAAGAGAAAATGGAGTGAACTTAGTAGTACCATGTTTCATGGTTCTATAAGCTAATAATATTAAAGGTAGGATTTCATCCCATTCTTTGTATTTATAACTTGTAATTTTAGCGAGAGCTTCACCAATAGTTCTATTAAATCGTTCGATCATCCCATTCGTTTGAGGTCGGTATGCTGATGATTTATGATGTTTTATTTGAAGATTTTGGCACAATTCTTTTATTACTTCACTCATGAAATTGGATCCTCGGTCAGAAAGTAATATGGTAGGGGTCCCATGTCGACAAACAATATCTTCATAAATAAATTTAGCTACGGTTGTAGCTTTTATATCTGCTACAGCTCTAGCTTCTGGCCATTTAGTTAAATAATCCATTGCAACAATAATATATCTGTTGCCTTGTTTTGTAGGTGGTAAAGGTCCTTTAATATCGATTCCAACTCGGTGGAACAGATATTTCGACTGTAGATTTTGTCGTTTTACTTCATGTCCTCTATGTTGGCAAATATTACACGTTTGAACGTACTCTTTAATGTCATTATACATAGGCCAAAAGTATCGTTCTTTTATTTTGTTATAAGTAGTACTAATTTCTAAATGTACTCCTTATTTGTCGTGTAGTGTATATAGAATGATGTGTTTTTGGTCATGTTTGATTACTCTTTGGGGTTTTTCTTTATTTCGTCAATATAATTTATTGTTTTTAATAAAATAATTTTTAGCTTCTTTTTGAATTTGAGATTTTTGCTATTTAGTGGTGTCCATGTCAAATTGTAAAGTGGAGAGGTATTGATATAGCTGATTATATTGTTTTTCATCCATTGTCCTTTAAATATTCAGGTAGGCGTGAGAGAAAATCAGCATTTTTGTTCCAGCTACCAGCTTGATATTTGATATCAAACTGATATTCTTGTAGGGTTAATCTCCATCTTGTAATTCTTTTGTTGTCATTGATTGTGCATGAATTAAGTAACCATTGTAAGCTTTATGATCGGTAATTAGAGTAAATCTCGTTCCATGAATATAATGACGAAAATATTTTATGGCCAAAATAACTGCTAAACATTTAAGTTCGACGGTACTATAATTTTGTTCAGCAGGAGTTAAAGTTCAACTGGCGTAAGCAATTACATGCTCTCGACCATTTTTAATTTGGGATAGGACTGCACCAAGTCCTTGATAAGAAGCGTCCGTGAATAGAATAAAAGGTTCAGAGTAATCAGGATATTGTAAGATAGGTGATTGGGTTAAGCATTGTTTGAGCCAATCAAATACATTTTGTTGTGGTTCATTCCATTTAAATTCTTCATCTTTTCTAAGTAATTTGAGTAAAGGTCCAGCCTTTTAGAAAATCCTTTATAAATCGTCGATAGTATGATCTAAGCCTAAAAAGGCTCTAAGTTGCGAGATATTTTCAGGGGTGGAAGTTTGTCGAGTTTATTAACCTTTTGGGGTTAGGTTTGATTCCTTCAATTCCAACTATGTGACCAAGAAATTGCATTTCATTGGTACAGAAATGACATTTTTCTGGGTTTATTCTAAGGTTGGCGTTTTTAATAAGATTGAATACTTTCTGGATATCTTTTATATGTTGTTCGAATGTTTCTGAGTAAATATTAACGTCGTCGATGTATACTATAGCTTTCTTCCATAAAACTGGTTGTAGAACAATGTCCATGAGTCTTTGAAATGTAGAGGGGTCCAAATGGCATTACATTGAACTCATAAAGACCAAATTTTGTTATGAAAGCGGTCTTTTCTTTGTCTTCTTTTTTTACTTTTACTTGCCAATATCCAGAAGTTAAATCAAGAGAAGTAAACCATTTAGCATTTTCTAAATTGTCTATCATTTCATTAATCCTCAGTAAAGGATATGTATCCTTTTTAGTTACATTATTCAACTTTCTAAAATCAACACAAAATCATAATTTTCCATTTTTCTTTTTGACCAAAACAACCGGAGAGCTCCAAGGACTTTCTGATTTTTGAATTATACCGTCTTTTTCCTTTCTTTTTGTATATGGTTTTGTTCTATAGGAGAGGCCCTATATGCTCTCTGTTTAATAGGATATGAATCACCAGTATTTATACTATAATATACGATATTTGTTTTTCGAAGTTCAAAAAATTTAGTAGCGAATATATTTGAATTTTGTAATAACAATTGAGTTATAGTTGTTCATCGAGATTATGTCCAATAAAGGTAGATTTATCTTCAGTAATAGGAATAGAAATCTTCTGGTCTTCTTTCTTTTTATCTTTTATTTCTTTTATTTCTGGTTGTATAAGCTTGAATATTTCATCTGGAGGAGGACTTAAAGGATTATTGATATTTTCAATTTTTACATTAGCGATTAATTGTTCATCAAGTTGAGAAAAGGTATCTCCAATTTGAATAGTAGTGTATATGGGTTCGATAGGATTGTTATCTTCTAATTCTAACTCTAACTCTAATTCTTGGTTAGAATAATAATCTTTAAAATTAATTGGATATACCGTATCAGGGTCTGTAATCCGTTGTTTACAAGAAATTGGAATATATTCTATTTGATCTGTAATTCCAATACTTATAAATTCTCCATAGTAGTCAATACTTGCATGAACTTTATCTAAATATTCATTTCCTAGGACTACATTATATTCTTTAGATTCTGTTACTAACATATCAACTAATGTAATTTTTGTACCAAGTTGAATAGGAATGTCCTTAACTCTGCCTAAAGGAACAGATTTGTGACCTGTAATATCTACAACTCGGACATTACTTGGTTCATCAATATTTCGACCCAATTTATCAAGAAAGCGTTTAGTAACTACACATCCTTTTGAACCAGTATCAATAAGAACATTAATTTCTTTTCCCAAAACTTCAGCGGTAGTAAATAATGCATCTTTAACTTGATTTTTCAGATTATTATCTTCAAGATAATAATCAATTTCATTCGAGTTCATCCCCAATATTTCTATAGTTTCATTATAATCTGTCCAGAGATTATAAAATTTATTATCTATATTATTGTTATTTTTGTTAATTTTGTCATCTTCTTGGTTGAGTAATAAATCAATTTCATCCATTAAGAATGAATACACATCTTTATTGTTATTATCAATTGAAGGTTTTCGGACTTTAGCATGCTCACCCTCTGGAGATGCTATTTCTAGTTTAAATGTTGTCTTTGTTGGTTGTTATTATTATTATTATTATTATAATTATTGTTATTGTTTTGGTTTTGGCTATTGTTATAATTATTATTATTGTTGGGAGGGGGATTGTTATTGTTATTGTTGAAATTATTGTTATTATAATTGTTATTGTTTCTTCGGTTATTATTATTATTATGGTTGTTATTTCGATTGTAATTGCTGTTGTTATAATTGTTATTGTTGTTATTCCTCCAATTTTGATTAAAACGGCAATTTCGAATACCATGTCCAATCTGTTGACAGTTGGTACAGAAAGGGGCGGAACAGTTAGCAGCAAAGTGACCAGGTCGATTACATCTCAAACAATTGTTATTTCTTTGTTAAGGTGGTCTATAATTATTGTTATTGTTATTTCTGTAGTTATTATTATATTTCTATAATTGTTATTGTTATTTTGAGATGTATTGTTTTGTTGTAGCTGAGAGTTTCGATTTTGGTTATGATTCTGCATGGTTCTAGTAACATATTGAACTGCTTCCATTAAGTCATCACATAGACTATATTGAGGTTGAACAGGCATAATAGGTTGATTTAGACCAGTGTATCCTCCAAAGAATTGTGGTTGGTATGTAGTAGGTAATAAGGAATAAGCCGATAAGGAACTTCCTTTAAAGTAAGCTACTTCGATAGCTTTGGCTTTATTTACTGCTTGATTAATAGTTATTGGGTTTTCTGATTGTACAGGTATTTGGNTTAAAGTAAGCTACTTCGATAGCTTTGGCTTTATTTACTGCTTGATTAATAGTTATTGGGTTTTCTGATTGTACAGGTATTTGGAATTCTTGTCTCAATCCATCTACAAATTGTCGGATTTTGTCTACTTCAGGATAATTATTATTGGGATCGACTCTTCGCTATAACTCTTCAAGGGCAGAATTATAAGCATCGACAGTCTCTCCTGGTTTTTGTTTTCTACTCCTTAATGTATAATGCCATTGGGATACTTTGAATGGATCTCTAAATTTTCTAGAGAAAAGTTGGACAAAGGAGTGGTTTGCATGGGTATCGTTGTCCCAGTAGGTAAAGTTGAACAGATTTTGATTATACCAAAATAGAGCATTGCCTTTAAAGAAATTAGGGACTATAGCGAGTCATCTATTTTCAGAAATGTTATTACCAACACATGCTCTAGTAAAAGCTTCAACCCATTCAACCGGGTCTTCATTTTGGTTACCAGAAAAGGTAGGAAAGTCAATCATTTTATATTCTTTTGGATTGGTAGCTGCAGTTGGTCTCTTAGCGTTATTATTAACAATTTCTTTTAATCCTTCTAGAATGCTTTTTATAGCATCCTCAGCATTAAATTCATTCTCTTCATTATCATCATTATCATCATCATTTTGACGTTCTTCATTACTATTACTTGGTCTGATAGGTACTTGTCTATTTTCTGCGCCTCTTTGAGAATTGTCATTTATATATAAATTAGTCATTCTATCATCATTATTAAAATAAAGCAGGTCATCATTTTGATCAGTTCGTCTATTGTTATTTCTACCACTTTGAGACATGGTTAAATTTCCTAATTGACTAACAAGACTAGAGAAAATGTTATCGTCAAAGTAATTATTAATTTGGGGTTTATCATAGTTAATATTAGAAGATTGAAGGTTGTCGGTATCAGTTAGATGGTCAGATGTGGTTTGATAGTTATTATTATTGGAAGTGGATGAGCTAGATTCTTCTGTAGTGAAGATATAATCGTTATTTTTGATGGTTTCCTTTATTTAATTAAGAATTTGTCGAGTATTATGTAGGCTTCGTCTTATTTGATTATGATTTTGTTCAATTTGGTTATTTATAGTGGGTATAGATGGATTGGAAGAGTGAGAAGATGTAGAATTTTCTTCAAAGTTTTTCTCGGAATTTTCTTCAGAATGGTCTTCAAGGTTAATAGCTCCGTTGGAATCTTCTGAATTATCTGAATGATTTATTTCTAGTATTTCTGTTGGTGCAGGAGAATCAATGAACCCACAAGTTTGTTGCCACTTTTCAATTACTTCTGATACGATTAAATCAAATTCTTGTGGGGGTTGGTTATTTTGATATTGAACAGTAGTTATTAATCGATGAATATGAGGGGTTAAATCTTTAGTTATAGGTAATCGGTATGCGTCGTTAAAATAATCAACAGTATAAGCAGAAAGGTTTTCAGCTTTATAAGTAGGGTGAAACCAATTCCAAAATCTATAAAATTCTTCAGTAATATAGTATTCGTTGGTAGGGTGACAAGCAGAACAACTAGAATCAGGTCTTTCTTTATATCTTCTTCGGCTTATTGATTGATTAGTTTCGTGTAAGAAATTATGATTAGCTATTTGTTGTTTGTATTGGTCAATATTCATAAAGAGATTTAATCAAAGTAGGTAGAAAAGCCGTAAAGTTGACGATATTTAAATAGATCGTTTATGCCGTCAGTTGATTTAATGTTATTATATAATTCTTTTTCATACAATTTCAAATTTGCATACTGGTATAAAGTATAAGTACGTCGAGATAAGGGTTTGACTTGTGGTGTTGCAGTAGTTGGATAAGGGAGTTATCCGGAGTTGGAAATTCTAAATAGTCAATAGTTTGATAGGAAGGGGTTTGGAAGCCTTGATCAATAACTCGTCCGTTATCCCAAAGGTCCTCAGATGTAGGATATGATTTGCCGTTTCTCCAAGAAAAGTCAGAGAATTTGGAGTATTTAAACAAAATATCGATTTGTCGAGAGTTTAAAGGTGACCCGAATTGGGGTTGGTCAATAGTAGATTTAAGGGTTTCAATTAGATTATTATATTCCTCATTAGTAGGAATATGATCAAGAAAATACCAAGCGAAATCAAAGTATTTCTGTGAGAAGGGTTGCATATAGCAAGTACGAAATTAATATTAAGGTATACAAGAGAAGATAAAAAGAAATTAAGGAACTTTGATAATAAATAATAATACAGTCAGACCTCTATAAATGCAACCTCCATAAATGCAATACCTCCCTAAATGCATGTTTTTTTCTATTCCGTAAGATGTTATTAGTGCCAAATGCACATTCTATATTCTGTAAATGCACGTTCTCTTGAATAACATTTTATATTATATTTACCTCCCTAAATGCACGTAGCCAATCAAATTTTAGTATTTAAAATAGGCTATACAGTTTTGGCAGAAGTTATACAAACTTGTTGATCAAATTTTTAAAGCTGCAATTTAATTGGTTCACTCTAAATGCAAACCTTCCTGAATGCACGTTGTAGGCTTGTCCCTACGAGTTGCATTTATGGAGGGTTGACTGTAATAGGTTAAAATTTAACTAATATTTTAAGAAATTAGTTATAGGATAGTATATATAATATAAAATAAAACTTCTATACTATAAAATTTTGTTTCGTGTAATGTTACTCAAAATTCAAAGATCTAGATAATTCTAACTAGCACGAGTAATTTAAACTTTGTATAACTTAAATTGATTTTCGCGTAATTAAAAAGAAGCTTCGTGTTATGATAATAAGAAAAAATAAAGAAAATTTTAAAATTGGTTTAATATAGCTAGCTAAAAGGAATAAAGAAGAAAGAAAAGAAAAGAAAGAAGAAAGAAAGAAAATAAAGAAACTTAGAAGAAAGAGTTGCAACTATATAAAGAGTATAATTCCAAAAAAAAAAATTTTAACCACAAATAATTTAATCCAAAAACTAAACTGATAAAAAAAATATCACAAATATAAAGGGTTTAAGACAATAGATTTGAAATCACTGACACAAAGAGTTATAGGTCCTGTTGTCGTCGCCAAAACTGTAATATAGTAACTTTTAGGCAAGAAACTATATCACTTGACTTAACATGTAAGAGGGTAAGAAATGTATACAATATCAAAGAAGTCAATAATAAAAGACAATAAATTCAAGGTTAATAATACTAAAGAAAATAATATGCCGACAAAAATATAAGAGAATAATAATCCAAACAAATAAATTTATAACCAACAAAATAGAGGTCCTTTATACGATGGATAAAGGATCTAAGAATATAAAGGCGATGGCTTTATATTTTAAAGGATAATATCAGTTTATTAAATATAAGATTTTAAGTACAATTATTTTTATAAAGGAAAAGAATTAAAGAACAGAACCTACTCTGTCTTGGAAGAAAAGATAGGGTTTATATATCTGTAAAAACTTGGGATTTTCACAATAACGTATTAAGATAACGTTCTAATATAATGTACTAAGATAATGTATTAAGATAACGTACTAAGATATTGTACTAAGATAACGTACTAAGATAATGTACTATAATAACGTACTATGATAATGTACTATGATAACGTACTATGATAACGTACTATGACGTACTATAATAACGTACTAAGGTATCATACTATCATAGGAGTTATAGTGAAAATAGCTTCTTTTTAAGAACAGAGAAAAGTTCTTCTAACAAAACTAATATTACAGATTTGGTTGGTTCAATAAAATTTATACTATTCTTAATATCTAAATAATATTTTCCTAATACTAATATACTAAAATTATACAAATATAACAGTATATTCAACGTCAAGATATTTTACTTTCCTATCGGCAAATGTAGATTTACGAATTGTAGACAATGATGCATTATTGAAACGTGCTTTGCTTAAACTAAGATGAGTAAGTTAGTGCAAGCTTATTTAAAAATTTCGCCGGCATATTAATTAAATCTTTGTATGGTATTAAATATGATGTAAAATGCATTATGAACAATACTGTCTTAATAAACAATGCTAGCATCCATAATTAAGATTCGATCCAGATATAATTCAACCAAATTCTCCAAATCTACGAATGTATATAAATTTATTAAATGGTTGTAAATCTGACGATGATAACTTTACAAATTTTATAATATTTAATACCTTTTAGAGCAGACATTACAACTTCAGTTAATTTCGTACCAGACAAGGATAAGAAAGTAAGACTGAAATAAAATAAATCTCTTTCAATAACTCAAAATAATTAATGAAAATGAAAATTTATTCATTAAAGCTAACCTTTTAGCTTCTGCACAAATAAATAATATGGAGGATATTTCAGCAGTGGTTCAAGTGGTTCTTCAACGAAAGATGACTTAGCAGATTTAATACTTAACTAGTATGAATAAGGCTATTACTAACGTCTGGATAAAGAAATTAATGACCGTCGGAATTAATACAAGAATTACCAGCTATAGAACTGGATCGATATTTTACTATATGTGAAAGAACAATTAAATCTACCGATTTGTTTCAAGTTCTTCTCAATACATTCGGCAATGGCAAGAATCTGGATGGGTGTCTTGTCTAATCCGAATTTAATAAGAAAATAATTACTACTTTTTTTTTAAAAAAAAAACAACATAAATTTACCTTTTCCAGGTTGTTTTATTACCGTCATCACAGCCTTGCCGTCGAATCACGTCGAATCGCCACAAAGAATGTTGCTGCGCCGTCAAGTACTATAAAAATATAAATGTTTTAATAAAGTTAGCACAAGATCATTGCTATTCTTGCCTAGTTTTTTATTGGGGTTATTCAAGTTAGATCTTTTCTATTTTGAGCTCCTATATGCACTATACGTATAAATATAAGTTTGGTTATAGTCATGTTTTTGTAAAAATATACATAAAAACTTTTGACAGAAAGAAAAACTTAACTGGATTTTGAATGTATTCTTTTCTGTGTATTCTTTTTCATGTGCATATCATTAATAAGTTGATAATTACAGAATTTACAATACGTATTAATTAGTTACCCGGGTAATTGATTCGAATCACCCCACGACACAAACGCGTAAAATCTGTGTTGTCATTGCACTAAATGTGCAAATATAGGCACGCGGCATTACATCCAGAAAATGCAACAATTACGTTTTTGATATTTTTAATTATAAAGCATCAAAAACGTAATTTTGGTCATCAAAGGGCGTAAAAGTATGAGTCTGTCGCTACGCTCCAAACAATAAATGATTTAATAAAAAACTGAGGCAAGACCTTGCTTTTAAAAAAAAAAAAAAGAATATTCAGATGCTAATTTTTTGATCAAGTCAGACCTCTAGATGAGAAAGAACTAGTTAAATGTGGGAAGAATGACTCCCTGGTAATTTTAGAGCATAAAATAAAAAGAGATGGCTTACCCATAAAAAGCTTCTGGTCAAAAAAACTAGAAGAGATCAAAACATTAATAGAAAAATTTGGTAAAAGAAATCTTTCCTTTAAGAGGAAGATCCTAGTAATAAACTCTCTGATTCTGTCACGAATTTGGTACTTGGCTTATATATGCCCCCAAGTAAGAAACAGCTAGCAGAAATAAATGATCAGCTTTCATTCTGAATCAAGCACAAATCTAGAATGTTATCTAAATATTCTATATTTCAAAAGCATACGAGAATTTTGAACTAAGAGCCCCAATTCTAAGGGACCTTTTGGATGTCAGACTTATCATGGTCTGGAAAAGCTTAGTCACAAAAAATTGCACTTGGGGATCAGCACTAAGAGAACTAATTGCAAGGGCGTTAAGAGAAAAGAGGAATACCTTGCCTCTGCTGGCCTTGAACTCAAACCCAGCAAGACTAAAAGCTTGGCCAAATGAATGGAAACCTTATATTAAAGTGTGGGGAAGAGTCAAAAGAAGGATCCTAGCTAGATCCAACTGGCCTTGGGAGGAATCAGAGGTTAAGGTAAATCAATGGATAGGCAGTCAAATTACAACCAAACGAGTTATTGAGATGCTGAGGAACAATACAAAACAAGGTGCCAGAAACACAGAGGAGGAAAAGACCCATACTCCCACCTGGCTGTGGCATGAATAGGATTGCAAACATAAAAACAGACATTATGTGGAGACTACACTACGGGGCTCTCCCACTGGGATATCGAACTAAGCACATGGGAGGAAATGAGAATGGGAACTGCTCATAGTGTGAAGGCATAATACAGAGTCAGGAACAATTTTGTCTTACGTGCGGAATATGCAAGAAGACATGGGAGATTGCTTATAGAAGTTTGAACCTAAAAGAAGGGGACTCGCTACCAAATAAGATAGAAGATATCTTTTTAGCATACAATGTTCACAACCCTCACATGAAAGAAGCAGTAATTTGGCTCCACGCCACAGTCATCTATGAAATTTGGTGTATGTTTATAGCACACAAGTGGGGCAACAAGATCTTAACAGTAGACACAGCGATCCGCCGTCTGAATTACAGGTTGGCGAATGAAATTAAGGTTCTGCAAATAGGACTAGAGAAGGGTTCAAGTAAGCAAAAAGCGAATTTGCTTGCATTAGAATAGTTGGTTAAACTAGATAGATTAATGTAGTTCGATGTTCATTGTAATAAATTTTGATTATAAATAAAGAGCGCCAAACGCGCCCCAACAGCCAGTGGAGCTGAAGGGTTAAAAAAAAAAAAAAAATTTGGTCGTCAAGTATATCTATCCATTACCACCTGTAGTATCAATAAATTTCCTAAATTCTATTTTTGCGTAATTGACAACTGTTAAAAAAAAAGTTGACAACGTGTTTTCCAATTTTTTAGCCTGTAATCTCATACCGTATAACAACTCTTTTCTTCCCCCCACAAAAAGTTTTAAATTCTTGAAAACCCACTCAACTATCTCTTGATGTGCACATTTATCAAAAGCTCTGAGCATATTTGTCTTGGACAGAATGATTTTTTTAGCCTTTTAGACTCTTTTGAATAGTTAAACACCAGATTTTCGCGATCAAGTTCCTCGAACAATTTCTTTACAGTGTACATATAAAATTTTATTTGACAAATTTGGACAGATTTGGACATATATGTCCATATCTGTATATGTGTCCAGAAATTTTTATTGGACATAGTCCAAACGCAAACACTGTTTTTTTTATACGCGCGATACGTTGTTGTGTTTCATCTGAAGAAATATTTGATTTCTTCGGAAAATTTGACTGTGAAGTTATCGCCACTTCGAGGTTAAACAAGTTTTTATAGAATTGATTCCAAGCTTGGCGTAATTAATAAAAAAGTGGATGCTAACCGGTTAGATTGATGCTTTCGTTTATTATTCAGCCAGATAAATAAAGGAACGAGGTACAAAAATCATCATCATTTGGCTTAGTGCTGAAAATCAATTGTGGAAATGGCTGATTGGTCGTTGGGAAATTTTAATGAAATTTTTTTTTTTTCGTAATCCTGCATCTTAATCCTTTATTGTACTTTCAAAACTTCTAATAGAATTTAACATTGTACTTTTATTAATGCACTTTAACTCTTGAAATATCACGAAAATGAACCCCAATTGGAAGTCATTACTATCACCTGCTTCAATATCACTTTTTAAAGACGAATTGACGGAGCCCCTTCAGACTCCGCTAGTTACTTCACGGGAGGTGCCGCTAGAAGCATATTCTTCATGGAGTGATTTGAAAGAAGCTATTTTAGATGAAGGTTTGTTTAAACCTACCTTTTAATATACTTTTTTTAAGCTATTAGGTATATTAAGTGCCCTTTTGTACATGCATATCATATTCCACAGACGAGTACGAAGAGGACGTTGTATTGACTTCACAAGATGTCAATGTCCCGCCGTCAGTATTGTCTAGATTCAAATATGATGATATCCTTTAATTATACGATACGATTTGCCACAAAGCATTTCTTTTATAATAATCCTTGACCAATATTTACATATGAAGACTTATGGGTGCAAACCCGCGAGAGAAGAATCTGGAGTTATACAATGTAATGCATGTTCGAAAAAACTGTTCGCAAGTGGTTTTGTAGAGCATACTGGTATTTTGTGCGCTTCATTTTTTTCTTTTACATACAATAAAATCAGATTTATTTTAGTTCAAACTATTTCATTATTATTAACGTACTTATTTTCAATTCAGAAAATTGTGAGAAGATAAAAGCGATGTCTTCGACATCCACGAGGAAAATACCTATAAATGAAATACCTGTAAATAAAAATACAAAATATATAGAAAGCATAACAAATTCATATGTTTCAAATAAAAAACGTAAACGATCCGTTACTTCTGAAGGTTATTATTATTATTATTATTATTTTATTAATTATTATTATTATTATTATTAATTATTATTATTATTAATTATTATTATTATTAATTATTATTATTATTATTGTTATTATTATTATTATTATTATTATTATTATATTTTTATTATTATTATTATTATTATTATTATTATTATTATTTTTGAATCATAAAATAAATTTTATTTTTAATGTCAATAGCAGAATTAACGGAAAGATCAATATCGACTAAAGTTTCTACTTCAACATCAGATACAAGATCATCACCTGTAAAAAAGCAACAAATTAAGAAGGAAAAAGAAAAGAAAACCAAATTAACAAAACGAAACAAAGGTAATGAATAAACAAATTTTTTTAAATGTGAATTTAAACTATACTTATTTATGTATTCTTTGAATTTAAAATTAATAGGACCCATTGATTTGGATAAACAATGTGGGGTAATTGAACATACCGGTACGCAATGTTCACGTTCATTGACTTGTAAAAGTCATTCTATGGCCTTGAAACGGGCAGTTCAGGGTCGTTCACAACCATTTAACACATTGCTCTCTCAGTATCCAAAGAAGTCAATTGGTCGGCCACAAAGTAAATAAGCGAAAACATATATTACAATAAGTTAGTGATTATATATACACGATTATCAACTTTATTAATCGGTTCTATTTAATGAAGATAATGGTGTACCAGACAATAAATCAGAAAATATTAAGAAAGAGGGAAGTACAGTAGAAGTCGACGAAAAAGATGATGGAGTCGTTGATTCAGACGAAGAAGTTGATGCAGTTATGGAAGCTATCATGTGTAGCAAACCACAACCACTTGTTACTCGGCCGGAATCATACGTTCCATCTACAAGTAATTATTTCATATATAATGATTTACTACCTGAAGGTGTTGCTTAAATAATTTCGCAGAAATTTCTTTGGACTTTGCAGTAGCCAAGAGTATTCAAAATCATATGACAGAACTTGCAGGTAATTTAATTTTCACAATTTTGAAAAGTTATTAAAATAACATTAAATAATTTACATAATCACATAATCCTTTTTTTTTTTATAGAAATTGACGAAACTGATTAGTTGCATTGCAGTTTGACGAGCCAACGTTCTACGATCATGACGTTGCTTGCTCAGTTGATGTCTTGTTCCCAACATCTTAAGATGGTTGCAAGAAATTGAGCATTGCGATTCCTTTATAAAAGGTTAACAAAGAGTGCAATTTTTGCAGAATAAATTTTTGTACAATACTTTTATTTAAATTTATCTTAAAATTTCTTAGATATTATTTGGTAAAATTTGGAAGTATTGCCTAATATTATCTAATATTCTCAGCATATAAACGACTACGAGTGTAAAATTAGAACCAAAATATTTTTATTGGTTACATAATAATGTTGTATAAAATATTGTAATATATTGGCGTTAATTACGTATGTACGTACATAGTATGTTGTGGCTTAAAAATACAATATAAAGTTTTTTTATTAATGATGAATCTTAATCGAAGATCCGTTTTTGATTTCATATATATTCGTTTTGTTTTTGGGGGGTTTTTTTTACGATTTAGTTTTTACTGATTGGTCGAATTACAAAAGTGTAACATTTAGTAAATTAGGCGCTTTCTTGTATTAAATAGGTTTAGTACTTATAAGATAAATGGGGTATTTTAATATAATAGTTAATAAAATGATATAATAAATTATAATATATAGAATTAATAATTTTAGTATTATTAGATTCACTATAATAAATGTCCAAATTTACATAAGTCCCCAATGATTACTTGTACCTATAAGTTCCAAAATTTTATTAAAATTTTAATATAAACTAAAGAGAACTTACAAGTAAACCATAAGACAGTATCTATTATTTAGAGATAGAGGTTATAGACTATCTTCAGAGTACATCACTTAGGGGAGGGCCGTTTATCAGCTGATATTTTGCTACCTGATCATAAATACTGCAATTTGATTGGCTAAAATTTTTTAAAATTTTAAAAAATTTTTAAACTTTAATATTAAATAAAATTTGAACCAATGATCCGTTTTGGATGATTTTACTACCAAAATGTTTGTCTCAATGAGATGATTCCAACGAGCCTAAAATCATCAAAATCCAATCACTGGATCCCAAGATCGTTATAAATTTGTATTGCTTTAATTATATTAGTTTTGTATATATTAAAAATTATTATTAAAGTTCTTATAAACTTTAACATTGAATAACTTGTGAACCAGTGATCCGTTTTAGATGATTTTACTACCAAAATGCTCGTCTCAGTGAGACGATTCTAATGAACCTAAAATCGTTAAATTCTGATCATAGGATCCCAATATCGTTATAGATTTGTGTTATTTTAACATAAAATATATTAAATCAATTAAAAATAACACAAATCTATAACGATCTTAGGATCCCATGATCAGAATTTAACGATTTTGGATTCATTAGATCGTCTCACTGAGACGAGCATTTTGGTAGTAAAATCATCTAAAACGGATCACTGGTTCACAAGTTATTCAATGTTAAAGTTTATAAGAACTTTAATAATAATTTTTAATATATACAAAACTAATATAATTAAAGCAATACAAATTTATAACGATCTTGGGATCCAGTAATTGGATTTCGATGATTTTAGGCTCGTTGGAATCGTCTCATTGAGACGAACATTTTGGTAGTAAAATCATCCAAAACGGATCATTGGTTCAAATTTTATTTAATATTAAAGTTTAAAAAATTTTTTTAAATTTTAAAAAATTTTAAAAAATTTTAGCCAATCAAAAGTTATCTACTATTAGGACCTGATAATTTTCTGACCCCCCCACTACCCTAAAAAATCAGGTGATAAATGGCGCTCCCCTTACTGTAAGAATATCACTTGTTATTTAAAGACAAAGTTTATAGACTGCCTGCTAGAGTTTATTACTTACTAACAAAATAAGTACTAGGTTTGGCTTTTTAAAGAGGAATAATAAGAAAAATGTTATAATTTTATAAGAAACTATACTCTTTAAAGAACTTTTTTTTGCACCATAGATGACGGTCCAGTTACACAAAGGTTGTGCGAGTAATTCCTTGGTGGGCAAGAGCAAGGTAGCACCAACAGCCCTAAGGCGGTCTTGGGATCTTGATTGAAAGGGTAACACAACTGTAACATGAACCCGAGTGGTGAGAAAAGTGAACACAAAGGGATTTATGGTAAAGAATTGGCCTAAACTGAATAAAGAACACCTCTGGCATCGGTATCAAACCTTAATTGGAAGGAAACTACTACTATAGAGATAGATCTGAGAATTGGGGATACAAACAAAATGACGAATCACCTGGTGGGAAGTACAATGTACGAAATAAAGCTTCTTGGCCTAACCAACGGTAGAACACCAACCGCTCTACAAGAAGTTGGAAGTAGTACAGAAATATATTACGAAATCCAGTTGAAAGTAGCTGTGTCACATAGGAGAAGTGAAAGCTGGCTTGCTGAGGATAGGGTGGTTCTCACTCAGGCCAGTTACGCAACACAGCCGGTGCTCACCTACCTTTAGGGGAAGTATCTGCTAACCAATTCAGATAACATATTTGCAGTAATATACAATAAATTACTGAGAGTAGTGGGTAAAGCTTAGCTTGGCCCCTACCAGCGCATAGGTAATTTTAGAACACCAAGATTTAGGAAGTAACTATGAGGTTACGATCGTCTGGGCAAGGCCCTTGCACCTACTTGGAAGTATAGGATTAGCAATATGAGAAAAGCAGTGAATATAGTAAGTAGCGGAGTGACAAAATAAGGAGTAGTCCAAAAATCCAGGTTATACAGAAAATGGGTATGAAAAGCTCTAGTAGGTTTAGATCACAGATAGTCAAGAATGTCTGAGTCTCTTGTACTTAATATAATATAATATTGTATCACATAATATATACAAATATATACTTAATAATAAAGTCTTCTAGGCACAACCTCACTTTAAAAAAAAAAAAAAAAAAAAAAAAAAAAAAAAAAATAAGCTTTTTTTTGTTCCTTTGGACTTTTTGAAATTTTACCAAAATATAAAAAATCTAGCTTATTCTTTTGGTAGTGTTTATTTCATTCTAATTAGAATTGTACCTATCTAATTGGAATCGATATTTTAAGTGAATTCTAGTACTATAAAAAATAGTGCTATAAGTAGCTAATTACTATAATTACATTTACTACATATATTTTTACATAATATTTTTAAACTTTAATTATAGTAATAATATAATAAAATAGTATTATTTTTTTTTTTTTTTTAAGGTGAGGCCTTGCAAAATAGTATTATTTACTACATATTAGTAATATATAGTAATATAATATTATTTATTATATAATTTTTTTTTTTTAACCTTTAATAGTCTTGTTGTTGGTATTTATTTGTAGGACTAAGAAGTAGAAAAGCCATACATATGAATTAAACTAATCTCTATTATCCCATTTCGCAAATTCGGCATCACTTGATAACTTCTAAGAGCACCTTAGTGTGACCTATTGCACTATTTTATGGATAAAGTAGACCACTTCGTCAGCCCGTCAAAAGCAAAAAAAAATTCTTTAAATCCCTCCCATATTCAACCATAAACGAAAAACAGATTGAACTAAAATAAAAGAAAAAACCAAAAGAAGGAATAACTACGCAACCTAAACGAGAAACCAAATACTAATATAAAAAAAAACAAATTACTAAATGAGAAAAACAAAGAAAAATTCTTTGCTTAAGACGAAAGTTGAACGAGAATAAATGATGATGAATAAAATAAAAATTATATAATACTGTGCAGAGAAACATCCATCTGAGTATTATATGTACATATAAAGAAAATAAAAAAAAAGAAACTACGTCTACAAGAATATTTTAAAAAAAATTTCATTTCAGTATTTCCTTCAAACTATCACACATGTTTTCATTGTTTATCACACAAGTCGTGACTTGACTCTATTTTGTAGATGCCGTCCCAATTTGAAAACTATAAACAATACCGATTTTTTGGAAAGGTAAGCTGGATTTTCTACTTTTTGGCGAAATTTCGAAAAGTTCAAAAAGAAATATCGAGAGTACCAAAGTTGTAGAAAACATAAGTTTTATATTTTGCAGAATATTATATTTAACCAAAAGTACATTTTTGCATAAGCTTTTGTGTCTTTTGACAAAAAACTTCAGGGTTTTAGCTTCTATTAACAAAGTCTTCTACCCGGAGAGTTCAAACCATAAGAAGAGTTCTTTTTCAACTCTATTTCAGTTTGTCTCAACATACAATCTGTTTCTTTTATCCAAGTCGCATCTGATCAGGTTTTTGTTATGTATAAATATAATAACTGCAAAATTTTCATAGGTCGGTCTTCTTGGAAAAATGGTACGAGAGATCATCAGAAAAAGTTGTATATATTATATAATATTATTTATTATATAATATTATTTATTATATAATATTATTTATTATATAATATTATTTATTATATAATATTATTTATTATATAATATTATTTATTATATATTATTTATTATATAATATATAGTTATTGGATGCTTCGCATCCAATAACACTTTTATTTGGCAGGAGAAATGATAATACCGTGATCCGCAGGATCACGGGATGATCATTTTGGATGACAAATAAAAAAAGCATCTGGCAGCGAATTTTTATGCATGAGTACCTGGGCCCTGAAGGGGCCCAGGTACAAATGCATAAAAATTCGCTACCAGATGCGATTGTTATTGGTGCGTAGCATCCAATAACAGATTTATTTTTCTTTTTAATTAACTCAAAAGAAAATTTTTTTTTGAATTTGAATTCTGTATTTATGACAAGACAATTAAATCGGTCAATAAGTTAAAAAAGGCTATTCGCAACTGCTATTTAATAAAACCCATTTGAATTTTTAGAGAATTTTAATGAACATGATCGGGTAAGTCAATGATAATGATTTTGATTAAGTATTAAGAGGAGTAACAAAAATCAGGTGATTTTTTAGGGGGGGAGGGGGGTAAAAAAAGTTAAAATTATATATAAGAACCTGACTATTTATATATTAAGGAAGAGGGAGGAGGGGTAGGCCTCTGATAAAAAATAATCAGGTGATTAATGATACTGCCTAAATAGACTAAATGGCGTAGTATTAAAAAAAGTATATATATATATTTTTTTGTTTACACTTTTAGTCTTGTATCGCTTACTTTATCTTGTGTCGCTCATCTTATATCGCTTACCTTGTATCGCTTATAACATATTAGTAAAGAATGCCGAAAGTAAGTGAATGTTTATTAAATAAGAGTGTTTATTTAAACTGATCTTTTTTATAATAGGAAAAAGCATCTAAAACAAATATCGGAAACTTTAAACCTTCTAGAGAAGAAATACAATACATTAAAAGCTCTACGGTTCCAGAAAATACAAGAAAAACGATAGTTAATTGGGTTCGAATTTTAAATAACTGCCGTAAAAATGTTGGTTATAGTTATCAAATTGAAACCATTCAAAATAAGCAACAACTTGAGCAGAAAATGATCGAGTTTGTCTGTGGTGTGCGTCAATTAAGAAATGGGGATGAATATGTGCCATCATCTTTGCGCAATGCTATTAATTGTCTTGCGATGTATCTTTTAGATCATCCGTTAAATATTAATAAATATAATCTAGCTAGCAAACAGGAATTTAGGGATTTATGGAAAACTCTGGATGGTAAAATGAAGCAACTCAAAAAAATAGGAAAAGTTGCACGACATCATGATCTATTGACTAGAGAAGAAATTCAGACAATATTTCAACATGAAGCAACGTCTATTTCTCATCCACAAGGTCTACAGTACCGTATATTTATATGGTGCTGTTTGTTATTTGCTCCTCAAGGTGGTGAGCATGGTAAAATGCGTGTGTCACAGTTTATCTTTACTCAAAACGGTGGTTTGCAATTTACAAAATTCTACCAAAAAAATGACCAAGGTGGGATCAATAGTAACTTGGATTCATTAATTATCCCTGTGCCACCTGACCCAGAAGGATTACTTGGCCCTGTTCATGACATAAAATTATATATCAAACGTCGACCAGCAAATAATACATGTGAATTTTTACATTTAAAAATTAATAATCATTCGTAAGGTACTTTAATTTTTTTTTTATTGGAATTAAATTTTTTAAAAAAAATTTTTATCGATTATTAAATTACAGCTATAATTCGGAATGAATGGTATCATGATGCAAGACTTGGAATTAAAACTTGTGGCAGTTTAATGAAAAGTATTTGTAAATCTGTGGGTATTGAGATACAAGGTCGTGACATAGTTAACCACTCGGGTCTCACAACTCCAATTACTTCTCTTTATCAGGCTGGTGTGCCGTTAATTACTTCTATGGCTATCACGGGACACAAAAGTGAATCTTCATTTAGAATATATTCGAGACCTTCAGACAAACAAAAAGAAGAAGCTTTATCTTTTTTAATTGGAACTGCCGGAAATTTGCCACTAAATAAGGTAAATTAAATACAAAAAATTTTTTATTTTACACTTTACTATTTATTAATTACATTATTTATAGAATAAAGAATCAGCATCAACATCACGACTATCATCGTCACAAGAATCAGCATCAACATTGCTTCAAGAGTCAGAATCGCTTCAAGATTCAGAATCATATCAAGATTCAAAATCATTTCAAGAATTAGAAGAATTAGAATCGTTCCAAGAATCAGCATCATTCTCAGAATCAGCATCATTTCAAAAAACATCATTATTCCAAAAAGCAACATCGTTCCAAAAAATGGCATCATTATCAATTTCTGATGATATTTGTACACCCTTAAAAAGCACCACACGACCAAATTTACCTTTACATTCTAATGCGTTTATTAAAAATCCAATATTAGGTGGGATGAGAAGATTAAAAAAGAATAAAACGCCTACTATTATTAATAATTACTATAATATTACTGCTGATTCCATTACTTTTAATCAATAAACAAAGAATAATTACTTATTGTAAATGCAAATAACTATTTGTTACTTATCTTTTATATATTTAAATTCTTAATGTTGTGCTTTATTAAATAATATTTAATAAAACCCAAAAATCTAATATTCGTGCCTAGTTAAATAGAAATTTGTAGAACCCAAAGATTGAATAGTATCATGCTTGTTAAACAGAATTTAAATAACCCAAAGATCTAATAGTGTCGTACCCCGTTAGATAGAATTTTAAAGAAACTCAAATCTAATAATTCGGTCCCTGTTAAATAGAAATTTAAAAAACTCTGAGGTTTAATATTGTCATGAACTATTAAATAGAATTTTAAAGAAACCTGAAGATCTAGTAATGCCATACCACATTTTAGCAGAATTTTAAAGAAACCCGAAGATCTAGTAATGTCATATTCCATTAAGTAGAATTTTTATGAACTTAAGGTCCAGTAATATCATGCCTCATTGAACAAAAATTTAAAGTACTCAAAGATCTCATAATACCGTATCCCATTAAATAGAATTTTAATGAACTCGATCTAACGATGTCATGCGCTGTTAAATAGAATTTTAAAAAAAAACTCAAAAGTTTTTAGTAAACTTGTGCCTGTTAGATATAGTAGAATTTTAGAGAACTCAAATATCTAGTAATGTCGTGTCTTGTTAAGTAGAAATTTAAAAACTCGAAGATCTAATAATGTTGTGACCCATTAAGTGGAGTTTTAAAGAACTTGACGTGTAGTAATGTCGTGTCCCAAATTTCTATATCAGGGATTTTAAAAATTTGGCAAATAACAAGTAAATCACATGAGTTTATTTGAGCTTATTTGGCATATAACACTTGTTATACGACCTGCGTTTACTATTAAAAGAAAAATAATATTATTTATTATATATAGTTATTTAATATGTAATAACAAATAGTAGTTACTACATATAGTAATAATAAATTATTCACTAATTAATCTAAAAATAGTAAAACCAGATATATTAGAGTTAGCTTTTTTGATGCAATAATAGTTTTATTTATATATAATAGAATTGTTGCAATATGAATATCAATATGTTAATGCACCTGGCTTTAATAGATCCTGCATATAAATTTATTGATTTAACTAATATGTTTCTATGTTTTTTTTTAATTTATTTAATTTTCAAAGGACCCCAGACATCTCTCATATAGGTCATAACTGGATTTTGACCAATTTTGACATAATTTGCTAAAAATAACAAACCTATATTTACTTAAATAATTTCTAATCTAGTAATTAGAATTGAATGAACTTTTTTTGTTAGATGCACTTTACTAAGAGCTTCATTTTAAAAAAAAGTTCATTCAAATTGGACTACTGGATGCCAAGATAATTGCCAAAAACAGTTTTTTTGCTTTTCAAATTTCAGAGATTTTTGCTGAAATGCATAACATATGACCAGTATATGACCTCTGTACTATATGTCCAGGGTCCTATTTTCAAATTCAATTAACTAAATATAGTGGTTAGTAATTATTACTTGTAATAATAATTATTACTTATAATAAAATATTTTATATATAGTAATATTTATTATATATAGTGTTATAAAACAGGTTTTATGAGTAACATAACAATATAGTACAAAATAGACTTTGTGAATATATATTCTTTATTACATAGTTAACATTTTGTTATTACATATTTTAGTTATATATTATATTTTACTATTATTATTATTATATATATTATAGTATATATAGGAAAAGATTCTATTGGATAAAAAAATGAAGCAAATTAGCTATACCACAATACTGTGACTTGGTTACACTAGATAAACAAGGTTAGGGCAGTGTCATTAATCACCTGATTATTTTTTATCAGAGGCCTACCCCCCTCCCTCTTCCTCAATATATAAATAGTCAGGTTCTTATATATAATTTCAACTTTTTTTACCCCCCTCCCCCCCTAAAAAATCACCTGATTTTTGTTACTCCCCTTATACTAACTAGTAACTTGGGTAATATGAGATATGATATAACTATTTCTAATTACCTTTATATGACTATTTTCAACTATCCTCACACTAATATCTTTACTCATCTCTGTACAAATATCTTTATCTACTGGTATAGTGGTATTTTCACACAAACATCTTTATTTACTCCAAACAAATATCTTTTTTTTTCAATTCAGCAATCCTGTTCTCTGTGTCTGTAGACTTTATTATATAAAAGACTGCTTATATAACTTGACATTTTATTCTAACAGAAAGCTTACTCAACTTTATGTCCAGGTGTGACCTGCTTAGCAATTCTTTGTCTTAATTTGGATTCACAACTTACTAAAAATTTGTGCCCTTTTGTTACTAGCAAGCAATTATACTACCTATCAAGATTGCTAACTTTTCTTTGATCTTCCTTATCTAGCCTCTAGGTTAAGGAGCATATAAATTCAAATTCTTATGAAAAACAAAATTTATGAAAATGAAAGAGAAGTAAAAAAAAGGAAAAGTACTACAAAACCTAACATAACTAACCAAAAATATACTAAAATAAAATGAGAAAAGATAAGAAAGACAAAAAAAAGAAAAAGGTCCACCAATCTGGTTGCTAGAGTTGTGTCAGAAAAAAAGTACCTATGCTATAGAAATAGGGACCAAGGGAAGAATAACTATAGTATCATCTAATGCCAAGTAAATTAACCCTTCTGGCTAACTGGATTGGAAGTCTGGGATATATCAGTGTAAGGACCGGTAAAATAGTGAAGGTGGGTATCAGAGTTGGAGCAAACCTTACAAGAGCCAAAGTAGGTAATAGTAGCAGTTGCAGGAGTATTGCAGGGTATTCCCTGACTACAAGTTGTTCATCTCAGTAAATGCGAAGTTACCAAAGTATAGATAATACCTGGGTAGAACCGGAACTGCTCTACCAAGTTTTTCATAAAGATAAACTAGTCCTAAAGGGATAAAGTTAGTATCCAGGACTGCCTTGACACTGCTTTAACTGACTAATATATCGGAGGGCTGTCCTAATAATATAGATAGAATTGGTAGGCAAAGCTTGGACCAAAGGGTTTAAGGGTAGAGGGCATGTAAATCATTTCTATTAATAAACGAGTTACTAAAAATTTTATATTTAATAATAAAGAAAATGTTTATTAAGTAACTATCCCTTAGATTGTAACACAGGCAAATTTGCCTGCGTATTTTAAAATTTTTAATAAAATTTTAAATATTGATTTTAGTCATATCTTTTCTAAGTAAAAAATATTCTTTAAGTTTTGTTTTAGTAACTTTGTTATAAAATTTTTTTAAAATCATTAGAAAACTTTAATATAATAAATGTTTAAAGTTCTTGTATTGGCATTTTTACTATTAAAATTTTTCTTTAGATTTTTTCAAATTTTATATGTTCTCGTCTATAAAAAAAATCTTTACTTCTAATACAAGTCTTAATTTTTACAAGTAAATCATTAAAGTTGCAATAATGAAAGTTGTCATCCTTTATATAAACTACAATATTGTCTTAAGAACTATAGTTCTAAAACTAAAACTAAATAAGATCGCAGAAAAATTGTAATAAAATTTTTTAAAAAAATTTTTTCTTAAAATTATCTATTTTCAGCTTATATGTAACTATAATTTATTTTCTTATAATATAAAAACTAATTTTGCAAAAAAGTAATCCTTATCTTCAAATATAATTGTACAAAGTTTTATTTAATTATTTTAGTATTTTAAAAAAGTAAATCAGAGCTAAAAAAGTGCAAAAACGCAGGCAAATTTGCCTGTGTTCTACTACAATCTAAGGGATATTAAATTTTTAAATAAAATTGTAAAGAAGGTTTTTCTGATTTTGATGGTGGTTAAATTATTAAAATTGGCCCAGAAGAACATAAAATATAGTTGTTTTTATCTTTGCGACCCTATTTTACTTATTGTTTATACGTGATTTGATTGGCCAATTTGTGATCATCCCTGCAGAATAGACTCCATCCCTGCAGAAGTTAATACTATAAAACTTTATCAAATTTCATTCAAAATTAATAAAATTTTTAGAATATGTGTAATTTTTTATTACAAACAAGTTTACTTAGCACAAAAAATCAATTTATATAGTAAAAAATTAATTTTTATATGTAACAACTTTTAAATTCACATTAAAAATATTTTTTGTCACTCGGTTACTAATAGAAACCCACTATCCTTAAAAAGGCAATCCTCTAATTGGGTTGCAAGTATGGCAGCTAGTATAAAACCTTCGAGCAGACTACTTAAATTAGACAATCATAAGTTGTACATGTGGCTAGTTGTACTATCATTTATATAACAAATGTTAGGAGTCTGTAGAGGAACCTGTAATCTCATACTTGAATAAAAAGACTTATCTCCCAAGTGAAGACTTTAACATAAAAAAAAACAAAAAAAAAGAAACCAAAATTGATATAGCTTGTTAAAACTAATTTAAAAATTAGGGAAAATAAATTTGTTGAACCTGCGACATGTCGCACACCTGTTTCAACCAATCAAATCGCACGATTTATAGGCAAAAATTTAATTTTTTAAAAATTTAAAATTTTACTTAATAAAGTGTAAAATATATATAAAATAGCATGTCATATAACGTAAAATTTTATTCTGAACAACTTTTTCTAAGTCATAAAGATATAGGTTGTCTTAGTAAAAAAAAACATTTTATAAAAAAAATCAAAAATTTCCAAAGTTAGCACATATAAAACTTTTTTATTTACTAAAACAATCTATTGTTTTAATTTAAAAAAGTTGTTTAGCGTAAAATTTTACATGTAATACTTAAACGTAAATATAGATTATTTTTAGTAAAAAAAAAAAGTTTTATATGTGCTAACGATCAAAATTTTTGATTTTTCTTATAACATGTTATTTTTTTATTAAGACAAGCTATTTTTATGACTTAGAAAAAGTTGTTCAAAATTAAATTTTACATTATATGTTTTGATATCGCTTATTTATTTTTACATTTTACTAGTAAAATTTTTAATTTTTAAAGCTTAAAATTTTTTGTCTACAAAATCATGCGATTTGATTGGTCAGAATCAGTGGGTGCAACATGTGTGGGTGTGACAAATTTCTATTCTCTAAAAATTCTATAAATTGTATAGTGTTAAAACCTATCAAAGTACTATATGTATAAAAAAGAAAAGAACAAAATGCCTAAGGGAGCTGCCGTAAATTAGCTGATTTTCATTTACTATGAGCCCACCTCACCCACCCACACCTGATACCCCAATTAGCTAATCAGATTTTACGAATATTAAAAAAGGATTTGATAAATTTAGCAGATTGTGATGTTGCAGATTAATATTTAAAAAAAAATTAAAATGATTATTAGTTAGCTGTTATGGTTAGGGTTCAAACTAATATTAATATTAGGTTAGAGGATGTATATATATATTGTTATAGAATAAGTTTTAGTTAATTTTGGTAGAAATTAGTTGAAAAATTAGAACTTAATAAGGAAATTTTGTAATAACTGTATTTAGTAATAGTGATATGCGAAATTGATGTGCAATAACACTCAATGACGCTTAGCGACGCTTAATGATGCTTAGCGATACTTAATGATGCTTAGCGACGCTTAATGATGTTTAGCAACGCTTAATGATGCTTAGTGATGCTTAACGACGCTTAACGATGCTTAGCGATGCTTAGTTCAATAAATATATAAACACACCTTATTTCCCTTAGTTTTAAATAGATCCAGACATTGTATTTTATCTTTACCTTATATTTATTATCCTCCTTTATTATTATTAATAAACTCTTGGGATTTCTAAGGAACAGACACCTTGGAATAGCCCTCTTGTTAAATTAATAAACTGTCTATTATCTCCTGTTGTTTTATACTGAACTGAGGACCCTGAATAATCTATGTGAGGTCATAGTTGAAAAATAGCTAATAGAGGGCCATTTTTTAAAAAAGGTTATATTTAAAAAGTAGGTATTGGAGAAAAAGGTTATATTTGAAAACGGGTAATGGGTAAAATGAGTATATTTGAAAGAATGGTAATGGGGTAATTTTTATAAATGTTATATTTGAAATGCGCTAATGAAAAATTGGGCTATAATAGTAACTTGGCAGGTAAAAAGGAGAAAGGGGAAAAGGAAGAGAGTGATAAAAGGAAAAGAGGGGTAAAAGGAAGAGAGGGGTAAAAGGAAGAGAGGGGTAAAAGGGAGAGAGGGGTAAAAGGAAGA
>QKWP01000628.1:219606-237571 GCA_003550325.1 Gigaspora rosea
TTTTTTTTTTTTTAGAGAACGTTGTATTTCAAAAAAAAGTAAAATTGGGTAAAAGTTCTATCTAATGTTTGAAATATAGCTTATATTACCAAACCAAAATTGCTAACCAAAAAAATTTTTACTATGATGCTCAAATATAGGTCCTCTGAACTGCCTTAGAGAAGTGTATAGTTTCTTACAGATATAAAAGAAACTATATTTCCCTCTTGCACACTGCTTCATACCCAAAGTAAGGGATCTTAGGAGCCGTTTGATTGTTACTTTATCAGAATTAAAGAAGGTATCCGGTATTGTAACATTTGGTACCTTTTGGCGGAAACAATTTAAATTATTGGATATTATTAAAAAAAAAAATTGAAATCCTATTATTACTTTTGGCATAAATATTTATTTTTTTTTGGCTGTTACTAACTCTCTTGCTGTTTAATTGTACTTTTATTATTTTCTTACTACTTACTTGGAATTTTCTTTTTGTTGAACATTAACTATTTGTTATATTTTAGAAATTAAAATTTTGTTAACAACTTACTACTAATATTTATTTTTGGAGATATTTCTATTACTTTTTTATTAGTTTCCTTGAGACTTGGGAACTAATTTAATATATGAATAGAGCATATGAACTATACTTAGGACAAATTGAAGTACACGAAACAAGTCATCCCTTCTCACTCGCAGTAGACGTTTTACAAGCCTACCATTCTAATTTATCCTGTACTATTTGTTATTCTGTTGCTAATTTACATTGTTCTTTTCAACGATTTTAGAAAACATATTGAGATAACTATTTTGCTACCCAATATTCCCAAAAGACAAACGATGCTTACCATGTCCTAGTTACTGCCACTACTTATAATATTGCTAGAGCTGCTGCTCGAGATTTGTTTTTAGCTGCCATTATAACAACGATCTTCTAGACCCAAAAGAAGTTATTGTCGGTCTACTCCTTGCATATACTCCCTATACGCTTGCACCTAGATTTTGAAGCTACACTACTTGATCTTCATATCGAGGACCTTTTACTCTCTACACTTGCACCAACTCGACTAAGGACTAAAAACCTTCTATTCGATTTTCAAAATCAATTAAGAGGAACTGAATTAAACTTTGATACTTCCCCACCCAGATCTATATATACTTTAGGACCTGGACAGTTAGCTGACACTGGTATTGGTTCTTCCACTAATATTTATATACCAATCTCTCCAAGACTTGAGTTTCCTTCTTCACCTATCTCAGAAATTCCATATTATTATACTCAAAAAACTACACCTTCTCCACAAAATCATTTCCTTCTTTATTTACAACAAACGTTTTCTTCTGCAACCTGCACAACTGTTCCCTTACCTCCTCTTTTAACTGAATTTTACCCTACTGTTAATTTAGATATAAACGTTACTTCACGCTATACACTTCTATTACTTAATGTATCTCCTCTTAATAACCAAAACTTAATTGACCCTCTTGATCATTATATTCAAAACCAAGACGCTACTGCTGTTAGACCTAACTCTCTACAACAATTCGAGGAAATAAATTTACAACTTCTTGTTGAAGAATTAAATCCTATCTTACCTCTAAACCAACCAAATGTAGGAAATCCAATGGGAGTTGCTGCTTTACGAGCTGCTGCACAAGCCATAACTGATCTTGCTACTGCCTTTGGGCAAGGCTCAGAGAAAACTCTTATAACTGTTGCAGATTTTTATGGTGACGGAACCCAAGATCCTGCTGACTGGCTAAAGGATTTAGAAGAGCCGCTATTGTAATAAATGGAGTGCCGAACGGAAACTCCAACTTGCTCCTGTGTACCTTAAAGGAGTTGCCCTGGACTGGTACCAAGCTTTAAATCCACTACCCAATGCTTTTAATGATGATACAGTGATACAGCTCAAGACCAAAGTTTCCAACATTTTTTTAAGGCACATTTCTATACTACCAAGCAAAAGGCTATCTGGCAAAAACAGCTTTTTGATATTAAGCAAGGTCCTATGGAGACTGTGGATGGATATGTTAACCGATTTTATACCTTATAAAAGAAAGTGGACCCAAATGGTGTTTTTCCAGCTGATTTCGTTAAACAAGTTTTTATTCAAGCCTTGTGCCCTGAGTATGGAATTAATGTCCAAGTTGCTGTGCCTAATACTTTGGACAATACTATTGAAGTAGCTCTTCGCTAGGAAAATGGAAAATTAATGACTACTCCTACCACCAATACAGACCATGCTATACAACAACTTACTGACCAAATTGCTAAGCTTAGTATTAATTTAGCCCAGCACCAACCTTTTCTGTTAATAATGCAGACAACCGTGCCCAAACCTCTCGCATAAAATAACCTCTTATTTGTTATTATTGTAAACGTACTGGACATTTTATTCATGATTGTAATAGAAGAAAACAAAACCAACGACAAGGATCCAATTCTCATCATAATAATAATAACAATAACCGGAACAGAAATAACAATCAAAATAGGGACCAAAATGGTTGCTCCTCTGACTGCTATTCCAACAATAGAGACCGTTCTCACAGTTGTAATAACTCTCATCCTAGGAGCCAATCTAGAGATAATAATTATAGAAGTCGAAATAATAATAACTATCGCTCTTACCAAAATTTCTTTAATCAGTCTCCTTCTCCTTATTATCGAAGTGTTAATTATCTTACACAAAATCAGACTCAGACACCCTCTCTTACTGCTAACAAGTAGGAAATGCTGCTCAATAATCCATTTATCCGAGGTGCCTTGGCTACTCACTTATATGAAGAAGCTAAAAATACCAATCTTGTTCAAACTCCAGCCTATACTACACCTATTAAATGTAATGTCTCTTTGCAAAATAAATCCTATTAAGCTATTATTGATAGTAGTGCTTCAATCAGCATGATTGCTCACAAGGCAGTCAAGAAACTTGGATTGATCATTGAAAAGGCCTCTAATATAATAGCCTTATCATTCCTGCAGTTGGAACCTCCACTCAACCTTTGGGAATTATAAAAGACTTGCCAATTAAAATTGACCATATTACTATCCCTCTTACTGTGGAAGTAGTAGACACTACTTCTTACTCTCTTCTCTTAGGCAATGACTGGAATCAAAAGGTAGAAGCAAATTATAATTGGAAAAATGGCTGTTATACTTTTAAATGAAAAAACAAGACATATACTATCTCTACTACTTATGAAAGCAACCAGCTTCTACCTAGTCAACCCACTGTTACCGCACCAAATGAATTAGACCTATATGAACCAGAATACTTATACCCTAGAGAAGCTTATGCTTTTGATCAAGAAGACTCAGACCAATTCCTTTCACCAGAGAAAATGAATGGACTACTTATCAGTCTCGTTGTAGAAACAGAAAAGCTCCTAAACAATATGTCTGTGAAAATTGTGGTTCTCCTGACCACCTCTTTGCAAATTGTCCTACCAACCAATGTAATCGATGCCAGGAATTTAGCCACATCGCTGTTAAATGCCCTAAACAAGCCCCAAAACATACCACCTGCCCTACTTGCAATGACTCCAACTATTTATATAAGGACTGCCCAAATAATGTCTGCAGAGGATGCAGTACATTAGGCCACATCGAAGCCTATTGTCCTGTCCTCTTGCCACTTGGAAAAGACAAAACTTGGTTTATCAGTGTAGATGCACTCTTGATCAAGTTGATAGTCAATGTTTACCTACCCATAGCCCTTGCTGTACCCATCATTGTTGCCAATATAAAGTTCCTAACAGGCCTGAAGTTCTTAAACTTCTTGAAGAGAAACTTGTATGCCCAGGATGTTATAATGATTTTCACTATGCTCTTGACCAAGAAGATCCTAGGAGTATCTATTTCTTTACCCAAGATGAAGGACGAGGAATGCTTGTTAATTGCAAAGTATGAAATAAATCAAATACAAGATCTAGAATGTGTCAATTAGACAGTCTTTGAGAAAAATTATGGTTTTGTGAATTGGAACACTTCTACGCATACAAGGCTAGCCAGGATATCCAGTATAACCCTAACTATAACCTCTGGACCCGAATCAGATGTTATACTGAATCGACAAAGAATGCCGAACATCAATATAAAATGAACCAGACTAGAATTTACCGACTTGCAAAGATTCTGAATGACCAAACCATCGCCCAGGCCTTAGAACCTCTAACCTCTGACCACATAACTCAACCTTGGAGCTATGAAGAAATGCAACTTATATTGCAAGCTGAATTAGATCTATTATCAGAAAATGATATTGATCCTCTACAAGCAATTTTAAATGAATCTTTTGATACTAGCCACCCAGACTACGACCAGAAGTATACTCTTGCTGTTCTTCGAAGAAACTTTACAGTTCCTGTTGACTTTTGTCAAGAGTGTTTACATGTTAAACACCAAGAAGAATTGAATGCAAATCAAAATTATTGTGATGATTGCAAACTTCCAGACCCAGAAATTTACTCTCCATCTACTGAAGAAACTATTAAAAAAATAGATAAAGATTCACAGTTTTATTAGCTTCAACAACAAGTACAACAACAAGCCCAATTGATAAAACAATTACAAACAAGAATTGAAACCTTGGAAACTACCAATGCTGCTTTATTACGCTTTTTCCAAGAAGAAGCCCAAAATGCTTACCAATAGGCTAATGCCTTGGATACGTTCTGACAAAATTTTTAGAAAATCCTAGGCAGGATCATAAACTACCTGTCGACCCAGACCAGGCCCTTATACCCAGACCTGTAAATATTATTACCCTTGAACATGAGGAATACACTCTATCGACCCAGACCTTTTTAAATATTGGATCACTTAATAAGGAACAAGAACTAGCTTTTCAGAAATTACTAGAAGAATTTGCAGACCTCTTTGTGAATAATATAACTAAGCTAGGACGAACCAATTTGGTGACTCATTGAATCTATACTGAGAATGTACACTCTATTCGCTCTCGCCCTTACTCTGTACCTCCAAATGAACAAGAATTTATATAGGAAGAAATACAAAGAATATTGGAACACAAGCTTATTCAACCTTCTAATAGCCCATAGACCTCACCTATTGTTTTAGCACGAAAGAAAAATAGCAAATTACGATTCTGTGTAGACTACAGAAAAGTAAATGCTATCACTAAAAAGGATGCTTATCCTTTATCTCGCATTGATGAAATGCTTAACGCCCTTACAGAATGCTCTTGGTTCTCTACTCTCGATCTTGCGAGTGGATATTGGCAAGTTGACATGGACCCCCGTGACAAAGAGAAAACTGCTTTTACTATACAATACAGAATTTATGAATTTAATGTAATGCCTTTTGGTCTTTGCAATGCTACCACAACTTTTCAAAGGCTAATGGACCGTGTATATAATGGAATTGCTTGAAAATTTGTAGTTGTATACTTAGACGATACAATTGTTTACTCTAGAACATTTAATGAACACTTAGACCATTTAAAAAAAGTATTTAATAGAATTAAACAAGTAGGACTCAGACTTAATATAGAAAAGTGTACCTTCTGGATGCACTAGTTACCCTTCTTTGGACACCTAATCTCTGCTAAAGGTATCGCCCCTGACCCTCAAAAAGTAGAAGCTGTCCAACAGATTCAACCTCCTAAAAACCTTACAGCTCTTTGATCTTTTCTTGGACTTGCGGGATACTATCGCCAATTTATTCAAAACTTTTCATCAATTGCTCGCCCTTTGAATTCTCTTCTGCAAAAAGATAAACCCTATCACTGGCAAGATAAACAACAAAAAGCTTTTAAAGAATTAAAATCTAGACTTATTACTGCCCCTATATTAGCCTACCCAATTTTAAAGAAACATTTATTCTTGCTACTGATGCTTCTTACAATGGCTTTGGAGCCACATTAAGCCAACTAGATAAAAATGGAAAAGAACATCCTATTGCCTATGCTAGTAAAAGCCTGCGAAAAGAAGAAATGAATTATGCAGCAACTGAACTTGAATGTGCTGCAGTTGTATGGGCAATAGAACATTTTCATAAATATTTAGGTACTACAAAATTCATCTTAGTTACAGACCACTCAGCATTGAAATGGTTACGTACTGCCGAACCCAAAGGAAGAATTGGAAGATGGATCTTGAAGCTCCAACCATACAATTTTGTAATTGTCCATAAACCAGGCCAAATTCATTCAAATGTTAATGCTCTCTATCAGTTACTGACTCAGACAATTATACCTGCTAAATCTCATGAATCTTGACCAATACAATAATCTTTACCACTATTTGGACACAGACCAATTTCCAGATAGAATCACAGATCAAAAACAGAAACGACTTATGACCCAGGCTAAATATTTTGAAATTAGACACCATCTTCTCTATAAAAAGAATAAAAGAAACCCAGACAGACCCCTGAGAGTTATTAAATGGACAGAAATCGAACCAGTATTATATATGATGCATAAGTACCTCACTGCTGGGCATTTGGGAACAGACGCTATGTATTATAAAATATTAGAACGTTATTATTGGGATCAGATGTATTGGGATATACAAGAATATGTGAAGACCTGTGAGAAATGCCAACAAAGACAAAAAGGTCATAGAAAAGAACCTTTATACTCTATACAAATAGGAAGAGCTTTCGAATGTGTTGGGATTGACCTTGTAGGCCCTTTGCCTATAACTAAACAAAACAATCGATCTATTATTATTGCTACTGAATACCTAACACGATGGTCAGAAGCTCGTACTGTTCCAGATGCTAGTACTAGTACACTTGCTCAGTTTATGTTTGAGGAGATAATCTGTAGACATGGAACTCCAAAAATTATCTAGATCGCAATTTTATTAGCGAAACAATTAGGGTTCTTTGTGAAAAATTCTTATTAAGCACAAATTCTCTTCTCCTTATTACCCTCAGACAAATAGTATGGTAGAAAGATTTAATAGAACATTGTGTGAATCACTCGCAAAAGTGAAAGGAGATAATAATTAGGATTTGTATATACCTGCTGTTCTCTTAGCATATAGAACAAAAAGACATGCTACTACAGGATATACCCTTTCAACTTATATATAGGAGATATGCTACCTTCCCAATTGAAGCACTTTTCCCAGTAGAACCTACAAAAATTGATGATGAAATAGACTTACAAAAAAGTATCTTCCAACGTGCTTATGATTTAATAGAGAAATTACCAAATTAGCCAGAGAAAATACCAAATGATCATAGCAGAAACAAAAAGTCCGTTTTGATACCAATACTCAAATAGAGATATTTGAAATTGGTGATAAAGTGTAGATACAAAGAAAGGAACTAGAAGCCTCTCGCTCAGCCAAATTTGAAAATAAAAGTGTAACATTATTCGCTAACGCTTGCCTGGCCGTTTGGCCTTACCAACTAATAACTAAAGACTAATGCTTCAGATAAAAGATTTGGACCTTTCCTTTTTCATAAGAAATTAGACAATGGTGCTTATAAATTATGGACAATAGAAGGAAAAATTTTACAAAAATATTATAATAGTGATCGTCTTGCTAAATATCATGAGCCACAAACATGGAATCCAGTAGTTGTTATTGATTCTCCTGAAAATTTCTAGAAGAAATTTGATTTACAAGGGGATGAAACACACAATTCAATTCGTAAAACCTCAAAATATATTTATACAACTACCCCTTTTGGAATTTTCCCAAAAATGACCACCCCTACATTACAACCTCAAACCTTGTTAGCTCTCCAATACCTTTTCCAGACATGGAAACAAGATAATGTCGCCAAAAATAATACATTGTAAATTATATCACAATGTGTATAGTTATGTGATAATGATAATACCACTCAGACTATTAACCTCACTAATTTAATTACTTCTTTTCTTGAGCCAGACTCAATTAATTTTCTGAATACTCTAGAAGATACAGAACAATTAGAAATTACTTTACCAGAAGTAAATGATACAAAAGAAATGAACCCAAACTTAGAATTGGAAGACGTGCAAGAAGAAACCTTATCAGTTTCAATTACTAATCAAGAAAAAGTTAACCCTGCTCCATTACTTGAAAAATTAAACAGGATTATACAAGATATTGTTCAACCTTGTGAACCTCTAACTCAGACCTCTATTCCTCCATATACTGGAATAACGTATCAAGAGAAATTGTTGAAAATTCTCAAACGAATCAAAACTCGCACTAGAAACTAACAAGAGCAAACTAAGCTGCTCGAAGCTTATTATTATCTTGGTAATCTTATAGACAAGCATCCTAATGCTCATGAAGATATTCAATTTATAATTGAGAAGACTCAAGGAAAAAAAAAAGCCCGAATCACATGGAAGTGTGCCAAACAGATGAAATTGCTTTTCTCTAACCGATCTATAAAAAACATCTCTTGAACAACCTATATTACTTATACCATGATTACGAGGTTAACAGATGCAGAACTTTCTCAAATCCTTTCCCAAATTAGAACTCACGGAGTTCATTCTTAAAGGGGGGAGAAATGTTATAGAATAAGTTTTAGTTAATTTTGGTAGAAATTAGTTGAAAAATTAGAACTTAATAAGAAAATTTTGTAATAACTGTATTTAGTAATAGTGATATATAAAATTAATGTGCAATGATACTCAATAACACTTAGCGATGCTTAATGACGCTTAGTGACACTTAATGACACTTAGTGATGCTTAACGACATTCAGCGATACTTAACGATGCTTAGTAATGCTTAGCTCAATAGATATATAAACCCACTTTAGGGCAGTATTATTAATCACCTGATTATTTTTTATCAGAGGCCTACCCCCCTCCCTCTTCCTTAATATATAAATAGTCAGGTTCTTATATATAATTTTAACTTTTTTTACCCCCCTCCCCCCCTAAAAAATCACCTGATTTTTGTTACTCCCCTTATTTCTTTTAGTTTTAAATAGATCCAGACATTGTATTTTATCTTTACCTTATATTTATTATCCTCCTCTATTATTATTAATAAACTCTTGGGATTTCTAAGGAACAGACACCTTGGAATAGCCCTCTTATTAAATTAATAAACTGTCTATTATCTCCTGTTGTTTTATACCGAACTGCCTTAGAGAACTATATAATTTCTTAAAGGAAACTATACTTCCCTTTTGCACACCGCTTCATGCCCAAAGTAAGGGATCTCAGAAGCCGTGTGATTGTTACTTTATTAGAATTAAAGAAAGCTTCTAGTCTGTAACAATATGCAAAATTAAGCGCTAAAAACTTTTAATTAGAAGCCGAAGACTAGTTTACATAATGAAAATTCAAGTTATTTAAAGTTTTTGATTTTTTTTGTAATTTTTCCTAATTTTCTATTCTTTTTGTTACACAAGATCCAGTGATCTAATTGGCCAATCATATTACCTGCGATATAGCAACCAGCGATATTTAATAACTTTCTTAAGGGTAGAGTATAATGATATTATTTCTATTATGAAACTTATTGTTATGATCATTGGTAACACAAAATTACTAATACTAATATGAAATCGAATGTTCAAGATATTTTGTTTACTATCAAAAACTGGTTTTAACTTGTTTTGTCCCGTCACAAAAAAAATTTTTCGTCACAAATATTGCTAACTTTTTGATATATTTTTTAAAAAAATTAAATATAAACTATTAAATTTTTTGTATCGAAATGAAAATTCAGATATTGAAAATACTGTAAATCTATTTTTTTTCGATATAAACAAAATACATTTTATTTAGCTATAGTAGTAAGTTTTTGTATATTGTGATATATAATACGGCAATTTTACTATTATTGAAAATGATCGACATACACTCTATTCTTAAAAAATTAAATAAAATATTTGATAGTTAATAACTTTTGATCTACTGGACCAAATTCGATGATTTAACTACCAAAATGATCCTCTCAATAAGAGGATTCTAGCAAGCCCAAAAGTGCTAAAATCTAATCACTAGATCCTAGGATCAGATAGATTTGTATTACTATAAATAGTTTATAATTTATTAAAAAATTATAAACTATTTTAGTAAAGGGAGTAACAAAAATTAGGTGATTTTTTAGGGAGGAAGAGGGTAAAAAAAGTTGAAATTATATATAAGAACCTGACTATTTATATATTAAGAAAGAGGAAGAGAGGTAGGCCTCTGATAAAAAATAATCAGGTGATTAATGACACTGCCCTAAGGGGCATGCATGCCTTTATTACGTAATTTTTACTATAGATACATGGCTAGAGGTAGTGATCACATCTATATATTATATTAATCAATCAGAATTAGATAAAATGATTATAATACATGGGTAGAGGTGGCTACTAAGTAAAAAATATTATGTAATAAATGGCATGCCCCTAATACAAATCTATTCTAATCTTAGAATCTAGTGATTAGATTTTAGCAATTTTGGGCTTGTTAGAATTCTCTCATTGAGAGGATAGGATCATTTTGGTAGTTAAATCATCGAATTTGGTTCAGTAGATCAAAAGTTATTAACAATTAAAAATTAATTCTTAATTGTTAATAACTTTTGATCTACTGGACCAAATTCGATAATTTAACCACCAAAATGATCCTCTCAATAAGAGGATTCTAGCATGCCCAAAATTGCTAAAATCTAATTACTGGATTCTAAGATCGGAATAGATTTGTGTTACTATAAATAGTTTATAATTTTTTAATAAATTATATAAACTATATATTAATACAAAATTCTGATCTTAGGATTCAGTGATTAGATTTTAGCGATTTTGGGCTTGCTAGAATCCTCTCATTGAGAGGATCATTTAGGTAGTTAAATTATCGAATTTGGTTCAGTAGATCAAAAGTTATTAACTATTATTTACTTTGACCAGAATTATAAAAATTTGGCCAGAATTACACCAGATACTTTAGCTGACCCACACACCCACCAAAAAATCAGCTAATTTCTGTCAGCTCCCTAAGGGAAGTGCAGTAAATCACATAATTTTCTAGGAGGGAGGGTCTCCATCTATTATGTTCTATATATAAATAGCCAATAATATTGAAGTAAAATCGATTTTTAGTTAATTGCAAATAGTTGCTACATAGTAAAGTATAAATTCTACTAAGTTAATCGATAATTATTGATTAAGTAAACTTGTTTGGAAGACCAAAATACATATATTTTAAAATTTTTTAATTAAGGGTAGAGGATACGTAGATCACTTATCATATGATTTTGGTAGTACAAATTATTTTATATAGAAATTAGAAATATGCTACTAATAAAACTTTTTATAATAACTACACAGAGGACCAGGTTTATGATGGCCAGACCCAACGTACAGGACAGGTTATGGTATCCTGCGCAGCTGTGAAAACTGAGCTTGAAACGGTAAGTGCTTCTACAAAAATTAATCCTAGTACTTCAGATACTATATCATCATGTCACACTGAAGTACTACTTCCAATCTTATACTCATCTATCATTACTTACACAACAACATAGCTCTATCTATACTATAGAACAAGAGATATATAATGAATATGAATTGTTACCAGATGAATCTGACAACAATCTCAATATATCAACCATAAATACTAATACTATAGAAGAAACAAATACCAACTCCTGTTCAAATTCACCAGAGATTTATGACCCATTAACATGCTACAACAAATTCTTATACCATCACAGATTACAATTTTTACCTTCACCACAAACTGTTGGCTCCTTTTTAACCTACTTACAAGATGAATATCCAATGTATTATTCACAATAGTATATCAGAATTTCTATTAAATATAGCAGAATTGACTATTATTTTCCAGAAGCACATATTTATTTACTATATGAACATCTTCTACCTAATCACTTCTTTGTACCTTTTGAGGATTTTAGTCTTTTTAATAAGGTTCCACTCAGATCAAATTATCCTTCTTCTGACAATAACAATTCATTAATTCCTCTTGATCTTTCAATTTGTACACATAATGTTCAAGGTTTTAATAACATTACCAAAAAACAAGTTTGGAAAAATTATTGTATATCTCACAATTTAAATATTATTAGTATTACTGAAACTAAGCTTTCTAGTGCACATTCTATATTCAAATCTACAAAAACCCAATTTTATACCTACTTTTGGTCCTGTACTGATAGCTCTAAAGCAGATACTGCCATTATGATTCGCAACCACCTTACCAGTACCTTACCCCTCATATTTATAATATTATTATATATTCTGGCTATGCAATAGCTATTGATTTATTTTTTAAATATGATTTTAAATTTCGCATAATCTCTATTTATCTACCCTCTAATAACTCACAAAAAAGACTTCAAATACAAGATACTATTATTCAATGGATTCAACAAGCAATTTCATTAAATATACAACCAATTGTTTTGGAAGACTTTAATGCCTCTGCTGACTTTATTCTAACTAGTAACTCCAAATTTAAATTGCTTCAATTTCTTTCTTATAATAACATGTCCAACTTGGCATCTCACACTAACTCATCCCAACCTATCATACTTGGTATAGCTCTAGATACCAAAGTGAAATAGATTTTATTTGAACCCATAATTCTCTTCTTTCTTATTTATTATCCTTTGAAATTGATGATTCAGACTTTTCGACCTCTAGTGACTACAAGATTCTCATATCTCACTGGACTTTTCCTTATGCATTTACTGGACATACTAGACATAAATGCAAAACCCGTAGAAGAATCTTTAATTATAAACTAATGACAAATAAAACCTAGCAGGCTTTTGCTAACCAAGTTTCACTTAATCTCATATTCCATAATACACCTTCTACTATTTCTACCTCTGAATCTCTTAAAACTACTTGGAATAAACTGCAAACTATTATTATTAATGTAGCATTCATACATATTCCTAATAAAAAATTTGCTGTACATAACTTTCATCACTCCTTTTCATTCAAAGCTACCCTTTTACACTATAATCTTAAAAAACTTAATAGTATTATTAAGCAAATAAAATACTCTTTTAATTCGGGTACATCTATTCCTTTTCATCTTAATTCTACTATTACTTACCTAAACTCAACACATCAACTTCAACTTCCACCAATCCCTTTACTATCTAATCTTATACCTAATTGGATTACTAATGCCAAAGAAGCATAGAAGAGTTTATATCATGCACATAATCTAGAAAACATCAAATATATATCAACAAATACTTGAATCTATTAATACCAGATGTTCTAAACTAGTTACTCAGCCTATATCTATGATTAATAGTATTCTTAACCAACATAAAGATCCTGTTAGAATTAACAATATTAAAAGTACCGGTAATAATACTATTATTACTAAGCCCTCAATTATTAAAACATATATTCAGAACTATTTTGACCAATAGACTGCATCTAGACAAAATAATGAACACTTATTTACTTCGTACTGGGCAAATGAATATTTTCCAAAACAAAATATTGATTCAAGTTGGTACTCTGAAGCTCTTTACACTTTTATTATTGAAGAAGTTCTTGATACTTTATCTCAACTTCCTAATAACAAAGCATGTGGTCCTTCTGAAATTAGTTATAAAATAATCAAACACTCTGGAAATAACTGTTTACTTGCTATTACATCACTTTTTAATCTATATCTAACAGCCCAAACTGTTCCTAACAATAGAAAAGAGGGTTATATTTTTCCTATCTCCAAAAAACCAATTTTTGATGTTTTATCCAGTTTTGTTCTACTCCCAATTCTAGACCCAGAAAATTTGATCTGCTCAGTTTTAAATGCTAGTAGTTTCTTTTTTTTTAGTACATGCTTTCAAAATATATTGAAGAAGTTAATAAAAATAACCAAAATTTATAGTCAAATCTCAATATAATTACTGGTTTGGAAAACAAGAATTTAGTAATTATAAAAAGTTGTAACTATATAAAAATCAGATTTTATATATTTTATAATATGATAGCTAGAAATTAAAAATTGTATAATTATATTAAGGTTGTGACTATATCAAAAGTGACTATAACAAGATATGACTGTATTTAATAAATTTGTCTATTTTTATTAACTTCCTCCTATATATTCTTTTTTTCTAGTACAATTTGATAGTCCAATTGGTAGAATTTTTTAAACCCTTTTGCCATATTTCTATATCAGTTAGTTCTCTATTTGATTTTTGTTCTATAGCACAATTAAAAATTTAACTACTCAAATTTTTTTTTACCTCAACTCTTTCTGACGATCCCTCAAACCAACAATCACCAAACGGACCTGCAACCAAGTGTTTAGTTAGTATAGAAAATAATACACAAAACTTCTCTTGTAGCAACTAGAACTAGTAGTCTTAAGCTTGATAAGTCTTCAGATTATTTGGAGAACTGAATAGAGTTGAAAAAGAACTCCCTTTGGGTTTTTGGCTCCCCGGTGGAAGTTTACAGAACTATCGAACAAGTAGTTAGTAAATACCGAAAGTAAATGTCAAAAACTTGTAGAAGCATTAGTGGAAGCAAGCTCCTGGTTTTCTATACTATTCTATACTTTGCAAACTCCTACACTCTCTCTACGTTGGTTTTCCAGCCTCCCATACGGCTTTTCACAAAATTTTTACCAAAAAGTAGAAATTTCGGCATACCGTCTCCAAAAGATCGATATTGTTTACCCATCCCAAAATGGAAACTCAAGTCACAAGAAGTTATGAGAAATCACAACACAAGCTGCCGACATGTTCACGTGTATCACAATGATTGACGGACGTCTATGGAGGGTTTCTAAAAAGTTTTGATTGGCATATCTCAACCTCTTAGTTTAGTTTTTTCCTTATGGTTTTACTTTAGATACAGTAATGAGATCTTAGTTAATATTGTGTAATTTTTATGAGCATAGTATAGGCTTCGATTATACTATTATCTAGATTTGTTTTTATTCTTTTTTTTGATTTTTCTTTTTGTCGTTTTCTTTTCTTTTCTTTTGTTTTTTCTTTTTCCACTTTTTTATTTCCTTTTTGTATTCGTTTTCTATTTTGTCTGTTTTTACTTTCCACCTTTTTCATGTCCTTTGTAAAGAAGAAAAAATTTAAAGGAAAGAAAAAAAAACGGTCTTGATATGGCATACAATGCCGGTATCAGTGATAGTTGGGCATACATTTTACAAAAGTTCGAGCAAGTTCGTGCTCCGACTTGAGACGAAAGGTTGTTATGGCGGATCGCTTTGGGTACCTAGTACTTGGATAGTTTCTTTTTGATAGAGTTTTAAAAGTAATCAGTGGCAGCATTGTATTACCCTTTCTCAAATAATAAAAAGAAGCAAGATTGTTGAACATAAAAAAAAAATTTAACTACTTTTTTACTTGAAATTTGTTAAGCAAGTTTTGATTTTCAGGTTTTCAGGCATTACATAATTCTAAAAAACTTACTATAGGTTTGTGCTAACTTGTATTTTTTGTGAATAAGTTAACACAGATGCTTCTAGAATCTTCTATTTCAATAATACAATCCAAGTTACATAATCCAACCTATCAATAAAAATCAGTTATAGTAACAAATATAATTTTTTAAAACCAGAACCTAGTGAAATTTGAACTCACAATCTGTTGCTTAGAGGTAACAACTTATCCACTATTCTAAGTTGACACACTATCCTAAATTGCCACATTATTCTAAATTGCCACTCTTTCATTTTATTTTTAAATTTATACATTATCAAAAACTAAAACTAATTCTAGTTAAACTAGCAATTGACTATAAAAATTTAAAACTTATCTAATAAATCAAAATATTAATATTGCTACTAATTGTATAAAATATAGCTATAATTTTTATTTAGTTTAAAAAAGCTCTTAAATAAAACTATCAATACTTCAATATTTCTATATACTTAAAATACTAGACTATCAGAATTTCTTAATAATTATAAAGGTAATAATAATAAAAATTATAAAATGAATCAAATTCAAAATTTGTAAATCAATATCATTGATAATATATAAATGTAATATATTTCAAAATGTGATCGCTTTTATCTAATAGACTTTGATTTTTTTATATACTGAAATAAAATATAAAACGAGTATTAAAGATTAGCTTAGATAAGAAAATTATAATATACCCAAATCGAATATATAAATTACCTTTGAAGGTGAAAGCACTGCTTTCGTTGGAGTCGACAAATGCGTCTTTTTCGTCAATGTGACTATTATTGGTGTCAATAAAATATAGAATTAGGTATAATCATAAGATATGCAAATAAAATACTGTATATAATAAATAGAATATACCATCATGTGGAAAAGTAACAACAATCGACCGATCTTGCCCAAATTTAAAGTTATCGGCTACAATGTCATCCGTGTAGCGCTTAATTTGATACTCATCAAGTTTTCCTTGCTTAACACGACGAAAATTCCAAGTAATGACAAACGGACCAGTGCTGATTAAAAAAAAAAAGTGAGAAGATAATTGAAAAAAAATATCACGTAAAATTGCTACAATGATCACCTTGTTACTATAGTTTTTTCTCTTTCATCTAAACCAGTATTAAATCGCGCAGGCGTGAAATTTACCTTGAATCAAAGATAAATGATGGATGTGATTTACTAGCACAGTTGAGCGCAAATATTTATGTATACATACGGGTTTATCCATTAAAGCCAAGTGTTCTGGTTTCAATTGCAACCTCCTTGGGATTGGCTTAAAATGTGAAGCAAGTTATTAAGCAACTATGAACCTTTAGTCACATATTTATCAATATAATACAGACAAACCTTGTTATCTTTGGGAAAACTTTTTTCGAATCCCAATCTTTTATTTGGATCAGACTTAATTAATGTATCTAAGAGCAACAAGTATCGAGCAGTGGTAGCAATAATCCATCTACCATCTGATGTTACATCAATTCCCTTAATTGCACTGCCTAAAGCAGGAAGATTTGTCTTTGCAATCTTGCCTAGAGAATCGAATAATTTGACATCGCCCTTTTCGCTTCCTACTACAATATGACCTTTGGCATCTGTTGCCCCACAACTAAAATCACTCTTAGTCATATATTGTTTACGTTGGCTATCTACTAATTTCAGATCAGGTAGTCGTGGGTCAATTCGGTAAAGCGAATTGTGCGACATTCCAATTAAGGTCTTCTCAGCTGTTGTCTGGGCAAATTTATTACTTGCAAATATACTTGTAACAGGAACAACGTCGTGAACATTCCATTCTTCAACAATTTTTCCATACTCTAAATCCATCTTAAAAAGGTTATGTTCGTCTTGGGGATCCATTAGAATCATTGCAGAATCTTCTTCATGTAGCATTCCCTAATAAAATAAATTGATAAGAAAAAAATGCGCATAATAACATTATTATTAAAAAAAAACATACCTTTGAAGGGTCAAATTTTTTCCCTCCAAGTTTTTTAAGTTCGCCAATGTTAGTCGTTAATTCAATGCGATCATCATCTGTGTGTTTAAATACACCGATCTTATTACCCTTCAATACAAAAGACCTGTCATGTTTATAACCAACAATAAGCTGTGTATTGACACTATCTCCTTCGACACCTTTCGTATCGATGTCATCATCTGAATCGTCATCGTCATCGTCCGACATTTCATTTTCTACACAGCATTAATTACATCGACGTAAGAAAAGAATTACTAGATAAAGAGTTCAGACTCTTGTAATCGCACCTTCTTCCGTATCTTCTTTATCGGTCGATTCAGCATCAGTCATTTCGACGTCTTCTTGATATGCATTCATAAAATACTCTTGCTCTTCTTCCTAAGTCAAAAATTTTCATATATTACGAGATATATTTAGGAGTAAAAACAATAATATTAATATTATGATTGAACCGAACCTTTGCTCTAACTTCATTTAAAGTTTCATACATGGCTTGGGCAAACTTTTTCTTGAAATTTGCTTCACCCTCTAAATCTCGGAAGCGAATCAAAAAGGACGAAACTCGATCGGACTCTGAAATCACAGGAATCTTTATTAACAATGACTGTTAGCTGCTGAAGCTAAAAGAAAAAAAAAAAAAAA
>QKWP01000629.1:0-30381 GCA_003550325.1 Gigaspora rosea
CAAAATTTCGAAAACTCCAAGCAGGGAGAGATGCCTGTTGTAAACCAACTTGGAAAGGAGAGTATAGTCCAAAAAACTTATTTTTTTGTTGTTCTTCTTCTGCTACAAGAAACTTCATTAATGAAGAGTTTTTCTCCACCAAAATTTCACCTAGCAAACACCTCCAGCTAGTAAAGCCGCTTTTGGTTTGCATGTTGAATATATAAAGGAGTTCCCAAGAAAAAAGTTGACCTCTGTAAAGACCATATTCATGTAGTAACCAACTATATATAATTATATATGTATAGGCACCTCTCCAACAAAAAACTTTTTGTTTTTTTCCGTCAGCAAGTTGGTCCAAGTGATCATCAAAATAATAAAAAAAAAGAAATAACAAGTTCATTTGTAATAAGTATAATTTTAGATTGTAAGTATAAAAAATGAGTTAACTTATCTTTTTTACTCTGCTTTTCATATAAACATTACTCAGCTTGTTTCTGCTTTTTCTAAAAAGTACTAGATCTTAGTTTTGCATCATTTATCTTTGGTTTTGACACTAAAATGCCTCATGTACTTTGAATTATGGGTTTAACTACCTTAGCTTTCTTACAAACTTCATCTCTAATAAAACCTTTTGAATATTAGAATTATTTGGGATTAATTTTAATATAAGACTGGACAGGCAAAGTTCTTCATTATTTTTTTTTTTTGTAATGAACTTAATTGGTAAGTTTCGAAAAATCATAAGAATATGAAGTACTTTAAACTGTTTATTAAATTGGCTAAGCCACAATGCTAATCATCAAGAATCTTTTGAAATCTGTACTTCTAATTATGATCTAGAAAACTTAAAAGATAATTGTTTAAAAGACAATAACTGGAATCAAGTTTCTTTGTAACTTTTAAGAAAAAAGTCTTAATTTGCAAAGATATTAATTGTGTTAATCAATGTAAAATGACTTAGCCAGCATTTTTAAATAAATTTGTTTTTAAAATGATCGATGTTAGTTATTTTGTTTAAGAAATCATCAATTTTAATAATATAATAATAGCAGTTTATCTACTTTTATTTTAAAAATCAAATATTAAAGTACTGTACATAGAATTATTATGATAAATAGCAAAATAAATTAATTTGTTCCAAATTTAATTTAATGTCATGGAATAATCTCATTTTCTGCATTGAAGTTTTTTTTCATACTTACATCTTTGTTCTTCACAATATAATTATTATTCATTGTTAATATCATCTACTCAACCCCAGATGTTTTGGTCACTTTAAAGTATCAGAACCTATACCCTCACTTTCCAACTCAGATGCACAAAATTCATTTAATATGCCTAAAGCTAATTATGTTTCATTTTCAGTATTATAATAAGTGGGTTTTCCTATAAATATTTTATCTACAGATGTAGTCAATTTTATTAGTTATAGATTACCCTAAAAACTCTAGCTTTAAATGATTTTTGATCTATGATCCGAATTATAACCCAAATCACCAAAAATATGATCACAGGAATCACATATAATGTGCTCAAAATTACAAATTACTTGAAAACTAATTTACCAAAGCTTGTTGCAAAATTACATGAAGTTACGTAAAAATGCATGATTTACATCCTATCTGAAGCAATAAAATTTTCTGCGTTTGAGAGCATATAACCTGAATTAATTAATAGGTTCAATAAGGAACCGAATTATTTGGTGCATACAAAAAAAGAAAATGTATCTAGAGAACATGCGTTTAGAAGGTGTAAACTTCACAAAAGTGTAAACTAAAATACTCACAAATACTCGTAAATACTCATGTTATGCAATGATAAATCTCGATAACTATACGTTAAATCTTAATTTTTTTTCATTCATGTATAAATTTTATTCAATTTTTTTCAGAATTATTATGAACTATGAGACAAAGAAATTAGATTATAAAAATATAAACATAGTAAATTTATTTATAATATAAAAGACCAATAATCTTTAAAAAATAAAAGTATATAACAAATGCAAAGAATATTTATTGTTGATATAAATATGTTTCAAAAAGAGAAAAAAAGATAGTATCATAGAACTTATCAAACATATACAACAAATAATTCCCACCAACTTTTTTTATTTGCAATTGGATATAATATCTCGTATATAAAATTTCAAAATGCAGTATTACAGATAAGAGATATTTTTTATAAAAAAAAAGGCAAAGAACTATAGAAAATGTAAAAATTATAATTGTGTTTTAAAAGAGGCAATGTGAAAGGCAGCCGAGATATGTAGAAAATCATAAAAGTCCTGCCGAGAGCTATATAAAATGTTAATAATATTTTTTTTTTTTTTTTTTAAAGCGAGGTCTTGCCTCAGGTTTTATTATTATAATATACGTAGTTACATCTAATTGCTTGTGTGTATATATATATTTTCAAAACTAAAGCTTGGGCTAGTTTACCCACGACCCATACTTTGCTAGGCAGGGTCAAAGAACTCACTAGTCTATGAAATGATTAATGTATTGAGGCGAAGTATTATATATCGTGAATAGTCTTGACCATTTGTCAATCTTTAGTAGCTTATTGTTTTCGGATGTTTGTGGGTGATGATTCTGAGATATCATCTGGGCTGTGGACTGTTTAATGGGGATTTCTCAGTAATCGTCTTCTTGTTCGCTTCTTGTGTTGTTCGTGTACTTGTATTCGCATCTTGGCTTCCATATTTTCTCATGTATTTCTTTTGCAATGTGATGTAGGATCAGTTGTGGTATTTGTATTTGTATTTTCCCTTTTACGGCCGCAAACCTATTTATTTCTTTTGTTGCCAAGGACGGAAGTATTCCTAAAGTAACTCTATTAATAGTGGGGTTTTGGGAATCAGAAATGCTGATATTGTTAGTAAGGATTCTGGTGATCTGGGTTGTTTTCGCCTCAGAGTATGTTTGATGTTTTTTAAGTATTTTTGCTATAACATTAGTGAGTAGGTGTCGTAGACTCGTAGTATTCTCTGGACAAGTCAGGATGTAGTAACATGTTTCGATGGCCTCTGCACATCTCAAACATGTCGGGTTGCTGTATTTTACGGGGTCCCTGACATGTAACACGTCCATCGTGGGGAGTTCTTCTAGTAATAGTTTTATTTTGAATGCCTTCAACTTTGAATATTTGGGGTTTGACTCTCTCTTTGTTGGCGTACACTTGTAGTTTATGTAAGCATAAAATGTTGACCAGTCTGCGTCTTCTCTTAACTGGTCCCAGATTTGTAACCATATTTGAGAGCACCACTGCGCGATATTAGCTGCATTTTGTATATGTCTAATGAACCTCCTAGTTCTGTGTTCTACAGGATCGTTTAGCCATTTTATCTGGTATGTATCATATCTGATTGCGTTATGATTAATTTCAGTAGCTAGAACGTATGTTGGAATGTTTGGAGTATTGTAGGTTTGTTTTTGGTATTCGAAAGTGTAAACAATGTTTTTCCTAGCAGTTAGTGTTGCCCAAGTCAACCAGCTGGGCCAGTTGTTCGTTGTGCGGGTTAGATAATGAATATAAGGTAGAGTGCATGTAATTTCGGTTGCTTTGTGACAGAAATTATTGTTGTTAGATATTATGTGAACTTTGGATCCTTTCTTTGCTACGTTTGCTATATGTATGAGTGCCGTAATTAGGTTTTTAATTTGTGTTGGCCATAGTTTGGTTTCTACTAGTATTTTGATTTTTTCTGGGATTGTGAAACATAAGATCCCTCCTTTTCGATGCCATCTACAGTTCTTTTGTGAGGTTTGAGTTGGATAGTTAGTCATTTGATCTTCCATAGTTCGCTTTCTATTTTTTTTGTGATAGGTCCATGCTATTGAGCAGTAATTAGGTTTGTATTATCGTTGTGAGGTTTGTTGTATGTTCTTGGTGCAATGCTCCTGTGCTGTATTTGAGTTAAGTCTTGGGTTTGTATCTGTAGTCTTTTTTTACAGTCAACATAGATAGTCTGTAGCTTGTCGATATGTAGCTTCTTCGTGCATCTTTCTTTTGCTAGGGCAGGGTTGTTGAGCCAACATCCCTTGCATTGCTGTAACGTTCCTGTCGAAGGTAAAAGTATCCAGTGATTCACTAGTGCAGTATTGTCTTTTTTGAGTGATGAAATCCTGCCAATAAACCCTGCGTTGTTTGCTCTTTGTGTTATCTAGTCTTTTCGTTCCCAGGTTGGCTTGTAAAATATGTAAGTTGGATTCGGCTTTATTGGGGTTAAATCTCTGGTCTGTATTTTTTCTTTTAGGGCCTGCCCCACCTGTTCGTACCATTTTGGTTGGCGCCCTCTAGGGATTCCTTGTATGTTGTGTGGTAGATAGAACCACGGGATTGTATCTTCGCACTTGTAGTCTAAGAATTGTTCAACGAACTTAAGATTAATTTTGTTGAGTTTGAATTTGATTAGGTGGGGTTTAGGTAGTAGCCTTATCACTGTATTTATTGAGGTTCCTTCCTCTTTAATTAGTTCAGGCCATTAAGTTGTTCTATTATGGCTGAAGGATATGCCTAGCGTTTGTATGTCTTGTAGTATTTTTGCTGTTGTAGTTTTCTGTTCACAACTGGGTAGTACATAGTCTGGGTGTTCAAGGATTGATAGATTTGTCAAAGCAGCGTCTTGAATTTTTTGAAGGCGATACTTCAGGTGGATTGGTTGAAATCTTGGTCATTCAGCTGTCTGTATATCATAGCAAGGTGCTGCTGTGCCTATATATCATCAACTTTTTTAGCCCATATATCTGATGATTAAATATCGTTGAATTTGGGACAGATCGGGCGAGGCCTGCTTTTCTTTTAATGGCTCCGACGTAGGATTGGGTTATTTTATTACACATAGTTTCCGGTATGCATGTGTTTTGAACTCTATATCCAATGCGCGTTAAAATTATAGCGTTAACGATGTATATTGCCTGTTTCTCTGTGATTCTCGCATTCTCTATTCTGTTTATGGCTGTTTTTGCTTCCTCGAAAATAGTGTCCAATATTGGTTTGTGGTGTTTGCCAGTTGTGAAGTAGCATCCAAGGATTCTAAAGCTCTCCTTGTGGTCTATGGCTTTGATTGTTATTCAGTTAAATTCGACTTATGGTTGTGTGCTAGCATTTATAGTGGCCAGAGTAGATTTGCTTGGGTTTATTATTATGTTGGTTAGTTTGAAGAAAGATGTTGCTACGTTAAGAATTTGATCCAGTTCGTCTCTGGATTTCGCGATCCATACAGTATCGTCCATGTATGCTAAGACTGGTCTATTCAGATAGAGAGGTGATCTACAGGTATGATGATGCATTTGGTATCCTGTAAATCGTTTGTTAATAGTTGTGAGTAGGGGGTCATAATAGATTCTCCACAATAGTGAAGCTATCGCCTCCCCTTGATTTATGCCGTCATGTACGGGGTAAGGTGCCGTGGTTCCATGGCTAGTTATCACTGTATTATGTCTGTTAGTGAAAATGTTTGTTATAAGTTCCACTATTTGTTCAGGGATTTTGATCCTTCTTAGTGCTGTTGCTAGAAGCGGAATGTGTATCGTGTCGTAGCCTTAGAGATGTCCTGGCAGAGCAGCCATGCCTCCCTTTTGCTTGCATGAGCGTCCTCGATAACATGGGTGATCGTGGAGATGGGGATCTCAGTGGAGGTATTGGGCAAGGCAACATGGTTGCATGGATGAAGTATTGGGTACTTTCCCAAGATTTTGTTAAGCCTTTGGGTTAGAATTTTCGTCAAGATCTTGCGTGCGTGCTCAACGAGGGTTATGGGCCTAGTTTCTGAGAGTTGTCCTGAAAATTTCTGTTTCTTTGAGATTGGGTATATTCTGCTATGATGCCAAGATTTAGGTACCGTCCTCAATTCTAGGCAAGCGTTAAGAATCTTGAGAAACTCTTCTCTGTGCGAGTATTAAGGTGTTTGAGCATCTCATTGGAGATGTTTTGTGGACCGGTTGCTTTGTCTGTTGGTGCCTCGCTCAGGGTTGTCACCAGTTCGTCCATAGTGATGGGGTCCATTGCTCTACAGTACCATTCTGGTGCAATTGTTCGTATGGGTTCATATTCTTGGGCCCACTCTGGCCATTGTATTTGGTCAGTGGGGTTCGATTTAGTCCACTGTTCGTAATGGTTTCTTATCTCCTCTTTTATTTGCTTAGGCTGAGTGATGATAGAGTCGTTCTTTTTTATGTTATGAATTATTACTGGGTCTGTACACCTGTTTAGTACACTGTCTATCATTTTTGTAGTATTTTGAGCAAAGTTGTTATACTGCTTGTTGATATGTTTCTCAATTTCTTCCTTGTGCGGCAGGTTATTCTCTATCTTTCTGGCATTACGTATTGCTCTTTGGGCCTTTTTTACTTCTATTATCTTCTGTTGTTGTGACGCAGGTGTATCTTTGTCTGACCAGTTTGTAGATAACTCAGTCTGTGCGCTTTTATTAATGAGTGAAGTTTCTCTATTTATGTGCTGTAGTTCATCAGCTCGGGATCTTCTGAGAGGGTTCTTAGTAGGCTGTTAATTCGTCTCAGTGTGGCATGCAATTTAGTCGCTTTCCAAGAAAAGGCATAGAATGTTTTGGGTGAAACTTGGGACTTTGGAATGGTGGTGTCTGCTGCACTTCTGATGGCTTGCTCCATTTGGTTCCATCTATGATTAAGGTGTTTGGTGGTCATTATGCATGGCTGTGTTCCTTCTATAGTTTGTATCAATTTTCCCTGCACTCTGTTCGCAAACTATTCCCAAGCTTCTTGTGTCATGTCCTTATACAAGTATATAGTCCTTTTTTTTTTTGTTCCTAAAGTGTTGTGAGGTTGGTGGGTTGTCCAAGAGGCCCTAATCAACTTGTGGTCGCTGTTAGTGGTGCTTTGTAGATCATTGATTTCCGGTTTGGTAGTTGTTGAAATCATGTCTCGTGAGATATATATATCATCAATTTGGCTAGTTAAAGAGTTTCGTGACCAGGTTGGGGACAAAATGTCAAAGTATTGAAAGAGACTAATTATTCCCATGGGGTTGAGCTCGTTAAAGAGGTCCATCTTTTTCGTCACATGTTTCCATTGATCATGATTGAAATCACCCATTAGTACCATACTGTAATTTTTGCTGGAAGATTGTCTTGCCCAGTCTGCTACAACTCTTTGGGTCTTCATATTAAGTTGTTTGTTACCGGGGTAGATATATCGAGATGACTCTCAATTTTTGACTTCTGGAGAAAAACAAATCAATCATTATGGCAGTGCCTGGTAGGGTTTTAATGTTATGAATATAGGTTGTAGAGTTCTCCTGGTGGCCTAAGCCGTTCCCATGCTGGACTGTTGTTTGAGTGAGACCACTTCGTCGCTATTAGCAGTATAAATGCAAAAGTAGGGTTAGCTAGAAAAAGACGATGGTTGATTGCTTCTGCTATTTTAGTTTCAGTCATGCTGACTATGTCCAGTGCCTGTTCGTGACAGAAGAACTCTATCCATAATCTATATTTAAGTGGCTCATTTATACCCTGTACGTTGTGTGTAGCAAAGTTAATCTGATGAGTATATTGCTGTTCTGGGGTAGTGTCATGAGACTGTGTGTCTCGAGATTCTATAGTTGGGTCACTCATATTCCATGGGTTGGGTATCTTGGGTTCTGGGAGCGTAATTGTTGAGAATGTCCCAGGTCGGCTCAGGGAGATCTGGAACGTCAGTGAAGTGTAGGGGTAGCGTGTTGAAGATGAAGTATTTGTGGAGTAAGTCTTCGGTAGGGGAAATGTCTTCATATCTTTTAATAGGTAAATTTAGGTGTTGGAGTTCAGGAATTTGGCTTGACAATTCCATGACCTGGGCCAGTTCATTGGGTAACCTGGGATTGTCTTTTGTATGTGACCCATCACTTACAGGGATATCTATCCAGGAGTCAGGGATTTTATAGAAGAAGTATTTCTCTTGTAGCTTTCTAGCAATCTCTACTAGCAGTTTTGGAGATCTTATTGGAGTAGTGAGATTGATGTTTTGCACCAATTCAGGCTTCTCTGGTAGAGGTGGTTTGTCAGTCGGGTTGACCGTCATATAATGTGTCGGAAGTGGGATGGTGAATCTGTATTTGCTTTCTATCTCAGCGATGAAGGCTTTGGCCAGGTTGATGTCTTCGATGGGGAAGTTGTAGTGTTGCTTAACTTTCACCAATGCAGGATCTGTGGGCAGCTTGTCTTTGGTAATGAAAAAATCCTTGGGAATTCTTTTAAAGGAGTAGTGTTCTCTCAGAATTTTGACCAGGCTTCTAAACTCTGTATCATTCTTTGGGTCACAAGGGAATAGATGGCGTGTTGCAGAGTTGAGTTCCTGGGGAGTAGTTGGTAATAGTTCATTTTTTGCAGGCACGTTAAAGTATGCTACTGGTATTCTGTCAAACTTGTAGAACTGTTTTAGTTTCTGTCTGTAATTAGATAGTTTCCGGAGCTCTGCTTTTTCCGTAATTGGGAACAGGTCCCGGACTGAGAGATGTAACTTAGAGGGATCTTCTGGTATGTCTACTAGTGTGTGTACGAAGTAGTTATCGTTGAGCTTGTCAAACTTAAATCCTTTCCTAAGGGCCTCTACTACAACTCTTGTGTTCAGGCGATTTTCGAGCGGGATACTATAAGGCAAGGCATCACGGATCTCTTGGCTAATCAACTGTGGGAATTCCGGAAGGGGTTGTAATAGTTCGGAGTGTACCTCATGAAGACAAGATCTTGTCTCCTCGAATGACAGTTTTGGCTTTATATGTGCCAAGTTTAGACAGTAATATGTAGCTCGGATGCAGTCGTGTGGTCTAATCAATAGAAAGTCCAGATTCGTTATAAAGTCCACTGCAAGTTTGACCTTTAATTTTTGGTAAATCTGATCACAGTTGTTTTTATTGATGAAATTGGTTGTATAAGTTCTTCTATATTTCTCTAGCGCCAACTAATATAGGGTGTTAAATTCTTGTTGGTGTTGTGGTGGAGTGGCTTTGACTCTTGAAAAGGAGCGAAAGAAAGCTATGTCCATGTATTCTAGTTTCAAATTAATTGCTTTAGGGATGTTGAGTTCGGTTGGTCTAGTCTCAAGTTTGTGCTTTAGGAACTTTTTTAGTTCCTCGGTGGAGTTGAAGGCTTCTATGATCTTCTCGTATGACCATAGAGCCTGATCAAAGTCCTTATGCCGTCTCTTTGCCCTTGTTTTCAGAACTCCATTGCACCAGTCATTGCCTCTGGCCGACCTGCTTTGGATGACCTTGTTTGGTGATACTACTCTGCTATAGAGTTGACAGAGTTGATTGATCTTAGTTGGGGAAGGTGGTTTAGTGCCGTCCCTGGGCAATTCCATTGGAGATCTTGGAGCAGATTCAATAGTTGAGTTTGATTGTTGTTCCAAGTAGGTTCCACATTGTTTGTCACGATCAACCTGGAGTTGTAGGTCCTGTGGAGTGATTTGTATTGAAACTGGGTCCGCCCATGGGTCAAGATTTGATTGCGGAATGGAGTTGTAGTTTCTGAGGTCGGTCGGCTGAGTATGCTGGGTCGGGTAAGTAATTGGTTGTAGCTCCGGGTGATGTGCAGATACCTGCCAATTTTCTACGCTTGTTGTGTTGTTGTTGTGGAGTGACGTCACATCAATTTTTGTCGGGGGTAAGCCAATTTCCCCACTTTTTGTTGTTACGACTGGTGTAATAGGAGTGCCAGTTCGGAGGAGGCAGTTTGTGAGGTTCGGGCCTTCTTAGAAAGCCTTGTATCAACTGTGGGTCACGAACTTATTTGCTGGTCACTGTCTTCCATTTCTACGTCCATCATTACAGAGGGCTTTTCCCTTTTGTCTTCCTTTTTGTTTTTTGTTTCCCCCCGAAGGGGCAGGTTAACTAGTATGCATGTAAAGGAGACTGGTGTTTCGTATTCTTTTCTTGGTCTTTTCAGTATACCCAGACTGTGCTTATAACTGCTGGTCTTTATTAGTCTTCTTTCTGGCCAGAGGCCGCTTTACGCTTATTTATTTTATCTAGGCTTGGCATTTTTTGTTTATTTCCGGTAGCTCTGTATGTGGTTTAGTGATCTACGGGAAAGAGTTTCTTATAAATGTTAATAATATTATTAAGTAAAAACAAAAAATAATAATGTAGAACCTCCGCACGAATGGAAAACCATGTAGAATTTGATTTGAAAAGAGGTCAATGGTCTATAAAAATCTAAGCCTAATCAACTTTATCCGCATATTTTATAATTTTATCAAATTACATAATCTTATATACCAACATAATGTTTTATCTTCGCTATATTTTGGGCATTTAGAGCTTTATCACATAATAAAACTAATTTCAATATTGCAATAAACCATTAAATTAAAACGATGAGTCTAATACTAATAATACTTATACTTTTGACTACGTCAAGTTTGATGTAAATGTCAAATTATTATCAGTTATAAAATAAAATCAGCGTCAAAACAAATAATTTAATTTAGCAATTCTACTTGTTACAACATGTAAAATCATTGTTCAGTTTTTTTCAATTAGTCAAACTTAATTCTAGTTGGTATCGACGGAAGTATCGGATGTTTATATTATTGATGAAAAAATAGGTTTGCAGAGTTGAAGAAACGACTTATAATCAAGCGTATCGGATCTATAACCAAATTGCGGATGTATTTGCTTTCAATAATTCGAAAAACATTAAAATTACAGAAAAGTTAAACCTAAGAAGGATTACTGTACGCGAATGTGCTAATATGATAGTTCTTTAATTTATCTTCCGCCGATATATATTTAACACAATGACATATTTGATGATAAAGAGTTATAAATTATGAATCAATATATACCCATATTTATGAATAGCTTTGAAATAAAATTTAATATCAAAGGTGCAGCAGTTTTTACTTTATTTTCGGTTTAACTTTAATAACACGGAAACGTATTGTTAAAATTTAACCTACAATCTAAACTCATGATGAAAAGGTCTTAGATATATGGATTTTAAAGTATCGAATATTGTTGACGGGTTTTAGGGATTTTGAATGACAATAATTGGCTTTAAAAAGGTATGTAATAAATGTTAAATGCTAAAATTAATTAGATATAAATATAAATTTTTTAATTTCTTATTTTATGTTCGGAATTGAGTCGATTTTCGAACAAGGGTTTATGTTGTACTGTTTTTTCGATTAAAAATTGTCGCATAAAAAATTAGGAAAACTTTAAAAATATAACAAGTATAAACCTATCACTTGGCTAATTTATATCATTATCTAGTTTTATTATGAGCATTGTCTCCACTAGTTGGCAGTGTTGCAAATAAACATTTTCATTAATTTAATGAACAAAATTAATGAATAAACAATATAAATTGACAATGTTGTGAATTATAATTTAACAATTAAAGTTTATTAAGCTTTTAAAACATTAAAACACAAATAACTACGTAGCAATCGATATTCGATAAATTGTTCACTAATTCTTCAGTGGTAATAAAGAAAATTACAAATAAACAATATCTAATCGATAGGTTGTTTATTTATCTAGTTAATCGAGTTAACAACACGCTAATTGGAATCAGAACATAAATCTATTGTAATTGTAAAATGCCGCTTGATTTTCTTTTATGGAAAATATACGCTACTTAAATTTCATTTATTTTTACATATCTACCTTTTCATTTAAAGCATTTTGCTGACAAAAAAGAAGGTTATATCACCCAGAAATTTTGTGCACTGGCTGGAATCCACTTAGATTCGAACATGAGTGACTAAATCCAGGACTTAATCCTCAACTTGACTCTAATCTTAATAATTTAATCTCTCACTTACAATATTTTCATTAAATTTCTTAATTTTAAGTAAAAACGTTAGATTATTAATAATTTGCTATAACATATTACTACATTATCTAGTATTATCTATTTTTCTGTCCAATTATTACTTGCTACTGGATTATTAGCATATTAGCATCATGCTATTTTTCTTAAACTTCACCTAATCCTTGAATAACATCATTATAAAACTTATGACTAAATGGTCCATGTCCTGTTTAACGAATATAAATAATGATTATTGTCTCATTGTTGACAATTTTATTTAACGAATTTAATCTTATCTAAATAGTGACTCTCTATAAATTCATATAAATATTATAAAGATATTTTTATACATATTTAAAAATTCAATTAGACCTATTCAGTTAAATTTTTATATTTAATCTGATTTAATACTTTACTGTATTATTTAATAAGTTCAAACCCTTAAAAATTAATATTAAGACTTTTAATAGTCTTAAGTAAATAAAAGACGAAACACAATGATATTATATTTACGAATCAATACCTTTGCAATTATTATTCATTGCGTGTAACTGGATTATGTTATAGTATTATGGTACGGGTTGGAATTATTGGAGCTGGGCCGGCATTAAGTAATAGTAACAAACTAATTTTATAGCAAAATTATAAACTTAATGAATGCTGACTTCTTCAGTATAATTTTGGTTTTTGTTACACAAAAAATGCATGCGGCGAGCGTGAAAAGTTTCAAAGTTACATTATTGATACGAACAATATAAGTTAACCAATAAACTTATCAAAAACATAACCAATGATGGAATTTTGTATTACTTTGACTAAACGTTAAACATTAAATGTCTTATCCTACCATCCGGAGAATTTAACCATGTACTTAATTTAGAGCTTTTGAATTTTTTTTCCATCTTTAAAAAAAATTAACTCTAAACAACTTCATACACTTGCTTACAATTATCAACATGGTATCGATATCACGAAAGACGAAAAGAAGGCTTTTGAATATTGCATGAAAGCAGCTGAGTTAGGAAATCCGGATGCGATGGCTGAAGTTGGTAATTGTTACAATGCGGGAATTGGAACTGAAAGAAATTACTAGAAAGCATTTGAATATTATAAGAAATCTACTGATTTGGATAATTTTGAAGGAATGTGCAATGTTGGTTATTGTTACAGTAATGGATTGGGGTTGTTCAAGATCGTAATAAAGCATTTAAATGCTATGAAAAAGATGCCAATATGGGTTCTATAATATCAATGAGAAGTGTCACTAGATATTATCGAAATGGTATTGGTACAAATAAAGATATTCAGAAGGCAAATGATTGGTTCAGAAAATATAGAAGTTTTTGAAAACTAATAAATCACCAGATCGCATCAATCCTGAACTTAAGAAAATATTAGGCGATGAGAGATTTAAATTATCTTGGATTGAATATAATAAACTCAGAGATATTAAAGAAAGGGGAAAAGGAGGATTTACAACTATAAGGTAAGTATAGGTATTATGGCGCAGGTAATTTAACAGCCGTTCTCACGTGATCTAATGATCAGAATCAAACGATTCTGCTATCATTCGATTTGTCACATCGAGACGAATCGATTGATGCAAAATAGTTTGATTCTGATCACTAGATCACACGATATTGCAAATTAAAAAAAGCTAAAAAATCAACAAATTATTATACGTGTACCAATTATGGCGCACACGTGATATCTTGTGATCCAGCGATCAGAATCGAACGATTTTGGTACCATTCGAATCGTCTCAGCGAGACGGGTTGAATGGTACTAAAAACATTTTATTCTAACCATTACACCACAATTTACTAGCAATAAAAGATTAAAATTTAAAAGTCTAAAAAAAATAACTTTATTGCGTTGTTAACAAATTTTTTATTTCTCACCTTTAACATTTAAAAAAAAAAAAAAAAAACAAATTTTTTATTAAGTAAATCGACCTTCATTAATAAGACAATTTTATTAATCGTTATATGTTCTATTACCTCTAAATTTTCATAAAAATCTGATAATTTTTTATTAATTGATTTTTATAAAATACGTTTTTGTGTCAAAAGAGCCTATTATGATGCAAGTATACTTTTTACAAATAACTTAATAAAAAATTATCCGATTTTAATGAAAATTTAGAGGTAAGTAGAATTAGTAATGACGAACAAAATTGGCTTAATATCAAGGTCGATTTACTTAATAAAAAAGTCCCTATTAACATACTATGATTCTGTTTTATTAAACCTTAAAATTAAATATTTTATTTATTTTATTTAAGTATCAATATCTTGTGATCCAGCGATTAGAATCAGATGGTTTTACTACCATTCGATTCGACTCATCGTAACGAATCGAATGGTAGCAAATCATCCAATTCTGATTGTTGGATCACAAGATATCACGTGTGCACCATAATTGGTACTGCGCTAGAATACACATGCTTACCTTATATAAAGCAACTTTATGTGTGGCCTGTTGCACTTAAAGTGATTCATGATTCAAATGAAAATGTGCAAGAATTCATCCAGGAATTGACAAATTTCTGTGAAATTGGTTACATAAATCCTTCATTCTTGAACTGTATTGGAGTATCAAGAAATGATTATGGTGTTATATTATTGTTATGCAAATTGCACCAAAAGGTTCATTATGACAAAATCTTGTAAAAGTATCACAATTGGAATGGAAAGATAAGTTGAGTCTCTTGTACTATATAGCCTTGTATCTTGAGTTGATTCATTTGCAAGAACTTATTTACAAAGACTTACTTAGCGAAACATTTTGCAATATTATAGTTTGTACAATGCATATTTCACTGGCCTTGGACTTTCAAAAAAAAAGAAAAGGAAGGAAAATTTTGTGGAATTCTACCATATAAGGGGAATCGCTAAAGCCTTGTACACACATGACTTTTGAAATTTTAGTTATATTAGGGTTAGAGTTAGTTTGCCGTTAGGAAAGGGTATATATAGGTAAAATTGCCTTCTCTACTATCACCAAAATTTGTATATGGATTACTATTGATTTTTATCACTATTGGATAGTAATCGATTTAAATCCCCCTGATGAGGACTATCAATTAAGATAGTAATCGATTAATATCAGAAAATTTTGGGATATATTATCGATGATAATTCCCTGCTGATTATAACTGATAGGATATAATTTGATACAACGATATTTATATTATTAATGTTAAAATTTTTATTTTATTTATAAAAAAAATTTTTTTATACATAATCGCCCCTACAAGGCAAAACCAGCTATAACATTGACTATGTTTATGAAACATATACCAGCTCCAAGAATTTGCTTTTTCCGACAAAGTATAACTGCAAAAAAGAAATAAAGATATTAGTCAAAGAAATAAAAAAAAATAGCCAAAAAATGAAAATAGAAGTAATACCCTCTAAAATTCAGATCTATTAATTCTCGCTGTTATAGTAGAGTTAGTGTTTTGGTGTAAACCAGCTTCTAGCTAATACATATTTATCTTGTTTCTATATCTACTTATCAACTTGTTATTTATATTCATCGTGCAGCAGAGCACTGTGTTTATTAATTGACGAAAAAAAACTAGAAACGTCGTAATTCGAATTCGAGGTTTAGTGCCACCTTGGCATTTCGCAGCGAAGCAAAACCTACAAAAAAAAATGGTAATAACAAGATAACAAGAAAAATAAAAGAAAACTTAAAAAAAAGAACTAAAAAACCAATACTTATCTATACAGTTCAAGTTCTTCCAACTCAAGATCTTCATTACTGACCCCATTCATACTTTCTGGCAAAGCAAACCTACAAAAGAGAAAACTATTAGCAACAAAAACGAATGAAGAAAAAACAAAAAAAAAAGAAAATACTTATTTATAGTTTCTCTGGTTCAAGGTTATTATAGTTCTTATTTACACATTTCCTGTGTTCAATTTTATTTACGTTTCCTGGCGACTTACAAGAGAAAGTAAAAGAATGAAAGAAAAAAGAAATAAGTAAACTAAAGAACAAGAAACTGGTATACTTATACCAGTTCTATTTCTCCCAATTCATATTTCCATTTACGTCTCTATTTACGTTTTTTGGTGACCTACAAAAGAAAAAAAGTAAGTGTAAAAGAATGGAAGAAAAGAGAAACAAGTAAACATGAAAACAAGAAAATAGAAACTGGTATACTTATCTTATACAAGTCCTTTTTTCCCCAAACTCAGATTTCTATTCACGACTCTATGCACATTTCTCGGTAACCGTAAAAGAATAGAAGAAAAGAGAAACAAGTAAATATGAAAGCAAAAAAATAGAAACTGGCATACTTATATCATTTCTCCCAGATTCAAATTTCCAATCACAACTCCATTTATGTTTCTCGACGACCTATGAGAAAAAAAGTAGAAGTAAAAAAAATGAAGAAAAGAGAAACAAGTAAACACAAAAGCAAAAAAATTAGAAACTGGTATACTTATACTAGGTATATTTTCCCCTGGGTTCCTTTCATCTGCTCTGGCGAAGACTTAACTGACCAAAAAGAAGATATTAATACTGTAGTTATAGTTAAATAAAAAATAGTTACGGTAAATAAAAAAAATATAATTTAAATAAAAAAAAAATTAGTTAAAAAAAATAAAGTAGTAGAGATTATCTTCGTAAAGTTTACAATGTGTAATGATAACAAATGTAAATAAAAAAATTTATATCAATTGGTAACTATTAATCGTTATGTATCAACTTGAATAAATTCGTTAATTATTGATTATCAGATATATGGGTGTTACATATTAAAACAGCCCATTTTTACAATTTTTTGAAAAATGAGTTTTTATCAAATTTTAATACGGTTGACATTTTTTAATTATAAATGAAAGTCGATTTGCATAATAAAAAATCAAGATAATGTAAAAGAAAAATTACATGAGACTGCGAAGTGCCAACACTTCACGAGATTACCCAATAGTCACCTGTTGTCTTTAACCAATCAAAATCGTGAAATTTGATAATCCCGGATCAGTCCGAAAATCAAAACAAATAATTAAACTCAATTAACTCAAAATAAAATAAAAGTAAAAATGGGCTGTTTTAATATGTAACACCTCATATAATGATTAATAACTATTTAAATGATAAATATCGATTAAAGATATATATCGATTTATAGCAGTTTTATCAATTTTTATCGATATATTTTAATCGATAAATATTGTTTTATTGTTATATATCGATGATAATCTGATTAAAAATTTACGTAATGACATTTTTTATTAATGCACCAAAAACAGGTTTAGGCTATCGTTTTTATATTTTTGTGGTTTTTTGATTTTTGACTTCTTCATGTAAACAAAATTTCATGATTCTAATTGGCTGACTACATATAAAAAGTCATGTGGGTACAAGGCTTTAGCGAACCCCCATATAAGGTAAAAAGGGTAATTTGGTGAAGTTAACATAACTAATATAAAACTTTTTTATTTTAATATTAAAAAAGTTTTTATTTTTTGTATTAAACTTTATATATGATTTAGAATTATTTTATAAAAAATTAGTTATAATATCTTGTCTTAACATGACATTAAATGGATTATAAATTGTATCAAAAAGCTTAATTTTAGAGAGGTAGGGGTAATTTGGTGAATTTATAGTATCTTGTATGATCCAGTGGTAAGAATTGAATAATTTTTATACCATTCAATTCATCTCAATAAGATTGTTCACATAGTACAGATCCTTAACGATTTCAGGATCCTGTGATCAGATTTTAACGATTTTGAGCTTGTTAGAATCGTCTCATAGGGATGATCATTTTGGCAATTGAATTATCCTAAATGGATTGATAAATCAAAAGTTATTTGATTAAATGTGTTTACATAGTAATTCTAAAAAACACTATTAAAATTTTATGAATCTTGAACATTCTTGGGATCCAGTGATTGGATTTTAGCAATTTTGGGCTCATTAAAATCGTTTTATCAAGATGGATATTTTGGTAGTTAAACCATCCAAAACGGACTAGTAGATCAAGAGATATCAGCAAGTTCACAAATTAGCCAATATGATTATTTTTTTATATTTGTTTCTTTATAATAAGGGCTTTGAAATCAACCCTTTTTTTGCATTATAATTTTTGCTTTTGAATATTGCATTAAAAAGTTTATGTTTTAAAAGACAATGATGTAATCAAATTTTTTGTAAGCAAATTCATAATTATTTTGCAAAAATAGGAATTGTGCTATTGTAAAACAGAATAAATTTGCCAGCATTTTAAACAACTTCATTTAGTTACTAATAAGCTTTAGGAATTATATGAAAAGTCCAATATCTGCAATGTGGAGATATAATATTTGGACAAAAGATTTAAGTGCTTCTAAAAATAATAATTCTTCCTGAATTACTATTTTTTCTGTTTCAATTTATAATCGTTGTAAAAATATTCCATTCTTTACTAAAATTTGAACTATAATTGTTACATCAATATAACAATAAGATATTTTTAAAGTACTAATACAGTCAGACCTCTCTAAATGCATCCCCCCTAAATGCATAACCTCTTTAAATGCATATTAATTGTCTGGCCCATTGACGGGCTTAATAAATAAGTACATATTCTTTATTCTGCATATGCATACTATTTTCTTGGCCCATCTATATATAAATCCCTCTATAAATGCATATCATGTGAGCACAGGCCAATCAAATCAGGACTACATATTATGATTTTGTATATCATATGACTTGCTTAATTGATAATCCACCTATCAACTGGAGAATGGCGAAATGTGGCGTGCTTCCATCTAAATGTTTTTTCTTACTAAGTTAATGAAACATGTCCACTAATTGAAAGTTGTAGAGCTCATCGAAACGCATCTAATGGTGGTTAAATCATCCAAATCGGCCCAGTGGATGGCGAGTTTTCATCAAAAAACGATTGCCCGACTATATAAAATTACATATGAAAATCACTATAGGCGAAATGTGGCGTGCTTCCATCTAAAACTTTTTTCTTACTAAGTTAACGATAATGGCCACTAATTGAAAGTTGTAGAGCTCGTCGAGACGCATCTAACGGTGGTTAGATCATCCAAAACGGCCCAGTGGATGGCGAGATATCGTCGAAAAACGATTGGCCGACTATATAAAATTTCTGTAAACATTGTTTACATAGAGATTTTATATAGCGGCCAATCGTTTTTCGACGATATCTCGCCATCCACTGGACCGATTTGGATGATCTAACCACCGTTAGATGCGTATCGACGAGCTCTACAACTTTCAATTAGTGGCCATGTATCGTTAACTTAGTAAGAAAAAAAGTTTAGATGGAAGCACGCCACATTTCGCCTATAGTGATTTTCATATGTAATTTTATATAGTCGGCCAATCGTTTTTCGATGATAACTCGCCATCCACTGGGCCGATTTGGATGATCTAACCACCGTTAGATGCGCCTCGATAAGCTTTACAACTTACAATTAGTGGACATGTATTTGTTAGCTTAGTAAGAAAAAACTTTTAGATGGAAGCACGCCACATTTCGCCATTTTGACTTATAAAAATAAATGCACTCTAAATGCATACCTCCTTAAATGCATACCTAAGAGCTGGTCCCAACGATATGCATTTAGAGAGGTCTGACTGTATTATAATCTAATAGTTTCAATAGTTCTGTATCACAATCCAAAATACGAAATGTCTCTAAATTTTTACAATTATTCAGTACCTCGAACTCTTCGCTAAAAACACAATCTTCTAATGTAACCTTTTGTAATAAGTTTTTTTTGAAACTCTAAAGCTGAAATGATGCCGTAGAATTCTGTAGGACAATTATCTTTACCATCTAATATAAATTTTCTAAGTTGTTCTTGTGATTTAATAAAGTGTATAAGAGCAGGCAATAAAGTATAAATTAATTTTGACTTATATTTATAATGAAAAACAAAGTCTCAAACCACAAATTTTCATAGTATTTTTTGCCAAAACCCTTAATAATTTAGCAATATTTTCAATGCCAAAGTCTGATATTATATCCAAAAATAAATGTTGGAGTCTTGAATAAAATTGCACATTTTACACTAATAAGTGAAGATTTCTAATTCAACTTATGAAATCAGAATTATGTAAACCGGATTTATGTAAAATGGCACCACTCTCAAGAAATAATTTGAATGTTAAAGTAATTAAGGGGCCAATCCCAAAATGAAGTAAAATTTACCAAAAAAAAAAAGGGCATTAGTACAAGCAAGAAAACAAAAAGTCAAATATAACCACCCAAACTGGAAGTCCAATTCCAGATGAACACAAGCAAAATTTACCAAAAAGAAAAAGAACATTAGTACAATTCCAAAATATGACAGTACCAATAAAACAGCAATTCCAAAGAATGATAGTACCAGCAAAATGATGGCTTCAAAGAACAACAATATCAATACTAGAGAAAATGTAGCTCCAAAGTGATACAATAGCAAAACAATAATGATGACACCAGTAAAATGACAGCTCTAAACTGTAACAATATCAATGAAAAAATAGTAATCCAGCAGATAAAAAGGAGAGAGGGGAAAAGAGAGAGAGAGGTAAAAGAGAAAGAGATATAAAAGGAAGAAAGGGGTAAAAGGGAGAAAGGAATAAAAGGAAGAAAGGGGTAAAAGAGAGAAAGGGTAAAAATAGTACAAAAGATTTTGAACTTTTCAAAATTTTTTTTTTTTTTTTTTTTTTTTTTTAGTGAGTGTAAGTTTGATTTTTTTTTTTTTAGTGAGCATAAATTTGTTAAGTTCAGTTTATTTTTTTAGTAAGCATAAGTTAGTTCTTTTTTTTTAGAGTCTGTTTTTTTTAGTTTGTTTTTTTTTTTTTTTGNTTGTATTTCAAAAAAGTTAAAGATGGATGAAAGTTCGATCTAATATATGAAATGTAGTTTAATATACCAAACCAAAAGTGCTAACCAAAAAAATTTTTACTATGAAGCTCAAAGATAACCTTATATAGATTATTCAGGGCCCTATTTTACTATTTTATCTATATATTTTTACATTTTTTTATTTTTTACATTTTTTTTGTTTTTTACTTTTTTTATTTATTTTTTTATTTATTATTTTAATTTTTTTCTTTCTTTATTATTTATTTATTTATTTATTTTAATGTTATTTTTAATATTTTTTTAATATTTTTTTTAAATTTAATTTTTTTATATTTATTAATTTAATTTTTTCATTTATTTATTTATTTATTTTTATTTTTTTTATTTATTTTTTTGAATTTTTGATTTTTTCGTATAGGCGATACATCGCACTCTATAAGATCTGGTGTAATGTGAAATCAAAACAATAAATAAATTCGTTAGTTTAGGGTTAAAGTAAGGGTTAGTTTAGGATAAGGGTTAGGTTAGGATCAGGGTAGTGTGTTTTAGCAAAAAGTTTCTAATCTAAAATTTTGTAAGGAATTTTTTTTGTTAGAGCATAAGAGATGGTTTCATACGCAAAATTTAGCGTTATGGCTGATTTTTGAAAAAAAAATCATAATCGCTTCGATCTCACATTACACCTGATCCTGAATTATTATTGGTTGATCAGGGTAGTGATACATCGCCATGGCAATAAACATAATAATTCTATTTTTTTATTTATTTTTTTATTTTTTTATTTAATTAATTATTTTTTTTTATTTTCGTTATTTATATTTCGAATTTTTTATTTATTATGTAGATTTTTTTATTTTTTCACTATATCAAACATACGTAGAAAAATTGGATTGTAGATTATACAACCTATATAAAGATAAGTAAATTTTTTTACGTTTTTTTTCTTTTTTTCAATATAACTTACACTATTATATTTTTTATATTTTTGATCTTTTATAGTGTTTTTGTGAGTCTTTTTGGTGCTATTTCTGATTCTTTTGATTATACGGCATACTTGGTGATTTGGTTGTAGTGTTTTGTGGTAATTTGATATTGTTCTTGCAGTAATCATGCAGTAATTTGACAGTGTTCTTGTGGTGTTTCGACAGCATTCTTACAGTGTTTCGATAGCATTCTTGTAGTGTTTCAATAGCATTTTTGCAGTGTTTTGTTAGCATTCTTGTGGTAAAGTAATGGCATTCTTGTGCTGATTTGGCATTGTAGTAAGTAAAGACATTTGTATAGTAATTTGGCTGCATTTTTGTAATGAATTATGTCATTCTTTTAGTTAATAGACAGTATCCTTGTGCGCATTTTGTGGTGAAGTGATAGCATTCTTGTGGTGATTCAATGATATTCTTGTGGTGATTCAGTAACGTTCTTGTAGTGATTATATAGTGCAGATATTTATTAAAAAACAAGAAAGTATTTATTAGACAAAGATATTCTTGTGGTAAAGTGACAATGTTCTTGTAGTAACTTTGACAGCATTTTTGTAGTGAATTGGTGTGAATTGATAGTATTCTAGTATGCATCTTATAGTGAAGTGATGGCATTTTTGTAGTAATTTAATAGTGTTATTATAGTGTTTTGGTAGTGAATTGATAGCATTTTTGTGAAAAGTTAAGTGTGTTTGTATACATTCTTGTGGTGAAATAATATAATACCTACTATAAAAAAATAACTATATTATAAATTTATATTTTATTATATATTAAAACAAATATTGTAATAATAAAATAAAAATAGAAACTTAACAATTTCCCAATGTTTTGTGTTTTTTTAATAAAAAATATATACAAAACTATGATATAGCAAATTTATTGATTAATATTCTGTACAAATTTTTAATTTTTAAAGATTTTTGCAGATTTTAAAAATTTTTTTTTTATTGATAGCAGATTTTTAATAATTGATTTTTTAAAATATTTAAGCAAATCTGCACTATAAAAACTTTCCCAGTGATAAAATTTTATGCTATAACCAAGGTTAGAATTTTATTTTGTAAATTTTGTGTACTAATCTTATAAAAAAGTCTTGCGTATAGCAATTAATAAAAAATTTGAAAGTTATCTTACCTATCTATAGGCCCCACCAGGAGTCTAGACACTTTTGCAGTAATGTGACCATCACATGGTGTGGCGTCTTCGGATTAAATTTTTGGCTTTATTGTTAAGGTTAGGGTTAGGGTTCATGTATATAGCCTTAGAAGGTCCCTATATATATGTTGTGTTCCAATGCCCGATTCGGAATTAGGCTGCCCCAGATAAGAATTTTGTAGCAGAATTAGGACTTTAGGTGACTTTAGGGTTAGGGTTAGGCTAGTGTTAGAGGTAGGATTAGGCCAGATTCCAAATTGGGACAAATTTCTTAACTGGGACACAATATATATGTAAAATCGCATTCTGAACATTTTTATGTAGTTTTTAAGGCCGATTTAAACACTAGTTTTCGAGTATTTTTGCTCTTTTCTCTTTTTTCTTCTTGTACATGTGTTTTGTTTTGATGTAGCACTGATTCGGGATGATCAAAATTTACGTTCTCCGATTGGTTAATTCTCATGCGCCACGTCACATTACTGCAAAAGTGTCTAGACCTCTCGTGTGGTTCCTATCTATATATTGTTCAAGGCCCTATCATACCTAACTTGATAAGGCCATGCAATGTTGATTATTTATTTTGCATTACATGGATTACAAAATTCAGAACAGAACAGACAGATTTATTTTATTTTATTTTTTTTAATTTAATTTAATTTACTGCAAATAGAATAATATTCACATTTAAGGTTAGGCTATGCAAACTTAATTTTTGTTTTGCATAACTTGGTTTTCAAAATTTTCAGTCAGCAGAATAAATGATTTTTTTTTCAAAAAAAAATTAACCTTGCGTGGCCTAAATTTATTTATGTTCACATTTAAGATTATGAAAGTTAATTCTACAATTGCATAACATGGAATTAGAAAATTTGTGTTTTTTTTAATTGGACTACTGGATAATTCCAGAAATTAAGGTCATCATTAAGTGATACCAGATAAAAAAATAAAATAATTGACTAAATTACATTACTGGTGTTCAATACACAGTATGCAGTATAACATGAAGATCAATATCAAAAAATTAAACAAAAAAAAATAAACAAAAAAATAAAAGTTAAAGTTGATAAATGTTGTGTTAGAGTTAATAGTTATGGTTAGGGTGTGGCTTAGTATATAGTAAAATTTTACAGTTTTTTTTAAAAAAAGGTGGTTTCATAGATAATATTTTGAATTAGAAGGTATTTTTTAAGCAAAACAACAAAAATTTTATGTTATACTGCATTTAATAAATTTGATTGTTGAAAATTATTGTAGTCTTGAGCACCAGTGGTGTGATTTAGTAAAACTGTTTATTAATCTAATAACCAAAAAAAATATTTTTTAACTTTAATGGCCGTCTGTCTACTTTGGCTGTAAGGTTTTATTGAGTATTAATAACATTTGTTATATTGACAAATGTACAACTAGCCACACATGCACTTTTGGTGCCTAATTTAGTGTTCCGAAGTTCAGTTCAGTTCAATAGAGGTTCAGGTTCAGGTTCAATGAACCTGAACCTGAACCTGCTCTAAAAGTTCAATCTGAACTGAACCTGAACTTAAAATTATTGAACATGAACCTGAACCTGAACTTAAAAAAAGTTCAGTTCAGGTTCAGTTCAAGGTTTATGAACATGTTCAGGTTCATAATATATGCACATGTTTACCTAAATCACAGAGTTAGAATCAATTAGTAAAATTTAGAAAATCATAGAAATTTGTATAATTTTATTAATAAAATTATACAAATTTCTATAATTCTCTAAATTTTACTAATTGATCATAACTTCTTGCACTAAGTAAACTTGTTAAGCACCAAAAAATACATCAAATCAGCAACTTTATTTTACTTTTCTTAAAATTTGAAGAAAAGATGCTTAATTTTGAAAATTTTGATCAAAAATTCAAAATTAAGCATCTTTGACGCAAATTTTGAGGAAAATAAAATAAAATATACCGATATGGTGTATTTTTTGGTGCTAAACAAGTTTACTTAGATCAAGAAGTTATGATCAATTAGTAAAATTTAGAGAATCATGGAAATTTGTATAATTTTATTAATAAAATTATACAAATTTCCATGATTCTCTAAATTTTACTAATTGATCATAACTTCTTGATCTAAGTAAACTTGTTTAGCACCAAAAATACATCATATCGGTATATTTTATTTTATTTTCCTCAAAATTTGCGTCAAAGATGCTTAATTTTGAATTTTTATGAAAATTTGCAAAATTAAGCATCTTTTCTTCAAATTTTAAGAAAAGTAAAATAAAATATGCCGTTTTGATGTATTTTTGGTGCTTAACAAGTTTGTTTAGATCAAGAAGTTATGATCAATTAGTAAAATTTAGAGAATCATAGAAATTTGTATAATTTTATTAATAAAATTATACAAATTTCTATAATTCTCTAAATTTTACTATCTGATTTATACTCCTCACTCTAAGTAAACTTGTTCAGTATCAAAAAATACATATATTTTTATTCTGACTCAAACTAGTTTGCAAAATTTGGACTAGCCCGACCAAACTTATGAATGAGTTTGAGTCTAATATAAAGTTTTAATAATAAAATTTAGAGTTTGAGTCTGGTCTGGACCAGACCAAACCCGGACCCAAACCTAGAATCACTAGTTCATATGAACACCAGACTGAACCTGAACATGTTCATGAACTTATGAACTGAACCTGAACTGAACCTGAACCAGCTCTAAAAGTTCAATACTGAACCTGAACCTGAACATGTTTTAAAAAATGTTCAGGTTCAGGTTCAATACTGGACCTGAACCTGAACTTGATCTAAGTTCAGTTCAGGTTCATAGGAACACTAGCCTAATTTAAGTAGTCCACCCATGGTTCTACATTAGCTGCCATACCTGCAGACCAACTACCTATTTAAACTTACTTTGATCAATACTTCACCTATCAATATTTACTCATTAATCTAACTAAATTAGGCTTTCAGAGGTTATTCTCAATAGCCTACCAGCCTTAGGGCTACTTTACCAGCTTTACTTATTTGTGCTAGTAATACAAACTCCTAAAAAGGCAACCACTAATCAGTAAGTTCAAATTTTGATCATCCTGGATCAGCCCAACATGAATTCTAAACATGTGCAAAAGAAGAAAAAAGTGAAAATACGCCAAAACTAGTGTTTAAATCAAACTTTGTGTACTAATTAAAAATGTTAGTGATGTAATTTTACATATAATGGGCAACTATCTATAGCTATACCATCTAAACTAACCTCCTAACCCTAACTTTGTGTTTTTATACACTTTGTTTATTTACAAAATTACATTTCCTTTTTTGGGTTGTATTACTGGTACAAATAAGTAAATCCCTACTTTACCCTCGTAGAAATTGCCAGCCAACCAGGGTATATGTCCCAATCCTAAACCCAAGCGGTCTTCAATACTGCTCTTATAAGGTTTGTTCTAACCCTGATACCGACCTTCTTTTGGTAGCACTGTTGAAGATCGAAATCTATCTCTTTATTTGGGACTTGCCAAGGGTTTCCAATTTCTCCAGTTTCTTGGATTTGACAGTGCAATGTTACACTTGTGCCCAAAAGCTCCTATTCTGGATGCTGGAACCAAGACTACAGGTTAAATATCCAACTGTTAACAAGAAACAGGTTACCGAACACATGCTATTTTTCAAAGCATCGACAATGGGATTTGAACTCTCAAACTGCCACTTGGGGGTGCCAACTTGGCAACTTACCTAAGTTGCCACACCCATAATACCAAAAAATTATATTAAACTAAAAAATTAAAAATTAATTTGTACAAAAATATTTTAATCAGAGCTATTTTTAAATACAGATCCCTTCTTAAGTGCATACTACCTAAGTGCACATTATGAAAAACTTCTATAAGTGCACACCCCTCTTGGTTCCAAATAATATAACAATTATAAATTTAACTCCTCTAAATGCATACCTCCTCTAAGTGCACATTTTGCCTTTTATTCACTATGGTCACGAGAGCGTGCACTTAGAGGGGTGCAACTGTACATCAATTTTTTTTTAACTTTGGTACCCTTATATAGTTATAATTGAGCATTATTACATTGAGATAAACTATTGGGAAATTAGCCAATCTGTCGGAGAGTAAATTTCAATTAATTTAATAAAAAATAAATTTACTAATTAATTATATTAATTGTATTGATTATTCCAATAAGTAAAACATATGTTGAAAGTTTAATAAATTAGAATAAAAAAATTTTATTAGCTAGTGGAAGATGGTTTAATCGATCAAGGGTATATCAACAAGTTATTGCCCTTTTTTTCATGGAGTTGCGCTTACTGGTCCAACATGTTCATTGATTGATTAGAAAAAAGGTAATTATTTAAGTGCTTTCATACTTTCTGCATTATTATCATCGATACCAACGTTGACAAATTATTATCTTATTACTTGCGCTAAAAATCTGCGCTGCAATAAAAAGGCCGTTTTTTAGTTTGTTGGTTTGTATTAAATTCTGAAAAAGAAGAATCAGAGTTTGGAATTATCACAGGTTGCACATTATCAATCATTTTCAATCATGCCAAAGCAATAAACTAAATGATGATGACAAAATGTCGTGCCTGAAGTTGACACTGCCTAAAGTTATAACTTCAGGTGCCTAAAATTGCGCTTAACTGAAATTAGCACCTGAAATTAGATCAACATGCACGCATTAGCATGCAATTTTAGGCAAGTGTAACTTCAAGTGTTTGAAGTTGCAACTTCAAGCAAATGCTAACTTCAGGCACGACAATAATAAAGAAGTTTGCTCAAGCATCGACTTCATCAATGTTTTAATTGTGCATCAACACGATCGTAAATTAATCACATTGTCGTGAAATAATACAATTATCCATACTATTTATCATCAACAATGACCTAATAAAATATCGTTACAGTATAATGACTGAGTACAAGCCTGTTGCTTTATAAAAATTATGAACTATGAAATTTGCGACCAGTTTTAAAATTTTAATTTTCTATGCATTTGATTTGAATTTTGATATAACAAATAAGAATTGCACAACAGCTGTAGATATGAAATATCTATAGGAAAAATCTCTTACTATAATACTAAAAATGAAACATATTTAATCTTAAGAAATATTAAATAGATTTTGTACACCTGGTTGGCAAGCGAGGGTATAGGTTCCGATATTTTAAAGTGACCAGAAACGTCTGAAGTTGAGTAGATGGTATTAACGCAAGACAATTATTATGTTTGAAAAGTGAAGATGTAAGTATGAAAAAAAACTTCAATCATAGACGCGATTATTCCTATTAAAACTAAAATTAATAGGCTTTCCTTATAACAAATTTCAAGCAAATTAATCGACACCAAATCAAATTTGGAACAAATTAATTTATTTTACTATCTGCCATAATAATTCTATGTACAGCACTTTAATGTTTGATTTTTTAAAATAAAAGTCGATAAACTGCTATTATTATATTATTAAAATTAATTATTTCATAAACAAAACAACTATTATCGATCTTTTTAAAAGCTATTTTATTTAAAAATGCCGGATAAAGTCATTTTACATTGCATGAACGCAGTTAGTATCTTTGCATATTACGACTTTTTATTTAAAAGCTAAAAAGAAACTTGATCCCAGTCATTATCTTTTAAACAATTATCTTTGAACGCAGTTTTCTAGATCATGATTAAAAGTACAGATTTCAAAGGACCCTTGAGATAAAGTTTCTATGCAAAAAAAAGTTGATTATAAAGGTTTTTATTTCAAGAAAATTCATTTAAAATACAAATGATAAAAATAATTTATAGAAAGTAAAAGAAAATATTTATCTCTGTAAGGCCACTCCAATTTAATTTTCTAATTATCATAAAATAAAATACCTCGTAAAGGGAGGAGGGTTAAAAAATACACAAATTAATAAAAAATACGGTAATTCTACTGGCTACAAAAAATTTAATTTCATAAAAAGCAAATGCTGCAATCTGATTGCGTTTTTTTTTCACTAAAATTTTAAAAAATAGTGGGGTTATGCTAAACAGAAAATCGAATTGGTCTGGCCGAATATACCGGGTGTAGATATTCTAGAACGTTTTGATGACTATTAAAATTTATTACTGTTGCCCCTTCCTAAGCAAGTTACATAAACATATGCATATAATTTAGCTTAAATATAAGTTTGAGGCTTTGCTCATAATAAATTCTAAAATTTTATTCGTATCGTATGTCTTGCTAGTATACATTTCCTGTGAATGTATTTGATTAATCGGTTCAGGTTTAATCTCATTGGCTTCCAAAAATTGGTTTTTAATTTCATTGTCATCTTCTTGATCTATTTCATCCAACCATCGAGTAATTATTTCAATAATTTCAGTTGCAGTAGGTCGGTTACCAAAATCTTTATCCATACATTTCATAGCTAATTTAATATAACAATCTGGTCCTAAACATTCTGGTCTTAATCCACCAATGATTTGTGATACAAGATAATAATCAAATGGAATTCCATCAAATGCTCTTTGTCCATTCGAAATCTCTGTCGCGATTACTCCAAGACTGTAAATATCTGATGCTTGAGTATACGGTTGACCTACCAAAACTTCAGGTGCTATATACGGTAGAATTCCACAAATTTTTCCTTCCTTTTCTTTTTTAGAAAGCCCGAGATCAGTGATATATGCATCGCACAAACTAAAATATTGCAAAATGTTTCTGCTGTGTAAGTCTCTGTGAACGAGTTCTTGCGAATGTATCGACTCGAGATCCAAAACTATATAGTACAAGAGACTCAATTTATCTTTCCATTCCAATTGTGATACTTGTAGAAGATTTTGTCGTAACGAACCTTTTGGTGCAATCTGCATAACAATAATATAATCACCATAATCATTTCTTGACACTCCAAAACAGTTCAAGAATGAAGGATTTACGTAACCAATTTCACAATAATTTGTCAATTCCTGGATGAATTCTTGCATATTTTCGTTTGAATCATGAATTACTTTAAGTGCAGCATGATGCCATATAGATTTAATTTTATCAAACCATTTTGCCCAATAAACAGTCGCGAATCCTCCTTTTCCCCATTCATTGATATTTCTGAACTCATAATAATCAATCCAAGATAATTTAAATCTCTCATCGTCTAATATTTTCTTAAGTTCAGGATTGATGTGATCTGGTGATTTATTAGTTTTCAAAAAACTCCTATATTTTCTGAACCAATAATTTGCCTTCTGAATATCTTTCTTTGTACCGACACCATTTCGATAAAATTGAGCGATATTATTCATTGCTGCCTTACTACCCATATTAGCAGCTTTTTCATAGTATTCAAATGCTTTATAATAATCTTGATCAACTCCCCTTCCATTACTATAACAATGACCAACATTACTTATTGCAGGAGTATTATCCAAATCAGCAGATCTCTTATAATATTCAAATGATTTCTGATAATTAATTTCTACTCCAATTCCATAATGATAACAATTACCAACTCCAACCATCGCAACAGGATTTCCTAATTCAGCTGCTGTCATATAATAATCAAAAGCCATCTTTTCGTCTTTCTTGACACCGATACCATGTTGATAATCGTAACCAAGTTCCCAAAGTTGTTTAGGGTCTTATTTTTTTTTTTTTTTTTTTTTTTTTTTTTTTTTTTTTTT
>QKWP01000629.1:30698-79987 GCA_003550325.1 Gigaspora rosea
CTCGTAGAAATTGCCAGCCACTTACAAGAATATGTCCCACATCATATAACTATCGTGGTCTTCAGTAACTTGCGCCGAGGCCACATCGTTACCTACATTGCCCTTATAAGGTTCGTTCCGACCCCAGTACGACCTTATTTTGGTAGCACCATTAGATCTTCTCTACCTCCTTACTCGGGACTTGCCAAACGGGTTTCTGTTTTTCTGGTTCCCTGGATTTGCGGTGTAACAAACACCATTGCGCCCGAAAGCTCCCATTATGGTAGAACCAAGGTTACAGGTTTCATACCGAACCAATCTGAGCCACAGTTACCAAACACAGGTTTCTTTTTCATTATCGTCACCAGTGGGATTTGAACTCTCAACCTGCCGCTTGGGGGTGACAACTTGGCAACTTCTCTAAGTCGCCACACCCTCTTAGGGTCTTTTTTTTTAAAGAAAGAAAAAAAAATATTCATGCTCTAAACAAAATAAAAGTTAAATTCTCCGGATAGCATTTAACATTTAATCCAAAGTGATACAAAAATTTATATCAATAGTTATCTTTTTGATTATTTTATTAGTTAACTTATATTGTTCGTGTCAAAAATGCAATTTTAAACCTTTTAACGCCCACCTGCATGCATTTATTTGTGCCCAAAATCCAAAATTATACTGATGTTACATCGCATTTATTAAGCTTAGAATTTTGTTACAGATTTAGTTTTCTAGTATTGCTTAATGCCGACCCAGCTCCAATAATTTCAATCTGGATTTTGATCGTCATAAATTATAACATAATCCAGCTATAAAAATTGCAAAGATGGTGCTTCGTAATTATAAAATCATTATGTACAGTCTTTTATTTACCTAAGATTACTAAAAGTCTTAAATATTGATTTTTAAGGCTTTGAACCTTATTATTAAATAACATCAGTAGAAGTATTAAATCAGATTAAATATAAAAATTTAACTACATAAGTCTACTTTGTGCTTATAGTTCTATTTAAAAATTCCACATAATATTTATAAATTAATAGAGGTACATAAATTTTATAAAAAAAGTACTTTGTGATGATAGTAAAATTCAAAATGATATATATAGGTGACAAATGATTTTACGAAAGCTGGGCCTACCTATTAATAATTCAAAACTAGACTATAGCATTATGCACAGAAACTTTTACCATTATGCTCACAGAATAAATTACTGTTTAGCACATAATACAGATTCCATAGAAAATAAACCTACTAAATAAAGAACAATGAAATTGCGTATTTTTGTAAATGCCTAGACTATTCAATTTAAAATGAAGTTCTTGATTAAAATCCTGCATATTTTATTGTACTTTATACTACACATTTGTTTCAGGAAGCATGAAAAATTATGTGAAAGTTTTCGATTTTTGGTGACTATGAACCATTTCGTTAGAGAATGGACCGCTAAGAAAATCTTCACCAAGTACTATATATTCAGGTAACTATATACAACTACGTTCCTTATATGAAATAGAAACCTATTAGTTCAGTTTAGATTGTTCTCAAACAGTATGCTCGATGTGACAAGTTAATGATTGAGACAGTGTTCAACCATTATATCGATATTCAATTAGACCAATCAATGATAGTATAAATAAATTATTCTCACGTACCTTCCTCAATGTGATTAATTCAAGATCATGTTTGTGCTCAAGCATCGTAAAACTTCAATAAGTATACACATTTGCACTTAGAGAACAATAAGAAAAAATGCATTTATAGAGGTCACTTATATATTCGGGTCATAATTTGAGGGTGCATTTAGAGAAGGTGTGCATTTATAGTGGGTTCATTTATAGATTTTCTGCTGTACTACAATTAATTTTGATCGCAATTAATGCTTGAGCAAATATCTTTATTCTTATTACCATTTAGCACTTATTGTTTTTTACGATGGATCAACGAAAAGATAAGATGCAATCTACGACGTTTCCAAATTCAAATACTTTTTCAACATTTACTACAAATTAACGAAACATAAAAACGTGCCTTTTTTATTGGCGACGAAGACTTTTATTATAAATAATAATGTAAAATTCGTCCAGTGTTGGTAATGATTTTGAAGATTCATAATGATTATGATAAAAATGAAGTGCTTGAACTATTATTTTTTCTAATCAATCAATGAAAATTTCAATCAATAAACGCAAATTTTTTTTTAAAAAAAGGACGTCTAGGACGTCTAGGCCTCTATCTCTTGTTAATTTGAGTAATGATCGGTTAAACGATCTGCTAATAAAATTTTTCTTTCTGACGTATTAAATTTATCACGTGTTTTATTCATTGGAACAATTGATTCGTTAAACAAGAGATGGGCAAAGTAATTACTTATTGTGTAAAAAGTCCCATAACACAAATATGACAATTTTCTATAATATATTATATACTAATAACATAATGAATTGTCATGAGGCTTATTACGTAATGTCACGGGCTAAAAGTGACATTTCTGATAGTCCAGAGAATTGCGCCTCAAGAAGGCTTAGATGAACACGGGCTTGGATCGTGATTATGATTGACATAGAATTAACCCAAGGTGAGTCATAAGGCTTAGGACAGTTAAGCCTCTTTATCTCAATTAGTCTTTTAAAATAATTCAAGGACTAACTGTGCAATGTTGCTTACGACGCATGTGCGAGGAAGGGAACATAAGAATACTAATGATATAAATCCTCCAGCTAAATCATCCTAACAGATAACCACACCTCTATTGAGATGTCTCACCCGATTTCCCCTGTGTTCATGCATTCTTGCCGAATCATATTATGCCCATCTCTACGTTTAACTATTTTTACTAATTAAAATTTATTCTCAGATCCGTTCCGACAGAATGATTAAGGTGCTTGAGAACACTCGTAACTAGTGAATTTAAAACTATCTAAATTTATTATTAAAATTAATTATCATTGTTATTTATCATTATGTACGTATTTAGTAAAGGCTTTGTTTTGTATAATTTATGTAGAATTAGTGTAATTCAATATTGGGAACGTACACTTTATCTTAACTAATTATGTGAATTAAAACAAACGCCTTTCCCTTTTATAATTTACATGATAAACTAATATCTATATATATTCAGAAGGCGCTCGGGTTAGCCAAAAGTGGAAATCTTGAGATAGGGCATGCATTTTTTTTGATCGATAACTTTGTATATTCAGATTCGTAAAAAATTATACAATTTCGTTTCACTATAATCCTGTTACGTTTCACTGCATTTCTAGTTTAAACCAAATTTATTTATCATTTAAATAACACCATTCATGCTTGTAATTAGTTGTTGTTGAGGCGATAAATTTGACCGACCTTCACTATATACAGGTTGGTTTGGCGTATTATTGTATACCGAAAGCTGAACTTTTAGACTTGTACTATGCGTACGTACGTACAGTACATTATACATTAGAAATTAGCGCATGTGCATGCATGTGTACTTAATGCCTACTGTATGTATAACAGATAAGCCCATCAAACATAAATTTTAAACGTTATTTTACAATGTCGCAAGAGAAGCTTATTAATGACCCTATCCATGTAAATTTATTATATAAGAAATATAAATTATCAATCATTAGCTTAATTTAACAAACGTTATTTAATAGGGGTATATGACATTTAAAAAGTGGGCAGTAGAATTTATAGATGCAAAAGCATTCCAAAGATTACGAGATATTAAGCAATTAGGAAATAGTTATTATATATTTCCAGGCGCTTGTCACAATCGTTTTGAACATAGTTTAGGTAAAATAAAATAATTCATCGTTTTTATCATTGAAATTAAATGATTAAAAAAACTCAAAATCAATCTAGGAACTGCACACCTTGCTTATACTTTAACCAAAAAATTACTTGAGCAACCAGGTATCGAAAGAGTTAACAATGACCTTGAATGTGTAACTTTGGCTGCTTTGTGTCACGATTTGGGTAAGATTAAATTCGTTAAATAAAATTAACAACAATATGACAATAATCATCATTTATATTCATTAAACAGGACATGGACCATTTAGTCATGTGTTTGATGGTGATGTTATTCCAGGATTAGGGTAAGTTTAAGAAAAATAACATGATTTTAATACGTATATTGAAATTGCATAATTGATATGTAATTGCAGACTTAATATTAAGTGGAAACATGAGGATGGATCCGAAAAGATGTTTGATTATCTTTATGATAATATGGAAACACATTCCATTGATTTAAGTACAGATGATTTGAAATTTATTAAGAATCTTATTAAAGGTGATCGAACGTAAATTACATTTCTTTATACTTAATTATATACAATACTGCAATAGCGTGAATTTATATTATTAATAATATAATTGATTTACATAAGTAAAAGATCCCCGTACCTATTTGATATTGTTTCCAACAAACGAAACTCTGTTGATGTTGATAAATTTGATTACCTCGCACGAGATTGTTATTATTTAGGAATGAAATCATTATTTGATTCTCCACGATTGATGAGATTTTCTTATGTTACGGAAGATCAAATAGTTTACCATCATAAGGAATGTTTTAACATTTATGAAATGTTTCACACACGATATACTTTGTACAAGAAAGTATATACCCATCGCGTCAGTATGTTGTAACAGTCAAATTTGTTGTATTTATGATTACTGTATAATTTAACAAATTATTGACCAAATATTAATATTTAGCCAGAGCAATTAATTTTATGATAAGAGATGCACTTGTGGAAGCAAATCCAGTATACCATTTTGAGAATATAATCAAGGAACCTGGAGAATATATTAAATTGAATGATTATATTTTATATAAAATAGAATATGAAGATAGAAAGGTACTTGATACTTTGAATGTACTAATTTTTATTATTAATTATAGTAAATCCTTAATATTTAAATTAATTATTATGATAGGAATTACAAGAGCCATTAAAAAAATCAAAAGAAATCATTGAAAAAATTAGGAATAGGAAATTATACAAGTTTGTGAACGAGTGTTTTATTCCACAAGATAAGAAAGATAAGATTATTAAAGTAACCTGCTTACATATTATTTCAAGATATTTTCATAAAACCTTTTCATATTTATAATGCCATTATCAATTTTTTTAGAAAGATCTTGAATCATTAATTGCTAGTTATCGCAAAGGTAATAATGTATCTTTGAATAAAAATGATATAATTGTTGATTGGCAATATTTGAATTATGCAAATGGAGAAAAGAATCCAGTGGAGCATATTAAATTTTATAAGAAAGATCCTAATAAGGTATTTAGTCTTGATACTGATGGGATTTGCTATCTTTTTCCTAAGCAATATGAAGAAACAGTTCTTCGTATATTTGCTCGTGATCCGGAAAAGGTATTATACGAAAATCAGCTTATTTTTTTATTTAATTACTTATCATTAGTATGATTATTAATCGATAAACTTTTTAAAAAAAGGTTGACTCAATTCAAAATGCTTTTCGGGAGTTTACAAAAAGTATAGGTTTAAGCATAAATGAAGGATTTTTACCTGACGAAAATGTAGACTTCTTGGATATCAATTTGAAGGGTGGTAGTCAAGATGATAAAATCAAGGCTCCAAATGTACCATAAAATTCTCTTTATACTTACCTAGCTTTTATTAAAAAATGTTTATTAAATTAAATGCGAGCAACTTTAAATAAGTAGTAAACCTTTTACAAAACTTTCTTATATCTAAAAAATTTATTAGTTACTTTCATTTATATCAGGTAAATTTACTATAGATTCTTTTCTTATATTTATATAAAATAAACATGTACTTTAACGAATTACGATAATTCTTCAGATACATAAATCAAAAACATTAATATCTTATTATTTAATTTTAATCGTATATATTAACCGAAACTTTGATTAGGTACTAAATAGAGTAAATATAATCAGGAAAAAAAAATTATGACTAAAGCCATTCTCAGCCAAAAGAATTTGTTTGGTTTATTTGATTAGACCGGTCAATCAAATTCCTTTTCGAAGTAACTTTATTATTAAATGATAAAAATTTTACGACCAGTAATAATATTATAAAAAATTTACTTAAAATTTTAAATTAAGAAATTATAAAAAAAAAACATGAATTTGCGTAAATTACTTTTACATTTAATAAAAAAAGCTACTTAATATAAATTTAAATAAAAAAAAGCACATACTGTAAAAAATTCGCATGATTAAAAAATTTTACCAAAATTTTTACATTCGCCACTTAGAACACCATCATCGCATCGTCTTGTACATAGTAAATTAATTTTGAGTCAGTAACTACTCCTTTGCTTGATAAGTGTAATGTCAGGTTCACTTGCATTATCATCAGAATAATCATCGGAATTGATGATTTCAATAATTTCCAGTGCCAATATGCCTTTAAAAACACTCTATTCATGAATATATTCTTGAATTGCATTATCAACTACTGCTTACAAGATAAAACAATACCACATACGAATCTTTTTAATTGTATGTTAAAAAAGTTAATAAGCATAATTAAAAAAAACCGCTTCACCAGGTTTATCTTGACCAACATGCTCGTTACTTGATGCACATCACAAATTATCTTATAAAAATTTTTATTAGAACAGGCTTGCGTCACTAGGTTATTTTTAATTTGCTTAATTGTATGAAGCTTTTCTTTTTTTTAACTACACTAATTTAAAGAATTTTGTTATTTAAATTTTGTGTTATGTGAATCGCTTAGATTTTTAAGTACCGCTAAACATTAATTATATTTATTTCGGTCAATTAAGTAATGTTTGTTTTTCCTTTAACGAATAATATTCGATCAAAGGTTTCACGAACCAGATAGTTGTATCATTCCATATTAAGAAATTAATAATGAAAAATGAAAAAGATTTATTTAAAATTAAACAATCGAAAGCTTTATTTATTTTTTTATATGAATTAATATAATTAATATGACATATGTAATACGCAATATATTTGTATTATAATAAAAATTTTAATAATTCAGAGTTTTAATTTTTTATTAACTTTCGTTTAGTATAATAGAGTTTAAGGTTTTATAGTTAATTGCGTTAAAGTCCTGACCTAAACCTAAGTTCAGAAGTTATTCGAAAATTTAAGAAAGAATACGTATATGGATCAATTCAAAATCAAAATTGCGAACAAATACAGCATTAATTTCAAGGAATTGGTTAACTAGTTTATCAGGTTTAAATAACATGTAAACATAACTTTAATAAGGATGAGAAAAATTTTTAATGCGTATAATGATGAAATTTATATATATTTATTTATGATAGAATGGAAAAAAAAATTATTACAGAATTAAGAACGAAAAATAAAATTATTAGCATAATTAAGGAAGAAGAATAAAATTACTTAAAATTTATATTATCTGATAATACTTCGTACGATAATATGAGCACAATAAATTTAATCATATAAATTTTATTCGAAGATAAAAGTTTACATTCTGCCCATGTGCTACAAAGTACAAATTAACAGAATTATTGATTATAAATATATGACATTTCCAAGTTTAACAATCGTATTTGATTCAAATTTATTTCTATGCTAATTAAAACATTACACACACACACATATTTATTATACAGTACATAATCCCATAAAAATTCAAAGAATAATAAAAGTTAAAATATTTGCTAGAAATTAAGAATAGTCTCCTGGAATAATCGATTCACAACCTGCCTCACTTCTGCCAACATCACAAGAAGCACCATCATTGCAACAACGAATACAAAAGTGTCCATTATCAGGTTCGACAAGGTTTACAAATTTGTTAAACCCGGCACATAACGCACCAGATGGAGCATTCGTATCATACTGACCACCTCCGTCGGTTGAGTCCACGTATAAAGAACTGTCAATGGTTCCGGTGACTTGAACGAAATTTTCACCTTGTGTGAAATGTTTTGATTTGATGAATCCATCAGGAAATACATTAGGTGCATTGGGAGTATTTGCAGTACAGAACGGAATAGCATCACCTTCACTAGCACCAATGGATTCTTTTTGTGTTCTTGGAAGAAAGCTACAGAATACTTCTTCACTTTCTACTGTCACAGTAAGAGAACCATCATTAGCACGATTATTTAGTTTGTTTACATTCAAAGGGACGGCATGAATATATGTAATGATTGCGAAGATAAAAATCAAGGTAGATAATTTTGCCATTTTTGTTTTGTAAAAAAAAAATAAAAGTGTTGTTTTGATAACTTTAAAGTATTAATTATTAGATAAAATATTTTGATTCTCTTGTTGTAGAAATTGAGATAGAAAAAAATGAGGGTTTATATAAAGAAAAAAAAATATATAATCGACACCAAAATTTACAAGTGTTTTAACGTTAAACTTATCAAAGAGAATTATAGAACAATGCCTATTAATGACTTCATAACGACCTTTTCCCAAAAGGAAATAATTTCATGCCAACATATGTTACAAATTCTCATAGACTATCTATAAATAATTAAATTTTTATGTACCCTGTCCCTGATCATCATAACTTACATATTAAAGTTATATTAGAATCAATTCCGAGATTGTCTAGAAACATTTTTCTTGGCCTTCTATTCTTGGAAAATATTAATTAAATTTTATTTATAGTAATAATAAATAATTATAATATATTACTTTTTTGATTTTATTTCCAAATATAGTGGTTAAACGGCGGAATAAAAGGTAAATCCTCCGGTTATACACGATAAAATGTCAATCATCCGGCTATGTGTATTAAATCCTACTCCGGTTATGTGAAATAAAACGTAATCTTAATATTAATAATAATATTAATAGTAAAATCTCTCCGATTATATGACCGGGTCCCCAATATATCTAGATTTTTACAGGCCGTAGAAGAAAATAAAGATGTTATCATATTATTCTTGCCTATCATCATCCATAAAAAAAAAAAAACTTTAGCTACGTACTTAACTTATAAATGACGAATTTAAGTTTATAAGTTTATTGATCACTTGTCTGATGTCATCATTTATTAATATATATTAATAACGATAAACTAATTATTATTATTATAATTATAAAAAAAAATTGTTTGCGGCCAATGTCATTCTGAACAAGCGATGAAAACTTATTGTTATTTCCTCAATTTATTGATCTACATCTATACATAATGCATAAATTGTATTCTTGATATCCTTTATGATGCTAACTAGATCCCCTAACTAAATTAAAAAATAATCCTAAGTACATTGTAAATATAACTTAAGTTAACTCACTTTAGCGATCACCCAAGGAGGTAATTTTTTGTACGAACAAGGATATATATACTCGAATTCAATTCATTAAGCTAATTTGACGATAATTTGATCTATTTTTAGAGCAGAATGAACTTTTTTAAATTTAAAAATATTTTTTGTTAATTTATTAATTTAATGTCGGAAAATTACCATAGTGAACAAATAAGAATCAAATCATTAATAGAATCAAAAATTAACTAAAATTTACAAATAATGATTTTCTTAATTCATTACAAAAAAATAGCATAAAAAATTTAAAATAAATATTAACAATATTTGGATTTAGCCAAAAAACGTAAATTATCCAATTAGTGTAACATTTGATTTTCAGAAAAAAAAAAAACGTAAATTATCCAATTAGTGTAAGTCGAGTTTGTAGATCATTTAATAAGTATAGATATGGCCAACAAAAAAAAAAAAATATTTATAAAAATGCGATCAGATGATTATCAGCGATCTACAAATTTGATTATGAATTATGTATTATGGAGTAAAAAAAAGCTGAATACACGTAATCTGGGATTGAACTAAAATTAGTTTTAGTGCTGAAGCCAAGACTAAATGTTATAATTAAATTTACTTTCTAGATTCAATGCTGAAGCCAAGACTAAGTGTTGTTATAATTAAATTTACTTTCTTGACATTGTTCACTAAAATTAGATTCAGTGCTAAAGTCAATATTACGTGTTTTACTTTCTCGGTATTTTTCACCAACAGAAATAACTTCAAAAGTGTATTTTTAAATGATCGTTTTTCGTATTTCACACGTCCTTGTTTTATCAATTAATTGACAATTTACTTAAGGGAGCTTCAAAAAAGAATACACTAACTTTTATTGTATATAATTTCAAACCATAAGATAATTAGTATTGCATGTACGTACGAACGTATCTTATAGTCGATAATTTAATATGCAGTTGTTTATAAAAATATCATTCAGTAAACATAGGAAATAAGTTATTAGCTAAAAATAAGGTACGGATTTTTTTCATACTTTGATCTACCTAATTTTATTTTTATTACGTATATCTGGTGATGTATCAGTCCGTCCCGGTCGGTCCTGGTCATTAATAGGACCGATTTAATAGTGTTAATCGGTCCGATCGGTCTTACGATAAGATTTTTCAACACACATTTTTACTTTTTTAAGTTTCAATACACTTACATCTCTATATTTTTATTAATGAAAAAAAAAATTATTTTTTTTATTTTCTTTTTATTAATAATTCATCAATTTTCTTATAAGCTAGGAGCATTGTTTAAACCAGGCAGGACCTGACCATTATGGACTGAGACTGAAAATCATTCGGTCCTCGGTCCGGTTACAGTCCGGTCCCGGTATTTACGAGGACCGATCCATTACTACGTATATCACGTGAATAGAATCTTATGAATATCAAATCTTTAAACGTTATAAAAATTCTAATTTATTCATATTATTAGAGAATTAGAATTCATTTTAATGAGTAGAATTAAAAATTGTAAAAAAAAAAAGACTAAAATTAATTTAATTATACCGAATTTATAAAACTAGCGAGATGATGACGTTTTTTTAGGCTGGTTCCTTATTTATTGAACGCCTAAAAATGAAAAATATATAGTAAATATATATATATATGTTAATAAGATGATATCATATATGTGTGTTAATTTTAAGTAGCATATTTGTTATGTTTATATTAATACGCGTGCATTTACAGCTAGCTGTTTTCTTTCCATGTAAAGTATACATATAGGAAATCAAAGAAATTTGAAATTCAAATTAATAAAAATTAAAGAACCTATTGGTGTGATTCTTGAAATTTTTTGGAAATTTTGGAAATCTTGCGAATTTTCCGTAATACGGTGATTTACACCGTTCCACATGGTTTTTAAAAATAGCTATAAATAACATCAAATTAAGTTATTTATAAATAAATAAATGATCTTTATTCGTCAGTTAATCACTGTTGAGACGTATACTCCCCGATTTAGTAATTTAATGTGACAAAATGATCTATTAAAGAAAGAGTATGAACTCTTGGAATTATTAACGCATCGATCATCGAAAAGCTAATTATATTCTGCCATGAAGATTATATATTGTTGTTCATCGGGATTTTTCTACAAATAAAAATTTTTAACATCACATTATTATTATTATTATTATTATTTTATATCATTACGGCGCATTTGTCAAATTTAACTAATATTTGGACCCCAAATTTAAGTTTTGGGAACAAAATTATTATTGATTTTTTAACAAAAAAAAAAAAAAAAAAAAATTTTTTTTGTGCAAATCTTTGGGTTTCGCACTGACACCTTAGCTTCAACTTTACCAAAAATTTTTTAAAAAAGCGAAATAAACTGGCGAAACATGGCGAAATTGGTGAAACATGTATATATTTGATATGAACGGGAAGATCAAGTACTCCAGTGATATATTCGTAATAATCACACCACGTGAATAAACATTCACCCTAAATTAATTAAGAATAAATTCATTGCATAAATTCACGTAATGTGATGATCACTAGGGTACTTAATCAAGTTTCCCAATATGGACTTGCTCCGGCCCAATGGCTGGATCGATGGGCGGGTCGATCCTTAACTAGCATCTTTATGGGCTGGTCCGATCGATTACAAAGTGTCTTTTATATAAAGTTTATTTCAGGTCAAGGGATTAACTAAAAATCAACTAGTTTACAATAATACAGATATTCATTAGTTATTTAATTTAGATGATAAATTGCCAATCAATGATTGTAAAGAACGGAAATGTTCTGGTATGTTTGGTTGCATAGACAATAAAGTACTAGTACTAATGCGCTATAATTTCTAAAAGACAAAAATAAATAAAACAACATCATTAAAAATCTTGGCAAGGGATGACTTAATGGCTTTTTACAAATTTGATATAGATATGAAGTTTAATTCTGAACAGAAAATTTGCTCTTACAAAAAAGGTCGGACAAGTCGATCGACCTGACCTTTTTTAGGATAGACCCTATTAACTAACTTTCTTTTGATTAGTCAAATCACTTACAATTGTATTTTACAGTTTAGAATACTTTTTAAAAAATGTAACATTTCACAAGTAAAAAAATAAAAATTAAGATCGTCTATATCTTCAATAAAACCTCAACAGTTATTATGCAAAATAATCCAAAAAAGATCCACAACCTGGAGGTATTTTGCTTAGAAGGTAAAATTTCTACGTATATTAAAACTATAGAACTATATATAATTATTAAATAGTCGAATGCATTTGACTTGATAAAAAAAAACTAACAAAACAAACTTTTTTTTTAAGAATAGATAAAACGCTTTACTGGGCTAAGTATACAATATTTTTATAACATAGTGTAAAGAATTTTTAATATGTAAAAGTGAAGTTAGTTATAAGCAATAAAAACGTTAAAATTTTAGAGATTACAACAAACTTTATATAGTTTAATGGATTTTTTTTTCACAATAAGGGTTAATTATAATACAACATGTTAATTTTAGATTTCATATTATTTCGGTATAATAAATGAAATAGGTTTTAGGAAAACATATATTTAAGAAAATATATTTGATCCTTTTCGTTCTTTTATTATAATAATAGAGATAATTCCACAACTATAATTTTTACTGGCTAATTATCACATGCTTGCGCATATGACCAATCATAAAGCAATATTCAATTTCATGTGATTTACCAATCACGAGAAAGCTAGCCTAATTTAGCAAATTATGTGATTTTCTTGTTGTACTACGTTAATCTATTTATAAGGTAGCTGCGCGACGCAGTCGCGCTAAAACCAGGAACGTAAATAACGATTTTGTAATAACTTTTACTGTATTTCGCAAAAATTTCAAATTTTGCCTAGATTAGTGCTCGTACCCGGATAACTTTTTATCCGAAAGATTGTAACCTTTAACAAAATTAAATAACCGGTTTTATATCCTATTCAAATAAAAGGATAACGGTTATATCCGGACAAGATATTTATATGATTGATGATTTATATATACAGTATTAATGCATAAATCAAATAAAGTAACTCAGCAATAATAAAGTAAAAAAAATTAGAAAAATAAATAAATAAATAAATAAAAACGAATAAAAATGAATCACTATATGCTCGCCTAAATATTAAATTCTAACTTTTCATACATTAAAAGAATAGTTCTAATATTCATATATATTTAACAATGTAATTAACATTCCCTGCGTAAAACACATCCACATTTGTTTTTCGGCAACGGCAGGAATCTGGTCGGGTGTCATGTCTATAAGATAATTACTAAATTTTTTTAAACAAAAATTTTTCTTTTTCGACATAAAAAACTTGCATCCCAAGTTATTCCTATTTTGTTTAGGCATGAGAAGTTCTTCTGTTATGCCAATACAAAAAACTAATGACGAAACAATAAAAGAATAATCTTTATATATATTAATGAAAAAAATCAATGTAATTATTAATAAATAATTATTATCATTAATTTATTACATTGCTGTGCATTTCACAATCGATGAAAATCGAGAAAGAACGAATGTTCATTCAGAATTAAATTCAGAAATGATGTGGAACAAAGTAATTATTATCAGTAATTTATTAAATGATCTGCATACAAGATGAAAATGAGAAAGAACACATGTCAATTCAGAAATGATGTGGAACAATAAGTAATTATTATCAGTAATTTATTACATTATTTGCATACAAGATGAAAATCAGAAAGAACACACGTCAATTCAGGGTTTACGTAAATTCAGAAATGATGTGGAACAATAATAGTATTCTGTACTGTGTAAAGTATGTAATAAAAATATAAAGTAAGTACTTACTGTATTCATATATATAATATAATAATTATTATTATACAGCACTTACAAAAAACTGAAAGCCAGTATAAGTTTAAAGTGTAATTGATTTATATCACCTATTAAATAAATATAATAAACAAACGAAATATTAAAATCATGTTCTTATTAAAATACATTAAATTTATGATGTAGACAAGTTTTACACCGAGTGCTGGAGTGATGCTAGTATATAAATAATACGCAAATTAAAATTTTTATTATAATTGTATTTTACCCTATATTATCCTATATTATATCTTAAGTTAACCGGATACCTCAATAGTTTATCTGTTTATCAGTTTTATAATTCGGATATCTGGATAGCCTAACAGTTAACCGGTTATTGTACCCTATGGCACCATCACTAGCCTAGATTAAGCTTAATTAAGGAATAATTTTAAATAATGTCATGAGCGGAGCGTTATTATGCAACAACACGGTAATCATATGTAGTAATTGAATTAATTTGGAAAAAAGCAAATAAATTTTTACATACAACATGTTGTTACCAAATAAAAGAGCATTATATTTAGAAGTAGTAAAAGGTTATGATCAGTCATGACTGGTCATAACCGTGACCGATACCAGTCAGAAGCTCCTAATTGACCTGTTAGAAACTGCGCAATAATAAAACCATTACATTTTTAATATTTTGTATGTGATTCAGATAATATTCGTGCATGATTTATCCAATTATTGATAACGAGCATATGAGTAAAAAAAATCCTAGCTATTGTATCGATTTTGTCATGGGTTCTCAAATGTGACCGAAAATCGGGCTGAACAGTGATGCGAATGCTTTTTTCGAACATGCATACAACGTTGAATAATGATTGAACACCACCGATCGAAGAAACATTCGGGCAATGCAACGATGAGCAGCATCAGAGGGAAGTGCAATAAACCTTAAGGTTCAAGTATGACTTCCAGGTGGATTAGTGGTAACAAAAACGATCCTCAGTCCAGTGATTTCCAAGCAAAATGCATCCAAGAAAACCCAGATTATAAATCACATGATCGTTAAATTTTTTACGTGAATGATTTATGGAGCTCTAAATTGCTCGGAAATCACAGGACCAGGACGTTTATGCCACTAATCCACCTTATGACTTCCTATTAACATCGTATTCAGCAATTATGAGATAATTGTTAATCCCTAAGCACTACATACAATCAGAATCAAGATTTTGATTGCGTTCCTGGTAAGGATGTAGATTATTGCACCTTTTTGCATAACGCATACAAAATTAGAGCATCTAATTAGAATCAGATTTTGTGGACGAATGCAAAATTCGAATGTTTCCATGTTGCCACAAAATGACAAGTTCTTGTATGGGTGGAGTTTAGGTACAAATGCTGATTTTTAGTACTGAATTTGTTTGCCGTAACGTGTTTCTATGCATGAATCCAGCAACTGAGCAGTTAGAAATGTTATCATAGCTAAAATATGAAAGCGATTATAATATAAGAATCATTATACTGTAACGAATAATTTTTTCCTTTGCCTCTCACTTCCGCATTGGTAAAATTCATAAAGTTGTCACATACCTTCCATAATTGTATCGCCATAGCTATGTTAATCTTACCTTTCTAGTATTAGGCATTATTATGTATTCTTAGTGGCTTAATTATACAGACGTTACTCAAGAAGCGTAAAACGTAGTAGTAAGGCCGTTTGAAGTTAATTTTTTGGTTAACATCACCCCCCCAATGGTCCCCCCGGCACCCGGGTAAAATGAACATATGAAAAAAATAAAAATAATGAAATATATCATTATTTAGAAATCAAATTCAATATATAAATTCGATTATTACTTCGTGCATGATATTACTACGAACGTACGTACTTAGCTCTATATATGGGGTCGTCTAAAGCGGAGTAGAATCACGTGATACCTGACCAATCAAATTAAGAATTTGATGATCTTAGTCAATTTTGTTTATTATATTACTACCTAAAACTATCTAAGGCTGTTTTGAAGTTAAGCTTTCGGTTAACATCACCCACCCCTTCCTCTTTGATGTCCCCCGGTAAAAATTAAAAAAATAAATACTGCATAACCACGAAATAACGCGATGGGTGTGGTTTCGAATTTCGGCTAAATTAAGATTAATTCAGGCCGAAACTCGAAATAACTCTGTTCATTATTTCGCGGTTAAAATAAAATAATTTAAAAATAAAAAACGAATTAAAAAAAAATAAAACTTAAAAATAAATAAATAAATAAATAAATAAAGCTAAAATTTTAATTCCTATTTGCTGTCCTCTCATATATGTTTATTTCAGTTTGCAATAAAACGATTCAACAAAAAACTGCTGAATCAAGAGCTTCCGAAGTGCTTTTTGTTCGATTGTGAAGAGCTAGAAAACTAGTATTAACGAAAAGAAATATTTGAATAAACATTTAACTTTTACGGAATCATTCGGGACAAAATTTGCTAGACCAATAGGAATTTGGAAAACTCAAAACTCCAATCTGTGATCGCTGCATACATACTTTAAAATGATGCAGATCCGATCACTAGATCACGAGAATTTTGCCTGTAAAAATTGTACATATGTACGAAGTTCTTTTTATCGGATAAATACTTTTATAATAAATTAATTATATAGCGATATTTATTTATTTTTGCTCCTTCCTTTTATAAGAGGAATGTAATGTTAAGGCCGTTTGAAGTTAATTTTTCAGTTAACATCACCCCAGCTGAAGTTCCCCCCCCGAAAAATGAACAGCCAATCAAAACGCTGAATGACTCTCACCAGTCACCTGATTTATATCAACCAATGAAATTGCTTCATTTCTATATGTTCGTTTCATATGTTCGTTTCATTTTACCCCCCCTCCCCCCCCCATGAGTCCTGGAAAAGTGATGTTAACCAAAGAATCAATTTCGAACGGCCTAATGGTGTAAAAACGTAGTAGTAGTGGTGTAGTCGTAGTTGTTGGAGTGTAAACTTATCTGAGATTTAGAATTTATATAAATGGTTGGTCCGACCCTTTGTTCATAATCTTGCATCTAATGTATGCTCTCCTTAAATTAAGAAAACATAAATATACATTCTTTTTAAAATAAATGGCTAATAAATTATTAATATCCGTGTCTTATCCTAATTCATGTGACCTTTCTAAAGTAAACCATCGGAGTTAAACTCGGCATGAGAGTACCAAGCTTTCCCATACGATGATTACAATATTCATACGAGGTATTAGCTTGCTATATTGATATCAGTTGGGATTTACAGCTTCATAACCGGATTTGACTAGATATCCATATTTGATCAGCTGAAATTCATAAATTATTAGGTGTCCAATCAGATTCCAGATTTTGCTGACGAACGCAAAACTCGAACTGAACCATCCACTTCGTACTTCGTACTACGTTCCTGGTATATTAAAATTTTATCTAGTAAAAAACTTTCGATTTTTCAAAAAAAAAGTTGCACTAAAAATTCAAATTGATTTTTTACATGCGAATAGCTTATAATTATATTTGTTTGAACCATTAAAACATAAAATGTTTTTTTAAAAAAAAAAAAAAAGATTTATACTAGAAATTTAAATATGCAAATTTCTAAAAATCTATCTTTAAAAAAATGCGTTGTGCACTAAATTTCATTTCAACTGATTGTGTTTTACGATCATTAAAAAAGTATTTGTTATCATGTACATTCTGCTATTATAGCTTTATTTTCTTGATAACATTATTATAGCTATTTAATGCTTGAAAAATATATTTACTGTAATCAAAACAAGTCGAAACAAATCGAGGTAAATCGAAATAAAACACATAAATTTTGCGATTTGTTTTGATCACAACAAATCACAGATTTTCGGTCTGTTTGTTATTAAAATTATAGGCGCATTATTAAACTTTAAGCACATAGTTTGTACTCAGGCTATTTAATCATAGCTGGTCCTGTATAAACAAATAAATATATGCATAAATAATTCAGCCGTAAATTATTAATACTGTAATTGATAAAGTTATGCTTTATAACTTCAACAGCTTGAACTAAACATCGTGAACTTTAAAAAAAAAATCAATTGTTATTGTATAGTTTGAATGGCATAGAGATCATGGAATTGATGCTTTTTGTAAATGATTGGTTTCTAGCGTTTAATGGTTTTACCGTGATTTTGAGGCTTTTCCAGGGTTTCGACTAAGGATGAGTTCAGTCGGCTACAGCCGACTACGTTCAGCTATTATTGGTTATTGACTTATAGCCGGCTAAGTTCGGTCGGTCATACCGGTTAAATAACCGGTTAATTATTTTACTATGTAAAGCTGTAGTACCAATTGTTCTAGTTCTAACAGTGGTTAGATTATCAAAATTGGCACAGCGGTCCTTTAAATAATTGAGATTAAAGCGCGAACTTAATACTATATTTCGTGTAAAAGATATAGTATAACTTTCTCAAGATTGGTTAGTCACATCAATTGGATATTACGTCATGATTGGTTTCTTTGCTGCTAATGTTCTAACTGGCCAATCAAATTTTTTTATTTGTTATAAAAACAATAATACAGTGATATTGATTTTAAAACCTTGAATTTATTTTATGTAATACACAACAATTCAATATTAAAAATAGACTAATATGATTTAATTTAGACAAATAAATTAAATTCTATATCTATCACTTATAAAAATTTTCATCAAACGTCAAACTGTAGACACATAACCTCTCATAATATACAATGAATCTACTTAAATATAGACCACGAATGAATAAGCAGAATCTATTTATTGAAAAAAGTTTTTTATTGTGTCCTTAAATAATACTAAAAATAAATCAAATCTGAACTTATTAATTTCAAGACCGCCGAAATGTAAAACACTTTACCAAATGTTTCTTCATATCAAAATAAAGCTTCAAGTGCTGCAATTTATTTTAATTTAATATTTGCAAAGAGTTTTCTGATATATTATAAACGGCGATTATATTTTTAAAAAATTTACGATGTTAAGGGTTAAAGCACTTTAAACTGTATAAATTCAATTGTATAAATTTGACCAATCACAGAAAGCTATATTAATATATAACAGTGAATTTGATAATTCAGGGTCATCTAAAGCGCATCCACTTATTTGCGCGGGTAATACAAACTCCTGGAGAGGAAATAGCCAATCGGAGAGTAGAAACCCAATACGCGCAAAAGAAAATATGCAAAACTAATGTTTAAATCGATCTTGGTGCACTAATTAAAAATGCAGGAATGAAATTTTACATATAGTTAACATCACTCTAACCCTATAGCCTCTAAAATTAAGGCCCTAACCCTAAATTTTTATCTAACGCACTTTATTTACAAAATCGTTTTTTTGTATTACCCGCGCAAATAAGTAAAATGAGCGTCCAATCACGTGATCTGTGATTATCCGTCAAACTACCCTAGCCAGTGATCCTATAAAATTGTTTTTAAAAATGGCAAAAAATGGTTTGGTAATTGCTAAACATTGTTTTTTATTGCGGTATCAAATTTAGTATAAATAATGGCATTATAACTATTAAGGAGGGAGAGTGTATGTGTTTAACCGATTTAACTCTTTAGTAACTAGGAGATTTACCCGAATAAAGGTCTCTACATCACTACACTAGTTTACTTCCTTTATTCTTCCTTAAGTAAAATCGAAGGGAACTTCTCTACCTGTATCTCTCTTTTATTGAAGTTAAATTCATTCGTTAATATACATTTGAATTTAATATACGACACGTTAACGTGTTACCTAGCACATTAACGTTCTATTTAACACGCTACGTGCTATTAAAAATGTTACTAACATGCTGACGTACTATCTAGAACTTTCATAATTCTTACCCCTTAACACGCATACGTGCTAACACGTTAACGTGTTATGAGGATTTTACAAAAGGGGCGATTATATGTTAATCATCAAGCTTACACGGATTTTGACTAACATTTAATGAATTATACAAAAATGGAAATGAAAGTTATCTATACTAAATAAAGAAACAAATAGGGAAATTCGAATCTCTAATGTCACAAATTCGAATTTGTGACACTATCGTTATTGATTATAAGTAAAATCTAATATAAATTCTAAAAAATAATTTTCAGTTATTACAGAGTTGATATTTAATCTATACTATTAAAAAAATAACTACTACTCGTATTTATCACTATTATTTAACCTGAAACATATCTATCTCCACATATTTAACAATTTAACCTTTAAATTAATACGCAAGAAAGTAATAAGAAAATATAGCTTAAATTAAAATTTATATTTAACTTCTAAAATATCTTTTTAACTGATTATTTGGACATTTATGGTTACTGTAAATTTTTAACAAGTTATGCGCTTGCTCATGTGCATGGAGTTGGTTTTTTTTTTAGTTTATTTGCCGTAGTATTATTATCTCAAAATGTTTAATGTCTAATTAAATTTTTATAAGCTAGTTATTTTGGTTTAATAGTTTCATATTAGTAATATTAGAGTTATGGTCTAATCTTAAGTAGTTGGTATATCTTAATATCTGTTAATTTTGAAATTTGTAATTTAATATTTAGTAGTAATAAAGAAATGTAGTAAAGTTGCAAGTATAGTATATTTGTATTGTTTTTTTTGGTTTGTTTTTTGGTTCTGAAGTTCTGAAGTTACCTGCTCAAAGTGTCATTTTAGTTATTGGGATTATTATAAATGTAGGTAAATAGCAAAATTGTAAATGTGCTTATAAAGAGGTGTGCTTATATAGAGGTTTTTTAATTATATATTAAATAGTAATTGGGCTCAAATAGAAGAATAATTAGAAAGAGGTTTTTATTTGTTGTGATAATATGGGAGGTGATTATGAAAAGGGAAAAATGTATTTTTTTTGTAAGTTAAGATTATCTGTTCCAAGATTTTATTAGAGGTAATAAGCTTGTACTTGAAGATTGAAGATGCTTGGTTTTGTTCTTATTTGTTTTCTAGTGTTATTTCTATTTTTATTATTCTTTTTATTTATTTAGTTTTTCTATAATAATAAATATGATTTCTATTTGTCTAATTTTTTAACAATAATTATTTACTTTTCTGAATTTACTATATTTCTTTTGTATTTACTGTTCTTTTTATATAAGCCAACATGCTAGTACATATTGGTATGTGTCATTTACGAAGTTTTTATTATTTTTATTATCTTTTTTAGGATAATTATTTTTGTTTTGAAGCATATTTGAGATTGTCAATTTATTTTTAGGTCTTACTTTTTATTTTCTTTGGCTACTTTTATTTTAAATTATTGTTATTATATTCTTGTTGTATAATGCATATATCTTTCTGCACCAGATTTTAATAATTAAACTTTGTTCAAAAAAATTTATCTATTGAAGTTTAATGATTTCATTATTTGTTTTTTTAAATTTTTGTTTTTTAAATTTTGTGAAATTCTTTATAACTTTATTATTTTGTTTGTGTTTTTTTTACTAATTAAAAATTTTATAATAGAATCAAAGTTAGATGAGAAAAATAAAAACTTCTTATAATAATTTTAGCTTTATTCTTATTTTAAATAAAATTAAAAGAATTAAATATAAGGTAAAAGGGGGTATTGTGGTGAAGTTGACTTGATTGATGATATAATATGAATTATCTAACAGAATTGAATGATTTAATATCAACTAACTCGTCTCACAAAGCCGAATCTAATAGTATAAAGATTAATTACTGGATCAAACGATATTATCATTCAAAGGTAAAGAAACTAAGGTAAAGATTTTAGAGGGTGTGGGGTATTGTAGCGAATTTGAGAGTTATATTATAATACAATGACCAGAATTGAATAATTTTTATAACATTCGATTTGTCTCGATGAGACGAATTGAATAGTGGTTAGATCATCCAATTCTGATCATTGGATCACAAGATATTAACAATTATGGTACGACAACTATGATACACAAATAAGTTTGAGGGTATTATGATGAAAAGTGTGTCATACGAACATAAGCATCATTATCTTGATCCAGTGATCAGAATTCAATGATCTAACTACTATTTGATTCATCTCATCAAGACGAATCGAATGGTATAAAAATTATTCAATTCTGGTCGTTGTATCACAAGAAGTGCAAATTCGCCACAATACCACCTTCGCCATAATACCCTATTTTACCTTAGATTCTAGGTTTTAAATTACTAAAATAAGTGATTATTAATAATATAATTTTATAATACATAAATGGATTTGATAATTATTTTTACTATTTTTTTTGTACTGTATAGCCATGGAATAATGCACATTGGCATTATTTCAAAAATTAAATCCTCTAAAATAACTTGAATTAGTGCCTATGGGCATTCTAAACTAATGCACATCTCAATATGCTTTATATGATATAAAAAGTAAAAAAACCAAAATGTACTCTGGAATTAGATTTGATACTAAGTAAACTACTTCTAAGCCTAATAAAAATTGTTTCTCATATTAAAGCAAGTAGATTTACTTAATGCTTACCTATTTTTGCACATTTTATAATCTTATTATAATTAAGTGGATACAATTCAAAAAGCCAACTCTTATTTCAAAATAACGTACATGGGTGTACTCAATTGCATGCAGGCCAATTAATTAATGCACAGATGGGCATTATTCTACGGCTATACAGTAGTATAAACTATTATAGCTATTATTTTTAAAAAGTCAAAGAAGAATATATATGATATTTCTTTTTCAATTTAACTATTCTAATTGCCAAAATATTTTTAATAAATAATTTTAATTTTTTATTTTCTTTTGGCTATCACATGCATCAATTAGTTTGCTTTATTATAAGAATTCAACTAAATAGTATATAAATAGTATTTTTCAAGGGAAAATAAATTTGTCGCACCCGCGACATGTCGCACCCTGCTTCGACCAATCAAATCGCACGATTTTATAGGCAAAAAATTTTATTTTTTTAAAATTTAAAATTTTACTTAATAAAGTGTAATATATATATATAATAGCATGTCGTATAACGTAAAATTTTATTCTGAACAACTTTTTCTAAGTCGTAAAGATAGGTTGTCTTAGTAAAAAAAAACGTTTTATAAGAAAAATCAAAATTTCCCAAAGTTAGCACATATAAAACATTTTTTTTACTAAACCAACCTACTTTTTAACTTAGAAAGAAGTTGTTTAGCGTAAAATTGTACATGTAATACTTGAACATAAATATAGATTATATTAGTAAAAAAAAAGTTTTATATATGCTAACGATCGAAATTTTTGATTTTTCTTATAAAACAGTATTTTTTACAAAGACAATCTATCTTTATGACTTAGAAAAGTTGTTCAGAATAAAATTTTACATTATATGCTTTGATATCGCTTATTTATTTTTACATTTTACTAGTAAAATTTTTAATTTTAAAACTTAAAATTTTTTGTCTACAAAATCGTGCGATTTGATTGGTCGGAATCAGGGGTGCGACATGTCGCAGGTGCGACAAATTTCTATTTCCTTTTTTCAAAGTGTTATATATGTTATTTTTTCAATTAGCTTTTCTAATACAACAGGGTGAAACCTGAGTTGTGAAATAGTGAAACCTGCTACAGTCAACCCTCCATAAATGCAACCTCCATAAATGCAATACCTCTCTAAATGCACATTTTTTTCTATTCCATAAAATGTTATTAGTGCTAAATGCACGTTCTACATTCTGTAAATGCACATTCTCTTGAATAACATTTTATATCACACTAACCTCCCTAAATGCACATGGCCAATCAAATTTTAGTATTTAAGATAGGTTATACAGTTTTGGTAGAAGTTACACAAACTTGATGATCTAATTTTAAAAGCTGCAATTTAATTGGCTCTCTCTAAATGCAAACCTCCCTAAATGCACATTGTAGGCTTGTCCCTACGAGTTGCATTTATGGAGGGCTGACTGTATGATCATCACATGGGGTGAAATCCGCTTTTCTATAGTAAAAACATAATAAAATGCGAATTTCACCCTAATCTGATCTGCAAAGTGGATTTCACTATTTCACAACTCAGGTTTCGCTCTGTTTTTTTCTAATTACCAAAATAATTTCATTAAACAATTTGATTTTTTTATTAATTTTTTTTGGCTATCATATGCATTATTTGGTCTTATATAAGATTTTGCTTTATTACAAGAATAGTAATTTTGGCTGATATCAAAAGTTGGCTAAACCAAATATTTTCAGCTTAACTTGTTAATTTTTTCAAGATCAGCTAATTAATTTTTATTTTTCAAAATAAAAAATAAAATTTATGCATAAGAGTAAATTTATTCTTCGCCTCATATGATGTGCCTTATAAGTCGCTCTCCCAATCAAATTTCAAGATTAGGTGTAATGTTACATGATCAAAAAATTCAAAACAAACATTCATTTTGTCAAAATTTGTTTATAACTTAAAATTGAGTATATGAAACTACTCTTAGAATTTTAACAAAACACAATCCTTGCAAAATTTTACTATAAACCCTCTTCTTGTTCATACATACAATCTATACCTCACTCTAACCTTAACTAATAAAAAACAGGTTATTTTAATTGTTTTGATTTTATGTTATATCTGATTTTATGATCTGTGGCAGGTGCAACAATATCACACATGTGATATATAAATTATTCATAATTATGCACAATAGCAGATTTTTTTTATTTTCATTAATAAATATTTTAAAACAGGTTTATTAGGCTAAGATTTCTAAAAATATAAAAATTATTATTTGTGTTGCTAAGGCTATATTGCCATTAATCATTGAGAATTTGGTTTGGCGAAGTTGGATGCCTTTCTTAGTGTTTTGACCCGGGTAGGTGTCACCCGGGTCACCCGCAGGTGGGTGGGTGACCCAGGTCAAGTTGTAACAGCCTGGGTGAGAATGAGTGGGTCACCCACAGGCAGAGACCCGATACAAATTATGCAAATTTGTGAAGTTGACAGAATCAAATTCGAAAATATTTAATAGTAAATTATTTAAAGGAAACCATAATGCAGTACAGAATTTTAATAAACAGTATTATAGCAGTTAGTATTCTGAATTACAGCATTATGGCATTATGGCTTTATAGCTTTACAGCTTTATAGCATTACGACCAGTGTTCGAAATTAGTGTTTTCTGAGTTCTCATAAGAACACTGTTTTAAATTTGTGCACAGTAAAAATTTTTTACTGTTCGCTATTAAAATTTTTTGAGAACAGTAAAATAAAAATAATGTTCTCATAAGTAGCTACATAATATTGTAAAATAAATAAATATATCAAACTAGCTATAATAATTTATTATCAAAATTATTTAGTTGACATATAATTACTATAGCATGTATGAAAAATACTTTAATGTATATTAATATATGGATGCATTAATAGAATTTTTATATTAATCTGATACAATTTATGCTTTTATAGATAGTACTAGATCATTAGATATTATAATGTGGAGGTAAAAAGGTACATATATTTTCAATATATGTACATTATATGATATTTTTTAGATTTTTTTTTTTTTTTTTAGTAAGCATAAATGAAAACATAACCAATAGGTTGAGAACACTCATAGCTATTATGCTGTTCTCATGAGAACAGTGTTTGAGTCCAAAATTTTGAACCCTAATTACGACTTTACAGCATGACAACTTTACGGGTCACAGCAATTACAACAATGCTGTAACCATATTAATTTGTAAAATTAATTCTACTACTAACTATAGGTTAACCCACCTGGGTCAAATCACTAATCATATTAACTATCTGAGATGTTTTTTTAATTGATCCAGATGACCCGGGTAGTGCCTTTTTTTGGATTGACTCATTTCCACCCGGGTGGCACATTGTCCACCCGTCGGGTGACCCGGGTGAAGATTTTTTAGACAGGTCAATTCACTAGCCTTTCTTTTATGTAATTACTGTATTTGTATTAGAATTTTGGCATTGAAATATTTTGAATTCTGTTATTGTACTTGGTGTAGGTAATTGAATGATTGTAAATAGTTAGATCTGTAATTATATATTAATTTGTTGGCTCCTTCTGGTTCTTTTGATTATTACAAGGTTTTATGGTGAGAATAAGTGTGGTTGTGTAATTTGTAGGTAATGGTAGAATAATAATATAGTTGGGCACCTTGTTTATTTCAGTTGCCTTTGATTCTTTTATTGTGTTTTATTGAATATTTAGTTAATACTTCTGTTTCAATATAGTTCCTTCTTTGAGGTAGCTATTCTCAAAGTTAGTACTCAAGAGTGCACGCTATTTCACTTTTGATGTTTGTTGAAACTTTAGTCCAGAAAGTTATATAGTTAAATACACTTTATTAACAAGTTTTCAATAATAATATGTTTATATTTAATAAACTTTGATTTTATTTATAATATTTAATATATGATAGATAATACAATTAAATAATAGTAGTGTATAATAATAAATAATATCATTTAAGATATTGAGTACGTTGGTGCTGAACTAATATTCAAGGTTCTAATACAGTAATAATTTTGTGGTATAATTTCGAATTTTAATACAGTAATATGATTAATGATTTATAAGGGTAAAATTTAATGTTAAAAATATAAGTTAATATAGTTAAGATACGCAAGAATAACTACACGTAAAAAGATCGAGTTTAAATAATTCTTTTCAATTAGTAAATACATCACGTTTATTTTATTTCAATCACGTTAACATATTCATGTTTACGTGTTTATTGTTTTGATTGTTTTCGATAGTTACGCCGATTTCTGTACCTCGATTTTCGAATTACTTTAAATTTAAAATTCAGTGCGCAAAGCGCACTAAATTTAAATTTGAATTTTTTACACTGACTGTTATTTTAACTTTATTCAAATTATTTGTTCTTTTTAGACTAAGTGACTTAATGACAAAGCTAGGCTAACGTCAAGATAACGGCAAAGACAAAAGAGGTAGAACAATTCCCATCTTTACCTCTCTTAAATAACTACCTCATACTTATTCAACTATCTACTATCCCTTACTCAATACATCATACTTATCCGACTCTTAAATGCATCACCCTGTCATCAATACTTAATACTTACCCAACGATCATAACGATCACCGTGCATTATGGGCCTGGGTCTGGTCTCGTAACAAATGGTTGGCCTGTGACTTTGTTCACGGCATCAACATGAAATGTCAGGTGGGTGGGATCAGGTTGCAATTATGTTTTGTTTCTCGCAACAGAATTGACTATACTTGACATAATTGTTGGGGTCGTTTTCCTTTACTTGTACTCGCTCAGGTTCGATGGTTGCTATTTGTGGAAGTTGATTTTACATCATACTCACCCACCTTATTTAGCATCTCACGATAATCTTCACATGTCTTTCCTCATCTGCTTTGTTCAGCTCGTGACCCCTGGCGTTCATATCCTGCTTAGCCACCTTTTCGATCTGTTGAATTACGTACATCGTACATATGTCAACTCGATTTAGGAATCATAAACGTCATCGCCGCAGCATATCACTAATGTGATTATCAACCTTAACTCACGAGGTTGCCCTAGTAAGGTTTTGCCCAAAGGCTCAATCGAACATAATCAGGCATAGTATCTGACTAGTTAGAGTATCCGCATTATCTCTTCGTGTTTATTCAAAAAAAATAAATTAAATAAATTAAAATTAGGTAAGTTGTAGCACGTAAAATATTAATTTTATTTGTATAAATTGCTTAAAATTTCGCCATTGAGCGTTTTCCATTTGGAAAAAAAAATTAGGTAAGTAAAAGTAAGTTATTTAATGGGTAAATTTACCACGAAACTCAGCCTCTTTTTGCGTTTTATTATTTACGGTCAAAATAATAATAATAATAAAATAAATTTAAAATTAACACTTAAAATTACTTATTACGTGAAACCTTTATCACATATATAATCTCACATGATAACCAAAAATTTAAACCTTTATGGGGACTATATCAGATATATCAGAGATATATCAGAATAAATTGATGAAAATCCTTTCCATTTTAGCTTAAAAGGAAATATGGCGGGTCACGATTATAAAAACAGCCAATAAACAAGATGCTACGTATACCTTAACATTATTGGAAACGATATACAGCATGCCGATAAAAAAAAGATAGGAGGGGGTTAACCCATTTTTTTTGCAAATCAGTATGATATAGGTGAGCAGATCAGCATAGTATAGTACACCAAAAAATTTTACCGACAGTTTGTTTCACCGAAGCTTATTTCACCGACAAGTTTTTTTTAAAAAGCACACTTTAACCCTAATTCTGCCTGACCCAACCTTGACCCTAACGGCAATGACCAGAATTACTTTGTCGGTGAAATGAGCTTCGGTGAGATAAACTGTCGGTAAAAAATGAACTTGCCGGTGAATATTTGTCGGCGAAATAATTGCCACCCATACTGATCCGGTGTTATATACTGTATATTAGTGTAGCTGATCAGGTTTTAAAAATCAGGCTGTACTACGTATACTGATTTCTTGCAGATCACAAAAAGATTTCAATGTATACAATTTAAGATATTAATAATTTAGGAAATATTGAATTAATAATCTAAAAAAGCACAATTACATCTTATAGAGACAAAATATAAACAATAGAGATTATACCCGAATCGGGTATTACCCGTGCTACCCGCGGTTAACCGATTAACTGGGTAATGATCGGGTAGATTGCCCGAGTAATTCACCCAAATAATATTTGGTTACCCAAGTAGGAATATCCAAATAATGCAGGTAATCAGATATTAATATCAAAACAAACACAAGGCTTTAATTTAATATAACATATCTTAAATTACTTGTTACATGTTGCTGAACAGATTTTATAATATGAATAATATGAAATTTCACACGAACAAAAACTCAACAATATAAAATTTGATTGGCTACATGACAGCTTACTCGGGTATAACGAGTAAGATTTTACACTCAGGTATATCTATTGATTACCCGAGTAACCCGTGGGTTTACTCGACAGTTAATCAAGTAGCGTTTTTTTGGCCGAGTACAATCACTAAAATAATGAAATTAAAAACTTAGATTTATTGAAGTCAATAATTTAATTTTAATGTGTAACTTGATTATAGCTTTCAGATTATGCCAAGCAGATAATCAAATAGCATATTAAATTTCATATTTCTTAAATTACGACTTTCAATAAAGTATTTACATACACATTTGATTTTTGTTAATTATTTAAGATTTCAATGCAAGTACGCCTACTTGGCGTCCCGCAGTGGTAACACTTGGGGAATCAAAAAAAAAGATTTCAATGCATGTATTTTGTATAGTATAATTGTGGTTTTTAGATTTCTTGCACCATGCAAGATCTATAAAATTCGAGTCCTTTTGAATAAATTCGGAAAATTGCGGCTCACTAGGCATTCATGATACATAATAAATCTGCACAATTCATAGTTTATCATAATTAATTTTTAAACTATAACCTTAATCGTTTTATTAGTATTTTATAGCTGTGAGTTTTGCATAATGGTCAATTTAAGTCGGCAATCATAAAAAATTAAATATATATATGCAAAAAATTTGAAATTTATACATATTCATTGTCATAATATGATATTAGATGACAACTTATGTTGATTTAAAACACTATTTTCAGAATTACCGTTTTTAAATTGATTCTTTCGCATAATATATTTTCTTTCACTTTATACCAAATTAGTGCGCATGCATACGAGATTTTTTAGTTATAAATGGCTAGTAAAGTCAAGTGGATTGAGTTCATTTTAGATTATCACGTCTAAAACTAGAATTTTATCTTATTCATTACCTATCTATATGGCTAACAATGAGAAAGACACGAATAAGCCCAACAATGACGAAAGTCATAGTAAACGTCAAGAACTTCTTGAAATTCGGAACAATTTATTTTTATGCATTTGAAGGAAGAATGGGAAATGGCAGAACAAAATTTGGCAAAACGGAAGAGTTTAATGTTAGGACATGTTTCAGCAGCTTTAATCACCATATTCATTGGAATATGTTTATTGTTTATTTCTAAATACAATTTCGCTAATAAGATTTTAACTACTGTGACATCGAGCATAACAGCTAGTGGTGGTATTCTGGCTCTTATAACGACTCTTTACAATAAAGCCTCAGCAAATAAAGCTAACATTACAAAATTTATTGAAGCAATGAAATCCGTTGAAAAAGCAGAGAATATACCTGGTCTGATAAATATGGACGAGAATTATTGGAAAATTTTAAAAACAGAAAGGCACGAAAATTACATAAAATTTTTAAGTCGTATTAATTATCTTATCAGGTTAGAAAAGAAATATGGTATATGGTTCGGCATTTTAATGTCTTTATTTATAATTATTTTAGCAGGTATCACGTTTTTAGAAAACGTCAGTTCATTAGATTTTCATATGCCAAATTTAAGTCATTACTTGGCTGGAGGCATAATTGCGTGTGGGGGACTATGGCTTGTCAATATAATATTAACCCATATGATAGAAATCTATGAAACTGTGTCGAATTGGCATTGGAAAAGTGCATATTATAATAAAACGATGGGGTTTGAAGGTTTTTTATTTATAATTTTCTTAGCTATAGCTTTAATACCTGGATTGATTATCTCAGCACCTATATCATTTTTTTATATGTTAATGAAGAGAACTTACGTGATAGATGAGGATGCTTATAATACTATTTTGGAGAATACAGAACGGAAAATGACGATGTGACATTTTTTGGAGCAGAAATTGATGCTAAACTTGTTCTGCGGGTTGTTCTTATGCTTAATGAGTTAACAAAATATCCTCCAATAGAAGATAATCTGAAAATGATGCAGAACAATGAATTAAGTACGCAAAATTTCTGTAAGTTCTGTATAATAAGAAAGAAAAAACATAGTACTTGTATAGAGAAGGTTAATAAATATTTAAAAAAAAAAAGAAAAGAAAAAACGTAGTACTGGTATAGAGAAAGTTAATACATATTTAAAAGAAAATGAATTAGAAAAAGGAGAGAAAATTATTCTTTACAGAATTGTGGTAATACTTGCTGAAAAATTTAAAGAAATCATTGAAAAAATAATTGATGATCTTGATAAGGAAATTGTAAATTTAGAATATTTTAAAGAAAATCCGAAATGTGCAAAGAAACTCGCTAAGATTATTAGTGAGAACATTATAAATATAGATACACTTATTATCATGCTTGCTAAGGAATTAAAGCCGTTTTCTAAACAATATAAGAAGACTCTCGTTATTAAAAACATAGAAAATAATAAAATTAATTTTCACAAATGTAATTTTAAATCAGGGGAACCTGAAGAATTTGTAATAACATTTCCAGAAATAGAAAGTCGAAAACGTGCAATTTTTTCACTAGGGAAAAATTCGGACAAAATTATTGAAATAAATATGAAATTTGACGATGATAAAGATAACCCAGCAACTACGCACAAAATAACAATTAATCCTGCATCTAAAGATGCAAAATCTAGCAAAGTTATTTACATGGAAAAGGGCGATATTAAGGATATTAAATTTTTTGAATCCGCTATGAATATTGCTAAAAAAATTACTTTTAATGATGATGTTAAAGATATTAAAGATAACGAACATGGATCAAACGCTGATATCAATAAACCAAACGCAGTTAGCCAGAAATTGGAAGAATCGAAATCTAATGAAATTAAAGGTGAAGATGTTAACAAGGAATTGGAGGAATTGATACGTATGGTTTCTGATGTTAAAGATGGTATTGATATATTTGTTAACAATTTTAAAACGGAAAACGATGATGAAGCAATGAAACTTATTATAAAAATTATAAATAAGGATTATAATTTTGAAGAAAACTTAACCAAGCACGATAAGAAATCTTTTAGCTTTAGAAAAATATATAGGCATAATATTAAAGAGAACTTCGGTGACCTTTTTAAAAAAGTGATTTTGAGGATAAAAAGTGATTTTATCTTCAAAATAGAAGATATAAACTTAACTAAAAAACATAAATATGAAATTAGGCGTCTTTTATGTGGATTGGAGTACAACAAACAGCTAATTATGAAGAAATTACCTGATTCCGGCAAGGAGGAGCCTGAAGATATTTTCACGTATGATCTTATGAGCGCCAAGTCGAAGAAATAATGGTGGCACATTGTATGATATTATTTTTATGATTTCATTCTTAGCAGTTTATTGTCATTTTCTCATGTAATTGTTTATTTATATCTTGTATTACCGGTAGTAAATCCCCAGTGTTTTTATAATTAGCATATTTTCCTTTGCCTTCTCCTATCTTTTTGATTAAATCAGTTCAATAACTTGATATGATAGCATTTTGTGAGGCTATAACAATAGTTAAAAGAGAGAAAGGGTTGTTCGAGTTTGTATCTCACAAGATAGCTTTTTTTTTTCTTTTTTTTTTTTTATATATATATATATAGTTTTTTTATTGCTACATCTGTATTTAAAATATATATAGTTTACCAGGAACGGAGTGATATTGAAAATTTCACAAAGTGTATACCGGAACGGAGTGGTTATACGCAAAATCTTACCTTTGATTGGTCCGCATGACTTATTCGTCACCTTTTTTTATTCTTAACACAATAATTCGTCATTCTGTTATTTTTCACATATATATTCGTCACGCTTTCTACCTGGTGCAAAATACATATTTATAGAATACTATCTTACGAAGGACTGTGAACATGTGCATTATCAAAGTTACGATAACTAACGATATTAAACTTAATAATTTTATACACAAAATTTGGTAACCCGATGCAAATTAATTTGTCTATTTACCTGATATTTGGCATTTTTCATTTTTTTTGTAGGATTTTTTATTGGGTTGATTAAATGATAATCACTGATCATCAAAGACGATAGCGAAATAATTTTTGAATAATTTGATAATTATTTAATTTTGAGTTCGCGCGCTTTAACATTTGTGATTGGCCAAATCCACAAAATGTGATCTGAGCGTTCAAAATATGATATTTCGGTAATTATTACAACATTTTCTATTATTTCAGAGGTTGCATTCAATTTTATTTGGTTACCAGTAAAAACGTCATTGATTATTCATAATATTTTATTCAGTGTAGACGTATTTTCTATAGCGGTTATTTTAATTTACTAATTTATATTATATTATTAATCTGTTCTTATCTATCTATCTTATATTTTTTTTTTATTATTAATTTTGAGTTCGTGCGCTTTAACGTTTGTGATTGGCCGTATCAAGAAACGTGATCTGAGCGTGGGAATTTTGGAATATGATTAAATTATGACAATAACTATCCTAACGTTATCTATTTACGTATGACAATCTGGATAAAAATTGCTTATTAAAGTTATTTACTGATTACAGGATTGAGACCATTTGGAATTTTATTTTTATAAAATTTATGTAGTTCCGTAAAGCTGTATAAATGTTATATAAATGCTACATAAAATTTTTATACAAAATTTATAAACTTAATGTAGACTTATAGTTAAGTTTTTATATTTAATCTGATTTAATACTTTTACTGTATTATTTAATAAAAATTCAGAGCATTAAAATCACTAATTAAAACTTTTAGCAGTCTTAAGTAAATAAAAGACAATAAATAGTGATATAATATTTACGAATCACTGCTCACAATTACCATTCTTTACTTGTAGATAAATTATGTTATAGCTTTATTTTAACCTCTTCTGTATAACTTTGGCATCTGTTACACAAAATATGCATGCGGACGGGGTGATAATTTTACAAAATTACATTTTTGATACCTATCATATAAATCAACTAATATGTTAATCAAAAACGTAACCATTGATGTAATTTTTTACGTTGACTAAACGTTAAATGCTTCTGCTACTATCCGGTGAATTTAACTATTGTATCTATTTTGTTTAAAGTATGAATTTTGTTTTTCCTTCTTGAAAAAAAAGTCCCTTAACAGCTTTTTACACTTGATTACAATTATAAACATGGTATCGGAGTTAAGAAAGACGAACGGAAAGCTTTTGAATATTACATGAGAGCTGCTGAGTTAGGAAATTCAGAAACGAAGATTGGTATTGGTATTGGTTATCGTCATGGAATAGGAGTATAAACAAATTACCAGAAGCATTTGGATATTTTTAGAGATTTGCTGATTTGGATAATGCTACTGCAATAAAATGTTGGTCATTGTTATAGTGAAGGAAGAGGGATTGGTAAAGATTATAATAAAGCATTTGAATACTTTGAAAAAGCTGCTAATATGGGTTCTGAAGGAGCAATGAATAATATCGTTCGACATTATCGAAATGGTATTGGTACAAAGAAAAATATTCAGAAGGCGGTTCAAAAAATCTAAAAGCCTTTTGAAAACTAATAAACCAACAGATCATATCAATCCTGAACTTAAAAAAATATTAGACGATGAGAGATTTAAATTATTTTGGATTCATTATAATGAGTTCAGAAATATCGCAGAAAAAGAAAAGGAGGATTTGCAAATATAAAGCAAGTTGGTTTGATAGAATTAATTTTATATGGTAGGTCTGTTGCACTTAAAGTAATTCATGATTCAAACGAAAATATGCAAGAATTCATCCAGGAATTAACGAATTATTGTGAAATTGGTTACGTAAATCCTTCATTCTTGAACTGTTTTGGAGTGTCAAGAAATGATTATGGTGATTATATTATTGTAATGCAACTTGCACCAAAAGGGTCGTTACGACAAATCTTGTACAAGTATTATTGGAATGGAAAGATAAGTTGAGTCACTTGTATTATAGCTTTGGATCTCGAGTCGATTCATTCACAAGGACTCGTTCTAAAAAAGAGAAGGAAGGAAAATTTGTGGAATTCTACCATATATAGTACCTGAAGTTTTGGTGGGTCAACCATATTCTCAAGCATCAGATATTTACGGTCTTGGAGTAAACGCGACAGAAATTTCGAGTGGACAAAGAGCATTTGATGGAATTCCGTTTGATGATGATCTTGTATCAGAAATCATTGGTGGATTAAGACCAAAATTTTTAGGACCGGATTGTTATATTAAATTAGCTATGAAATGTATGGATAAAGATTTTGATAAACGACCTACAGCAACTGAAATTATTGAAAGAATTACTCAATGGTTGGATGAAATAGATCAGGAAGATGATAGTGAAATTAAAAAAAAACAAATCTTGGAAGCTAATGAGATTATATTTGAACCGATTAATCAAAAACATTCACAGGATATGTACACTAGCAAATTATACGATACGAAAAATTTTCAGAATATACGATTATGAGTAAAGTCTCAAGCTTATATTTAAGTTAAATTATATATATATGTTTATGTAATTTATATTTAGGAAGGCGCAATTATAATAAATTTTCATACCGGTAGTCATCAAAATGTTCTACAATATCTAATTTCGGTATATTACAGAAATAAATATGTTCTTTTACTTTCTATAAATTATTCTTATCATTTGTATTTTAAATGGATTTTCTTGAAAATCAAAAACCTTTATAATCAACTTTTTTTTTGTATAGAAATTTATCTCAGAAATCCTTTAAATTCTGTACATCTAATCACTATCTAGAAAGCGAGTTTAAAGATAATTGTTTAAAAGACAATGACTAGGATCAAGCTTCTTTGTAGCTTTTAAGAAAAAGGCAAATAAAATAAATGCGTTAATGCAATGTAAATGACTTTAACCGACATTTTTTGAATAAATTTGTTTTTAAAAATATGATATTTGTTATTTTGTTTAAGCAATCATAGCAGTTTATCGACTTTTATTTTAAAAATTAGCATTAATGGCAGATAGTAAAATAAATTAATTGTTCTAAATTTAATATATAAATGCTATATATTTGCAATATATTAAATTTATTAATATATAAAATTTATTATTAATATATAAAATCTATTAATATATCTGATATGTAATAATTTTCATGAATCTTTTGAAAATATTAAAAATTTTATTGCAGATTAAAGAGCTAAAATATTAAAATAACATTTCACGATTAATTTGCAGCTATTTTCATGTTACTTAGACACTTTTAAAAATTATTGATAACCGAAACAATAAGTTTTTGACTGTGTTTGATGCAATTCTGATTTGGCAATTTATCTATTAGGTTATCAGCAACTTTATTGACTGTTCCACGAATGATGAAAATAGGCATTAAAGCATGTAAAGTCATAATGATAAATTTCATGGCTTACATAAAAAATGCCAAGAATAGTGCTTGGCAAAATCAAAAAACTTGATTTTCAAGTTTTCAATTTAATGTCGACCCAAGTATTGTGCTTGAATCAGATTAAATTCATTATGATACAAAATCCAATATTTGCGAGCACTAGACGAGAAAGGTTAAAAACGTTTAAGCTGACACATGAATGACGAGTAAAATTAGAATCATGTTGTTGCAGTAGAACAAGATAATAAATTACCAAAATAGTTAAAACTACAGTATTTAAGTTCTATAGACCATTTTCTTTAGAATACGTACATGATAAAAAAAAAAAAAAGAGTATAGAAAAAAGAGTATAGAAAAAAGGTTAATAACAAGACATTTATATATCAAATTTTATATCAATTGCATAGAAAATTAAATTTTAAAAATGGGAGACAATTTGTAGCTCATAAGTTTTATCAATCAACAAGATCGTGTTTAGCCATTATACTATAGCTATATTTATAAACGATTGTTGATGATGGATAATAGTATAATTCAATTATGCTCATATATCTTTGCCAATGTGATTAATTTTCGATCGTGTTAATATACAAACAATTAAACCATTGATTACAGCCGGTGCTTGAGCAAATTTCTTCATTATTATCACCATTTAATGATTATTGCTTTTACATAATTGAAAACGATGGATAAAGTGGAACCTGTGACAATTCCAAACTCTGGTTCTTTTTCAGAATTTAATACAATCCAACAAAATACAAAAACGTACCTTTTTATTGCAACGCAGATTTTTAACGTAAGTAATAAGATAATCATTCGTCGACGTTGGTAGCGATAATTATAATGTAAAAAAGAATGAAAATACTTTAACAATTACAGAATTAATTTTTTTTCTAATCAATCAATGAAAATATTCGACCAATAAGCGCATTTCCATGAAAAAAAGGGCAATCTTTTGTTGATTTACCCTTGATCAATTAAACGATTTTACGCTAGCTAAAATTTTTTATTCTCACGTTTAAACTTTCAACACGTGTTTTACTCATTGGAATAATCAATACAATTAATACAATTGATTCGTGAATTTATAATTAAAATTTACTCTCGGACCCGTTCCGAAAGATTGACTAATATCGAAAGGTCGTTCTCAAGCGTCAGTCTCAATGTAATAGTGCTCAAGCATAAATACATTACATAAAACTTTTGATGAAATTTCGAATATGCAATTTATGACGTTTTGAAATCTTCTCAAGCAACATTTACGATTTGATTAGTGAGTGATCGTCCAAATAAGCATTGAAATCGATCCCTTTTTAATTCTTCTATTATGACAAAAATATTCGTTATTGTATTTTGGGCTTCCCGATATTTGATTTTTCTTAAAAACTTACTAATATGAGAAGTAAAATAGTAAATTTGTTGATTTCAAGAATAAACAAAGTTGCTTGAACGATATCTATTGTTGTAATAACTTTGTGTTTGTTGTAAAAAGGATATTGATTGAAATGAAAAACTCATTTAATATCTTTTACTAATAAAAATTAGTTTTATTACGTATTATCGTATTAACGATAAACACACTTAATTAACTTTAAATATTTTGCGTTAAATAAAATTTATTCCCGATACTTTGACTCATTCATTGTGGCACTTGAGAGCGACTATAGTCAAATTTTCGCAATACTCAACTAATATTTTGTGGGTGTATGTTAAAAGATTCTGTACCTAATTATATAGTCTAGTTTTCAACTATACCAATATGTACGTTATTTAGATAAGTCCAGCTTTCATAAAATCATTGGTCACCTGTATATAAATATGTTATTTTGAATTTTACTGTCATCACAAAGTACTTTATTACGTAGCTCTACAAAGTTGTATGAACGCTATATAGAATTTATATACAGATTTACAAACTCAATGTAGACTTATATAATTAAATTTTTATATTTAATCTGATTTAATATTTCACTTTATTATTTAATAAAGTTCAGAGCATTAAAATTGCTATTTAAGACTTTATTAACCTTAAATAAAAAAAGACAGTAAATAATGATATTATTTTTACGAAGCACCACCTTTACAATTACAATTCATTGCTCGTAGCTGAATTATGTTATAGCTTTATTTTTTATGACAATAAATATCCAAATTGGAATTATCGAAGTTGGACCGGCATTAGCCTTAGCAATAGCTGCTAAATGAATACGGCGCAACTTCATCTGTATTCTTTTACACAAAAATATGCATGCGGACGGACGTGAAATTTTTTCAAAATTACATTTTTGATACGAACTACATAAGTCAACTAATAGCTAATCAAAAGTAACAGTTAATGTATTTTTGTACTACGTTAACTAAATGTTAAATGTCTTCTATCCGGAGAATTTAACAATGTAATTTGTTTAGAGCATGAATTTTTTTTCCTCTTTCGAAAAAAAGACCCTAAACAACTTCTTGCTCTTGGTTACAATTATCGCTTAGAGCATGAATTTTTTTTCCTTCTTTCGAAAAAAAGACCCTAAACAACTTCTTGATCTTGGTTACAATTATCAATATGGTATCGGTGTTAAGAAAGACGAAAAGAAGGCTTTTGAATATTACATGAGAGCAGCTGAGTTAGGAAATTCAGAAGCGATGATTGGTGTTGGTATGTGTTATGATGAGGGAATTGGAATAGAAATAAATTACCAGAAAGCATTTGAATATTATAAGAGATCTGCTGATTTGGATAATGACAGTGGAATGTGTAATGTTGGTTATTGTTATGGTGGTGGAAGGGGGGTTGATCAAGATTATTATAAAGCATTTGAATACTTTGAAAAGGCTGCTAAGATGGGTGATATAGGAGCAATGAATAATGTTGCTCGACATTATCGAAATGGTATTGGTACAAAGAAAGATATTCAGAAGGCAAATTATTGGTTCAGGAAATATAGAAGTCTTTTGAAAACTAATAAATCACCAGATCACATCAATCTTGAACTTAAGAAAATATTAGATGATGAGAGATTTAAATTATCTTGGATTGATTACTATGAGTTCAGAAATATCAAGGAATGGGGAAAAGGAGGATTTGCAACTGTTTATTGGGCAGCTTGGAACAATAGAATTAATAATATGTGGTGGGATGTTGCACTTAAAGTAATTCATGATTCAAACGAAAATATGCAAGAATTCATCCAGGAATTGCAGAATTATTGTGAAATTGGATACGTAAATCCTTCATTCTTGAACTGTTTTGGAGTGTCAAGAAATGATTATGGTGATTATATTATTGTTATGCAAATTGCAACGAAAGGTTCGTTACGACAAAATCTTGTACAAATCACAATTAAAATGGAAAGATAAGTTGAGTCTCTTGTACTATATAGTTTTGGATCTCGAGTCGATTCATTCGCAAGAACTCGTTCACAGAGACTTGCACAGCGGAAACATTTTACAACAATTTAGTTTGCGCGATGCATATATCACTGATCTTGGGCTTTCTAAAAAAGAAAAATTTGTGGAATTCTACCGTATATCGCACCTGAAGTTTTGGTAGGTCAACCGTATACTCAAGCATCAGATATTTACAGTCTTGGAGTAATCGCGACAGAGATTTCGAGTGGACAAAGAGCATTTGATGGAATTCCTTTTGATGATGATCTTGTATCAGAAATCATTAGTGGATCAAGACCAAAATGTTTAGGACCGGATTGTTATATTAAATTAGCTATGAAATGTATGGATAAAGATCTTGGTAACCGACCTACTGCAACTGAAATTATTAAAATAATTACTCGATGGTTGGATGAAATAGATCAGGAAGATGATAATCTAGAAAACTGCATTAAAAGATAATTGTTTAAAAGACAATAACTGATAACTGGGATCAAGTTTCTTTGTAGCTTTTAAATAAAAAGTCGTAATTTGCAAAGATACTAATTGTATCAATGCAATGTAATATGACTTTATCCAGCATTTTTAAATAAATTTGTTTTTAAAAAAAGATTGATACTTTTAATAGCATAATAATAGCAGTTTATCGTTTTTAATTTTAAAATCAAATATTAAAGTACAATGCATAGAATTATTATGACCGATAGTAAAATATATTAATTGTTCTAAATTTGATTTAGCATCGATTTATTGGCTTGAAATTTATTATGAGGAAAATCTATTAATTTTAGTTTAATATAGGAATTATCTCGTCTATTGATTGAAATTTTTTTTTATTCTTACATCTTCGTTCCTCGCAATATAATTATTGTCCATTGTTAATACCATCTACTCAACTTCAGATTTTTCTGGTCACTTTAAAGTATCGGGTCCTATACCCCGCTTGCCAACTCAGGTATGCAAAATTCATTTAATATTCTTAAAAATAAATATGGTTCATTTTAGTATCGTAATAAGAGGGTTTTCCTATAGATATTTCATATCTGCAGCTGTTGTCAATTTTTATTTGTTATGGATAACCCTGACAGTCCTAGGTTTAATGATTTTAAATCTATGATCCGAATTATAACCACAATCACCGAAAATATGATCACAGGAATCGCATATTATGTGTGTTCAAAATTACAAATTACTTGATAACTAATTTACCGAAGCTTTGCTGCAAAATTAATAAAGATGCTCACAAATTTCATAATTTACATTCTATCTGAAGCAATAAAATTTTTTGCGTTTGTGAGTATGGAACCTGAATATAATTTACAAGTTTTAATAAAGAACCGAGTTATTTGGTGCATGTAAAAAAGAACATGCATCTAGAGAACATGCGTTTAAAAGGTGTAAACTTCACATAAGTGTCAACTGTAAATGCTCGTAAATACTCGTGTTGTGCAATGATAAATTTCAATAATGCGTTGAATCTTATTTTTTCATTCATGCATAATTTTATTCAATTTGAGATTCAATTTTTTTTTTAGAATTATTATGAAATATTGGCAAAGAAATTAGAATTTAAAGAATACAAACGTAGTAAATTTATTTATAATATAAAAGAGCAATGACCTTTAAAAAATGTAAAAGTATATTACAAATGCAGAGAATCTTTCATTGAAGCTATAAAATTTTTCAAAAAGAGAAAAAAAATAGTAACATATAACGTATAAACGTATACAACAAGTGATTCCCACCCACTTTGTTTAGTTTAAATTGGATATATACAGTATTGAAATTTCTAAATGCAGTACTATCGGTAATCATGATTTGTGTCGATATCTGTTTATTTGAGTAAAAATATAAATGCAAATGTTAAATGTTCAGACGTGTATACTTCCGTACATACGTGCAAAGTATATACAATAGATTATACGACCTTCAATTAATTTGAATTATTGATAACAAAGTCTTTTAAATTTCCGTCAACAGGCACAGGTCGAATGCATGACTATCGGGATATGCCTATATAATCCTATTATTATACTGATATGCATATCGGGATAATATAGAAAGGATGATATCAGTAAAATAACAGATATCAGTATTAGGGCAATATAAAGGTAAGATATCAGATATAAAATAATATACTTTTTGTTTACTAATATTATTCTGATATAAATATTGGGTTATTATAGAAGGGATAATAATGGTAAACAAACAGGAGCCGGCATCAAAGCAGGATATAGGCATATAAAAGGGCAAATAACTGTATATAGTTTTTCTTTTTAATATACTTTTTGTTTACTAATATTATTCTGATATAAATATTGGGTTATTATAGAAGGGATAATAATGGTAAACAAACAGGAGCCGGCATCAAAGCAGGATATAGGCATATAAAAGGGCAAATAACTGTATATAGTTTTTCTTTTTTTTATTATTCCGATATTCAACTTACACGTTAATAGCATAATATAAGGATATCGGTATGTATAAAGGCAAATAGCAGTATATAGTTTTTCTTTTTTTTATTATTCCGATATTCAACTTACACGTTAATAGCATAATATAAGGATATCGGTATGTATAAAGGCAAATAGCAGTATATAGTTTTTCTTTTTTTTATTATTCCGATATTCAACTTACACGTTAATAGCATAATATAAGGATATCGGTATGTATAAAGGCAAATAGCAGTATATAGTTTTTCTTTTTTTTATTATTCCGATATTCAACTTACACGTTAATAGTATAATATAAGGATATCGGTATGTATAAAGGCAAATAGCAGTATATAGTTTTTCTTTTTTTTATTATTCCGATATTCAACTTACACGTTAATAGTATAATATAAGGATATCGGTATGTATAAAGGCAAATAGCAGTATATAGTTTTTCTTTTTTTTATTATTCCGATATTCAACTTACACGTTAATAGTATAATATAAGGATATCGGTATGTATAAAGGCAAATAGCAGTATATAGTTTTTCTTTTTTTTATTATTCCGATATTCAACTTACACGTTAATAGTATAATATAAGGATATCGGTATGTATAAAGGCAAATAGCAGTATATAGTTTTTCTTTTTTTTATTATTCCGATATTCAACTTACATGTTAATAGTATAATATAAGGATATCAGCATATAAATGTATAAGAAAAAATACATCTTTATTATCACGATATATATAGCCTTAGATAATACATTTATTTATTATATGTATTAAAAAAATTGCAAATAAAATGAATAAGAAAAAAAGATCAATTTGCTTTTTTTGTTAGTTGTCGCTGCTTTCCTCTTCCTCCTCCGATTCTAACAAACTTTTTAAAAAATTTGTGGACCTCACAAGAGTCTCCACAATTTCGTTCTCATCAGGATTCTGACAGCTGGATTCACCTATATGGAAAACAAAATTAATGATTTGAATTATGCATTAGTTAATGCATTTTACTTAATTACCTAATGATAAGTTAGATTCTTGCTGACTAATTATAGTTTCACCTTCTGATATTTGAGAAGGATTTCGATAGAGCATTGAATTTTCTAATACCAGAAAAATATATACAATGAATAATAATTTGTAAAAGTCAACTGTGTAATTTAATACTTTATTAGTATAAAAATTAACTGACACATACCAATTTCCTTCTTTTTATCTTTTTCATCAACAATCTCTTTCACCTTACCTTTGTCAACAACAACCTCTTTCGATTTACCTTTTTCATCAACAACCTCTTTAGATTTACCTTTTTTATCAACAACCTCTTTCGATTTACCTTTTTCATCAACAACCTCTTTAGGTTTACCTTTTTCATAAACAACCTTTTTCGACTTACCTTTAATAGTATTACTAAATTTATTAAATGTAGCCGGTTGATTGAATGCTTTTTGTCAAATTCAGAGCCAAGGTTAGTTTCGCATAGTTATAATTAAACTAACAGTATTACTATTTTTACTTCTGGCAGTCGAATTTTTTTCAATTTTTTTAATTTTGAACGTGTCCTATATGTGCTATAGTGGATGTTACTGGGCCCAGCTATAACAGGTATATAGTCACTATTGGTGCTTTCCGGGTTGTCGCTATCAGGGTCATCGTTATCAGTGTTTTTGTTATTAGGGTTATCATTATCGAGAGGGTGTTATTATTTTTGTTATCAGGAGGGGGATTATCATTATCGTTATCGGGAGGGAGGTTATCATTATTGTTATTGAGAGGGGAGTTATCGCTATCGCTATCAGCAATGCAACTATCGGGGTCAGCATATGTCCTTGATATAAACCAAGATGGTGCATTTTTGGGTGGAGCTATATTTTCATCGATTAAACCTGGGGCATTTGCCCACTGGTATCTTGTACATTTCTTTTTTACGGCTGACACATTTCGGCTGACCATAATATATTTTTCAACTAGAGGTAAAAAAAAATTTTTTTTTTAAAAAATCATATATATATATATGAACATTGCATTGCTAAAAAAATAAAAGACAGCTTTTGATTTATCATTTATTAGATTTAGCTATTGGTAAAATATATGTCACTATCAGGTTTTTTAAGGCTGAATCTGGTAAAACCTGAAGCCTCATTTTCTTTAGCAGTATTAATGTTAAATTTAGACCAATAAAATTTGTTCGGGTTCAAAAACAATTACTCATGGGTAAGCATAATGCCGATATTTATATAGGCTTAGATCTTACCTTCCGGAATCGCTAGCCTTTGTCTAATACTTTGACCACCCGGTCATTGTAGTTGTTGTCACTATCGCGGTTTCTGTCTCTCCGCTCCCTATCAGCCTTTTCAGCATCAGTTTCAGAAATTTCATCACTATGGTAACCTCAAAACTACAATGCCCAGTAAATATCGGCAATTGCTTGTTCTTTGGATACATTCTTTGAAAAATTTCTGTATAATGAACGGCTTTGTGTTGTTAGTAAATGTTTAAAGCCGCTCATTTGTCTTTGGAGTTTCTAAAAATAAATTTAAAAAAAATAAAAAATTAAAATAAAGTGAAAATAAATAACAAAATAAATAAATTAAATTAAATTAATGAGTAAAAATAAAATGAAAAATTAAATTAAATTAAATTAATGAGTAAAAATAAAATGAAATAAATTAAAAAAGAATAATAATAATGATAATATTAAATAATAATAAGAGTGAGATGTATATTGCCGATATTTATATATGTATGTTAATAATAATAGTATACCTGCGATGTTTGCGTATTCTTTCTTCTTCTTTTTTTTTTGCTGTTCATGCTTCTCCGGCTGCATTTTTTCCAAATACATCTCATGTTGATGTTTATGGTATTGCCGGATTACATATAGCACTTGGTCGTTAGTAGCAGGATAAGCAATATCACGTATAATAGCCGGGAGGGAGTTTGTGATAAAAGGATCTCTGAATTCATGCCATTGCTTGGCAGGGTCTGGTCTATCCCGTTCATTTAGACCCTCCATGACTAAGAGGATTTCAGTCTATTATAATAAAAAAAATTATCAGATATTACATGCATAAAACAAATCTATCAAAAACAAAAATAAACTAGCTGTTACTAGTATATTCATAATTTACGTTAAACCAGTATTGTTATAGATAATACAAAAATAATACCATATGGTATTATTTTTGTATTATCTATAACAATACTGGTTTAACGTAAATTATGGATGCTGCCTTATATTTCTATCAGGACCCGATACTTATATCTAAACATAAAAAAAACGTACCCGGAGTGCTGCTACGATATCATTTTCACTACCGATATCGATACTTTCAATATTGCTATTACCACTTTCGTTATCGCTGCTGCTGCTGCTAATATAAATTGGTGAAACTGGAGGTTTTCGCTTTCTATCTATATATATATATATAATATATAATAGCCTGGCTTAATACATAAAATTACACAAAACATAAAATCCCCGATATATATATTACCTTCTGAAGAAGATAAAGACGATGATCTTCTTCTCTTGCTTCCACTTCCAACACGCCCCTTTTTTCATTATATTGTCTTCTATGTGAAACAACTGTATCCATGTTTTTAATATGTAAAAAAATAATAACTGCGAAAAAAAAGATTTGTGAATTGAAACAAAACTTAAAAGAATTGTGAATTGAAACAAAACTAAAAAGAATTGTGAATAAAACAAGATGAAGAAACTTATCCTATTTATATTTATAACGCTTTAAAAAATTACATATTGCTGATAAAATAGTTGATTTATTTCTTCCCAAACCGTATAGGCGAAACAAAGAATTGATAAAATAGAAGATATTACATCAATATTAAGACTTTATTTTTATGCCAATATTATATTGAGAAATTATACAATAAAAAATCTGATATTAATTACGATCGAGCTTTAGTATTATCAATATCTGTAATATATAATACAGAATTTTTTATCTAAAAAAATTCATGATATTATATTATCAAACTTTAGTTACATCAATATCTGTCATGATATATTTTTTTTTGTGCAATAAAAAATCCAATATTAATTACGATCGATTAATATCTAATATCGGGATTTTTTTAGATAAAAAAATTCCCGATAATATATAATCGAACTTTAGTTACATCAATATCTGTCATGATATATATATTTTTTTTGTGCAATAAAAAAATCCTGATATTAATTACGATCGAACTTTAGTTACATCAATCAATATTTATAATATGTGATAAATTTTTTATGCACTATATCAGGAATTTTTTTATTTAAAAAATTCCCAATAATATATGATTGAACTTTAGTCCAATTGAACTTTAGTTATATCAATATCTGTAATTTTTTTGGAATTTTTAGATAAAAATTCCTGATATTATTATATAAACTTATATCAATATCTGGTTTATTATAATATATTTTTATTGAGAAATTGGTGTTTTACCAAATTAGATTTGCAAATCCATATAACAAAAACAAAAAATAAATTTTTATAAAAATAAATTTTAAGGTAGCAAAATTTTGAGTTATGAAGGTTTTTTTAAAAAATAAATTGGCTTTTGTATAACATAGTGCAAAACACCATAGGTGCGTTTTAGTAAAACTCTCTATAATAATTATAAAATAATATAATTATTGATCTATTAGAATTTTAATAAGTTTTTGGTTAAAATGAATTTATAACAAAGAAAATTTTTAATATCCCGATATCTATTTGTATTATATTTTACTAAGGGAAAATCACAATTCGGAATTTTAAATTTTATAATTTACCGGGTTCAGTGTATTTGATTTCTTAGGGATTGTATCCTAAAATTTAAAATTCCGAAGCCTATACACGAGTACATATGATGACAGTATGTGCTTTGTTTTGATGCTATAAGAAAACAAAAAAAAACGCGTTGTGACACTTGTATATACACTCTTTTCTATTTTTCTCCAAAGGTAATAAAAAAAACAGTTTCTATTTTTTTTCTATACAAGAAGCACTTACTATATCACTTCGAAATGCAAAAGTCTTTACATTATCCAACATGAGTCTATCACGTGCCTCAAGTATTTCTCGTTTATCCTCAAGTGTTTCTTGTTTATCAGTAACTGTCGAAAGAAGCAAAAATAAAAAAAATAAAAAATCGAATGAAATAGGTAATAAATTAATAATGTTACATACTGGACATATATACATATATTTGTAGCACATATGCATATTAAGTGTAATTCTATATATATATCGTTACAATGGCTTTTTTTTTACGTACTAGCTGACTTCTTTTTTTTTGGTTTGTAGGTGATGAATTAAAAGAATTAAGAAATGAAATAAAGAATCTGGGTGACAAAATCGATAATTTTATAAAAAAAAGGGCCCGTTCTTTAGAAACTGATAGCAATAGTGACAGCGACAACAGCAACAGCAACAATAGCAACAACAATTACAATAGCAACAACAGTAGCAGAAATGGTCCTAACAGGCATAGGGTTACAAAAAGGCACAGGAACTCTCTCCGAGCAAAAAAAAATTATTAAAAGTATATATTATTGTATCATTTTTGATGAAAAAATAGTACTTTTTTTAATTTGCTAAATAAATATCGGCAATTATACATTTAACTTAATCTATATAGATATCGGTATTTTATATTAATGATCTATCTATTTGTTTGAATTTATTAATATAAAACGATATCATAATTTCACTAACTGGGTTAGAACAATCTAATCAACCTGACCCATCTAAGCGTTGGGGTGACTTTAAGGATTTGTTTCTTCGAGATGCATTTAAAACAGTAAAACAAGACGTAAAAAGATATCAGGTGGAAAACTATTATATTTTAAAAATAATAAAGGAACGGCACAGACATCAAAGGGAAAAATATCGCAAGTAACAGAACCTGGAGTCGGATAGTCAAGATCGTGCAAGGATGCGTGAGAACGGAAAAATGGAATCAGTAAGCCTTTTTTTTAGATTATTTATATAAATATCGGTACTGCCTTATATATATATCGGTACTGCCTTATATATTTTTTAATTATATAATTTATAGAAAGTTAAATGACGAAAGAAGAGGTTTAACCAACTTCAAGAAACTGATAATGAACATTTTAATAACCTTCTTACTGTTGATATTTCAAGAAATCAAGCATTAAGGGACATTAAAAAAATAATGGAAAATAGAGCCTATTATAGTGATGAATCTTCAGAAACTGATGAAGATGCAGCCAATGAAGAACGTCGACTAGGAATTTATAACATCATGAAAATGAAAAAGACAGACACAACCACGTCATTAAAGTGGTAAATAAAAAATGGCGTTCTACTAGAGTAACTATTTCTGCATTAAATGTTAGTTCGAAATTTCTTAGATAAATATCAGTACTAAATAATTTTTTTAGTTAAGAGAAATCTTGATGCCATGCGAAATTACTTCTGCAACAAAAAACACAAACAAAATAAAAAGACGTCGTTGGGAAAGTTCTAATGTCAACAGCAGTGCTTCACTACCACCTAGGACCCCCGAATGGTGTATTTCGCGCTCATACAATGTGAGGCCTGGTAGTGCACCTGATATTAATTTCCCTGCAGTATCTTCTGGTAATTCCCCTTCGCTTGGTAATTCCCCTTTGCCTAGTAATTCCCATTGCCTAGTAATTCCCCATTGCCTAGTAATTCCCCATTGCCTAGAAATTCCCCATCGCCTAGAAATTCCCCATCGCCTAGAAATTTCCCAATGACTAGAAATTCTCCAACACCTAGAAATTCGCCTGTGAAATCGCTTGGTAATTCTCCTTCAAAAGAATCTGGTAATTCTCCTGCCCCCAAAAAAATCTGGTAATGTCGCCGCTGCCTCTAGTTCTGGTACTTTTCCTCCACCCCAAAAAAAACGAATAATACACATGCTCCTACAAAAAAATCTAGAAATGCCGCTGCTTCTGTATCAAGATCTGGTAATGCATTTACTTTAAATTCTAATAACCATTTCTTGTTGTAACTGGTACAATCTGATATTTTTTGTTATAAATCGTGAAGCAGTTATCACTAGTAATTATGCTGATAATGCCAATAAGGGCAAAGCTGTTAGTAAAAGTAAATATATAATATATTTCTTGTTGTAACTAGTATATGAATTATTATGTTAATTAAATTTTTATTTCTTCGATACCTCATATGCAAATATAGAATTTTATAACAATTCACAAGGTATTAATTATATTGTTCAGTGATATTTTCGTATTACT
>QKWP01000629.1:85630-166442 GCA_003550325.1 Gigaspora rosea
ATAAAATCGTGCTACCCACATTTTTAATAACCTGAAATTAATTGGTTTTCAATTAATTAAACAAACTATTAATTAATTTTACACAAGGCAAATATTTACACTTTTTGTAACCTTTTAATTTATGCAAAGCATGTTACCTAAATTATACAATCTTGTATATCTTGTGTAACATGTGACTTGTGTAACACGTGACTTGTATATCACGTGACTTAAATAGCATGTGACTTGTGTAACATGTATTGCCTAGTTGGTATTACGTTACATGAAACAAATTATACCTTTTTGTGAAGCTCTCAATAATCTCTGCTTTATTATTCTATTTATTAAATTTATCCTTTGCTCTTTTACTATATTTATTTAAAATTGATAACTATACTACTTTGTTTTTATATTTACAAAATCCACTTTAATTCAATACTTTCTTTATAACAACATGCCAACATTAACTCAACAAGACCCAGATACCGCCAATCTTGACTACTTTTATACTCATCATGCACAAAGCTTTGGTATCACTCTATTTGAAGATGAACAAGAAGATAACTTAAAAGCAATTCCTCCAAACCAGGAACCAACTACTTGTCACACTAGAACTACTAGAACTAATAAAGCAACACACTTCTTCCGCGCTCCTTCAATAACATTAGTAGTTACATGCTTATGCTGTAAATATCACACAAAATTCATTTCAGTTCAAAACAATATCTATCAACCTCATAAAGAATTTACTCAAATTGCAATGGAAAAAAAGCAAAATAGCAAAACTGTTGAACTTATTAACCAAATTTCTCAAACTTCTAACAACATTCCACCTTCACCTACACCTCAACTATGCCAACACACATGTCCTAAATGTTCTAAATCAATTACTTGTAGAATTTATAACAATAAACACCACCCAAATGAAAGCTATGTTCTTGTTGACAAGAAAGTTTATTATACAAATTGTGCTACTCTATTGCCAACATCCTTTTCTTCTTCTCAACTACTTCTTCTTTAAATATTTCATCTACTATTTCTCATCCTGAAGATTCTAGAAAAAACTTGACTTCAGTTTTCAAAATTTACAAAATACCTCTCAATCATCCCAAGGAGATCCCCAAACAACAACCTTCAATTCACCAATCCATACTAATTCTTCAGCTATATTATCATCCACTTCCTCAACCCAATCTATTGCTCTTCCTACCAATCTTCAGTAGGGTTCTGAAGTTCAGTTCAGTTCAATAGAGGTTCAAGTTCAGGTTCAATGAACCTGAACCTGAACCTGAACCTGCTCTAAAAGTTCAATACTGAACTGAACCTGAACTTAAAATTATTGAACATGAACCTAAACCTGAACTTAAAAAAAGTTCAGTTCAGGTTCAGTTCAAGGTTCATGAACATGTTCAGGTTCATAATATATGCACATGTTTGCCTAAATCACAAAGTTAGGATCAATTAGTAAAATTTAGAAAATCATAGAAATTTGTATAATTTTATTAATAAAATTATACAAATTTCTATGATTCTCTAAATTTTACTAATTGATCATAACTTCTTGATATAAGTAAACTTGTTTAGCATCAAAAAATACATCATATCGGTATATTTTATTTTATTTTCCTTAAAATTTGCGTCAAAGATGCTTAATTTTGAATTTTTGATGAAAATTTCCAAAATTAAGCATCTTTTCTTCAAATTTTAAGAAAAGTAAAATAAAATATGCCGATTTGATGTATTTTTTGGTGCTTAACAAGTTTACTTAGTGCAAGAAGTTATGATCAATTAGTAAAATTTAGAGAATCATAGAAATTTGTATAATTTTATTAATAAAATTATACAAATTTCTATGATTCTCTAAATTTTACTAATTGATCATAACTTCTTGATCTAAGTAAACTTGTTTAGCACCAAAAAATACATCATATCGTTATATTTTATTTTATTTTCCTTAAAATTTGCGTCAAAGATGCTTAATTTTGAATTTTTGATGAAAATTTCCAAAATTAAGCATCTTTTCTTCAAATTTTAAGAAAAGTAAAATAAAATATGCCGATTTGATGTATTTTTTGGTGCTTAACAAGTTTACTTAGTGCAAGAAGTTATGATCAATTAGTAAAATTTAGAGAATCATAGAAATTTGTATAATTTTATTAATAAAATTATACAAATTTCTATGATTCTCTAAATTTTACTAACTGATTTATACTTCTCACTCTAAGTAAACTTGTTCAGTATCAAAAAATACATATATTTTTATTCAGATTCAAACTAGTTTGCAAAATTTTTGGACTAGCCCGACCAAACTTATGATTGAGTTTGAGTTTAGTATAAAGTTTTAATAATAAAATTTAGAATTTGAGTCTGGTCTGGACCAGACCAAACCCGGACCCAAACCTAGAATTACTAGCTCATATGAACACCTGACTGAACCTGAACATGTTCATGAATTTATGAACTGAACCTGAACTAAACCTGAACCATCTCTAAAAGTTCAATACTGAACCTGAACCTGAACATGTTTTAAAAAATGTTCAGGTTCAGGTTCAATACTGAACCTGAACCTGAACCTGAACTTGACCTAAGTTCAGTTCAGTTCAGGTTCATAGGAACACTAATCTTCAGCACCACTCTCTAATATTAATACAAATAAAACTTTTCAAACTTCTCAAACCCAACCATCTGTCAAACACACTTATTCTAGTAAATTAAAATCTCCAACTAATCCTCTTTTTTCAACTCTTGGTCCACTTACTTCAACTGAAGATTTACAAGGCTCTTCAATGGATATAGATAATACCTCTAGTAATCCTATTAATAATATTTTCAGCAACAACAACAGCAACAGCAACAAGAACAACTACAACAATCTCTTAATAAAGAACAACAAACACCTTCTAATAAAAATTCAACTTCTAGCAATACTTCCAATACCCATGCCAAATCTAACCTAACTTTTGATTGGCTCGCAAACTTCCCAATTACTGAAGAAATGAAATCCAATAACAAGCTCCAAACAAATACATCCTCTTCATTATACAACTTCCTTAAATCACATCTTCACAATTTCTATCCTGGAGTTATTATTAAAGAAGGAACAAAAAATAGCAAACCTCTTAAAGCAAGCTTTTACTATATCCTATATCATTAGAACAATGGCAGGAGAAAGCCCTGATTTTCTCACTAGCTTTATTTATCAAAAAAACCCAACTATAAATGAAAAAACCAAAATACTATTTGAAATCCGTAAAAAGACTCTTAATCTTCTAATTCACAAATTTACAACTATTCTCTTTACTAAACTTAACTATGCTGAGATATTTGCATCTGCAGCTACAATTCCTCCTTATAGCCAGAAAATAGACTTCAATTCTGCCTGAACTTAGCACATATACATCTTTTTTATCTGAGAACTACCAAGCAATCAGCTATAACAAATTTGCAGAAGATTTAAATCTTCGGCCTAAAAAATACAATCTTTATCCATATACAGTTTCTACAGATAAAACAGAAAAATACCTTACAATTAAGCATGACAACAAATTTAATATAAACCTTCTTTTTAACATTCCTAAATCCTTATTTCTTAAAAATTTCTCCATTCCTTCACTCAACAACTCCCTTGATCATATTAAAGAATGGTTCGAACAATTCTTTCCTATTTACAATCGTCAATTTACTAAATCACTAGATAAAGAACAAACATTTAATACCCTTAAAAAGGAAATAAAGAAAAAATTTATTTCTCAACTTAGAAATCTTCTTCCTATTAAATTTATTTTTCATGAACCATATTGTTTTCAAGAAAGGCGTAATGAATGCTTTCACTCTATCAATTATCATATCCTTACCTGCAAACACACAGACTGCACATTCATAAATGAAAACCACCAACATGATACATCTAAACTCTTCAAGCACATACTTGATAACTTATTTGAATCCTTTCCAAAAAAGACTTTTAATATAGAAGACCTTCATATTGATGAATTAATATTTCATACAAATAGTGAACATAAAGCTACATTTGACAAACCTTTTCTAACAAAACTTCTTGATAAACTTGCAGACGAAGCTGAAGCACTTTATTGTACAGACAATTTAGCAGAAACAAGAGAAGGTTGTAGAAATGCCTTCTTCTATAAATATTTAATATCATATTAGCAAGTTGCTGCACAAAACCATAATATTGACAACCTTAACAAAGAATCAGCCATTGATAAAGTTACCAATGAAATTATCGATACAAACTTCCTAGCATGAATAATTACCTACTTTGATCTAATTAAAGATAAGCAACCATCTTTCTCACAAATAGTCAAATTCTATAAAACAAACACATACCCTGAGGCTGAAAAACTTCTGATTACAAAATTTAATATCAACTTTCAAATTCCATCCTTAATTGAAGAATCTCTCTTTTTGAGAGAAACTCCTTTTCAGTAAAATTGTCTTCTACAAACCCCATAGATGCAGCCACCACTTCACTAAAAGATACATCCTTAGTAGTTAGTGAAGAAAATGATATAAGTAGGCAGGTGATAAAGCCTATTTACCTGGAAGATTTAGATTACAACGGTCCTCTAATGCTTAACCAGAGGACTTCTGATTCTTGCGGAGCCGTGCAAGCCGGGCATACGGTAAGCGCTGTAGAAGACATTGCACCAAATATCTCAGAACCCATATCATCACCTCCCTCTGAGATATTACTTTCTAATATCAACAATTTAGTGCTAACTTATCCTGATGTCAAATTGCTACCAGATAATAATGCTAGTATTTCAAATACCAATTCATCATGTCACACTAAAACACCACTCTTGCATTATACACATTCTTTATTATCTATACAACAACACGGCTCTATCTACCCTAAAGAACAAAAGATATATGATGAATATGAATTGTTACCAGACAATTCTGACAACAATTCTAGCTTACCTACTAATAATATAGAAAGAACAAATATCAATTTTCATCCTAATATACTTGAGATTTATGAACCATCAACATGCTACAACAAATTTTTATACTACCATAGATTACAATCTTTACCTTCACCACAAACTGTTAGCTACTTTTTAACCTATCTACAAGAAGAATATCCTATGTTTTATAAAAAACAATATATCAGAATCTCTTTTAAAGAAAGCAGAATTGATTATGTGTTTGAAGAAGCACATATATATTTATTACATGAAAACCTCTTACCTAATCACTTTTTTGTACCTTTTGAAGATCTAAGCTTCTATAATGACATTTCACTCAAATCAAATTATTCTTCTAACTCACATTCCAACAATATAACAATTTCCAATTGCCAGCTTTCATTGATGACTTCTTTGATCCTACACCTTCCCTTACTTCATTACCTTATAACAGTTTACCAACTACAAATTGCAACCCCTTAATATTTTCAAACTCTCAACCTACTTGTGACTTACATATTAATATTGCTACCTACAATGTTAGAGGTTTTAACTCAGCTTCTAAGAGACAAATATGGCAAGATTATTGCATTAACCACAATATTTCTATTGCTTGTATTACAGAAACCAAAATTTCACACAAAACCAAACTCTCATTTTGTAACAACAATTTGTATACATATTATTGGGCTAATGCTAATAGTTCAATAGAAGGTGCTGCTATTATGATTCGTAACTACCTTAAGCCTCATTTTCATAGCTGTCTTACGCACCCAGGAGGCGCAATTGCACTCGACCTTTTCTTCAAAAGCAATATCAAGTTACGAGTTATTTCTGTTTATTTATCTTCAACTGATACTATTAAAAGAAATAATAATCAGAATACTGTTATTAACTAGATTTTACAAGCTTGACAACTAGATATTTATCCTATTATTCTTGGGACTTTAATACACAAGACAATACTATAAGCTCTTCTTCTTCCAAATACAAACTTATCAACTTTCTACATCATACAAACATGTTTGATATAGGTGCCCATTTTAACAATACACATTATACTTGGTCAAAAAATCTGGCTCATAGTAGAATTGACTATATATGGACAGACTCATTTAATATACAATTTATTCTTTCATATGATCTTGATAATAGTCAAACTAGCACTCTTAGTGATCATTCTATTCTTTTTTCTTCCTGGACATTTCCTAATGCTTATAGCAAACCCCCTCGTATGCATACTGGTGTTAGTCGAAGAATATTTAACTACAAATCTATGTCAACAGACCAGTGGACAGAATTTTCAGAGTGTATTACACAGCTATTTTTGCAGCACAATATACCTCTTTCGGTAAATACTCATGAAAATATTGATACTACTTGGCACAAAATTCAACACTCTATCCTACAAGCAGCAATCCAATTAATTCCAAACAAAATATCTCGCAAACGCAGCTATAACCATAAATATACACCACACTGCACTGCTCTTTATACTGGACTCAAAAAACTTGGCCAACTTATTAAAAAGATTAAAAATAACCCAAATTCTTATCTTCCACATATTAACTCACATATTCTTTCTATTAATTCCTACACTAAAGCCAATCTGGACCCTCTTTTATCACTCGATACTGCTAGTACTCAATCCTGGCTTCAACATGCCTATGAAGTCTGGAAACAAGTCTATCATGCATACCAGTTAGAATACTCTCTTCTTCTTCGACAACAAATTAATCATGCCTCTGAAAAACGTTGTGAAACCCTAACTTCCAAACCTAAACAAGCTATTAATAGCATTCTTGATTGGTACCAACCCCCTATACACTTCTTGAATATTAAACTTAATAACCAACTTGTCACAGAACCTAGCTTAATCAAACAGCATATCAAATCACATTACCATAATTGGACTGCTCACAGACCTATTAACCAATTTCTCTTTGACAATTTCTGGCATCAACATTATCAGCCTCTTTCTCATATCAATTCTGCCTGGTATACCTCTCTTACTGTCCCTATTACAGAAGAAGAAGTTCTTCAAACAATCTCTAAACTTCCAAATGGCAAAGCCTGTGGTCCTACAGGAATTAGCTATGAAATGATCAAACACCTCGGTTCTCATGGTATTACTATACTTACTGCTTTGTTTAACCGATGCCTTTCTGAAAACCGTATTCCTAAACTTTGGAAACATGGAAGAATTTTTCCTATTCCAAAAAATAACACTTTTGAGGGTAATCTAAATCTCACAAGACCTATTAGCCTTATTGAACACATCCGGAAACTTTATACAAAAATTCTTACTAATAGACTGAACCAAGTTTTTTCAAAACATACTATACTATCTCCTTATAACTACGTTGCACTTCCAAACAATAGTACTTCTATTCCCATTCACATTCTAAACAATCTAATTGAAGATGCAAATTGTAACCACAAAGAAATTTGGCTATTGTCTCAGGATATGAGCAAGGCTTATGATTCTGTCAACTTTACACTTTTTAAACATTCTCTCACTCGCCTTAATTTACCATCTAGTATAATCAATATTCTTCTGGACTTACTAACTGACAGACAAAACCAAGTCATTACTAATCTTGGCCTTACTGCACCTTATCAGGTTCAGAATGGTATAGATCAAGGCGAAACTATTACTCCTCTTCTTTGGAGAATTTATTATGATCCTTTAATTACTCATATTCATACAAATACACCTGGTTACTCAATCGGTACATCCTGGATGACTAACCTCAAAAATCAGACATTTGACAAAATCCAGACAAAATGCTCTGTCCTGGCCTATATGGATGATACTCTGTGGATTGCCTCTTCACAAACTGAACTTACTAGAATGATCTCTATTGCAGAATCTTTCTATACTATGGCTAATATTCAAGTTAATCCATCTAAATCCATTCTATCAACTAATCTGAAAGTTAATAACTATACCCCTATTATTTTTAACAACCATGCTCTTCCACTATGGCCATCATATCAACCTTTCAAATTCCTTGGATGCTGGTTTACACTTGACAACAAACAATCAAAGCAAACATGCCTATTAATAACAGAATCTTCTCAGCTTATCAATATTGCTAGAACTAAAAAAATTACTGATACACAAGCACGATATATTATTAATACTGTTATAATTCCTACTATGGAATATCGTATACAAAATATTGTCATTAACAGATCAGCTTGTAACAAGATTCTCTCGCACCATATAGGTCTAGTCAAGCACAAAGCTAAACTAAGTCGCACTATTCCTACTAGTACACTCCTTCATCCTCAACTTTATAATATTAAAAATATTTGGGATTTACAGCTCCAACACCATATTTTAACTTTATTAAATGCTTAAATGACAACAACCTACTCGGTACTACAACTCATATTCGAATCCAGCAAATCCAAAATAACCTTTGGTCATCTACTAGCATCTTTTCGCATCCTAATCCTACTATAGATGGCCCTAACCGCTATACAACTAATTTCAACTCTTTAAACATCTGGGATGGACTATTAATTCTAATCCTAACTTTAATATTCCATTTACTATCAAAGAGGGATCAATTTCTCTTGAATCTATACTATCTTCACATTCTAAATATCCTACCTTCAAAAACAAATTAGACATCATCATCTTCTATTTCTCGATCAACTCACTTCCTTTGACAACTCCTGTTTGCTTGACTGGAAACATATTTCACCCAGACTTAACAAAATTCCAAAAGGCAAAATTCCCTTGTAGTTTACCTTTTTGGAAGACCAAACAACAAGTCATGCATATGAATGTACTATTTACCCACACTTCAATTTACCACAAACCAACTACTACAGCTATACTACTGGACACTTCTCTAAATACACTAAACCTTGGCTCATTACTTTATTTGATAATCTAATAGTTATTGGCAAGGCACGTCGCCAATCTAGTACTTCAGATTATACTCTTATCACACATTGGCAGTGCAATATTCAGCCACAATTTACACGATTATACCCAACACCATCTATTACTACATTTCCATGTTCTAACTGGGTTGTTACATAAGACCCGTGCAATAAGAAGTCGTATTTATCATCAAACAGTGATGTACATCATTTATTTTAAATTAAAATTCGAATATTATAAATTATTTTAATGTTAATCGATACTGCTTCTAATATCGTTTTATATCTAAACTTTCACATCGACAACGTTAAATTAAACAGATAAACTATCTTTCAAAGACACTTATGAATGAATACTCAACTAACACGAATAAGGCTATTACTAAAGTTCTGAATAATGAAATTGACGAACTATTGGAATTAATACAAGTCATAGAACTGGATCGATATCTTTATATACGTGAAAGAACAATTAAATCTACCGATTTTTTCAAGTTCTTTTGCTTAATTATAATAGTTTACTTGAAGTTCTCTTTGGAAGCATATTATATATAAGATAATTTAACTAATATTTGTAAATTTATATAAAAAAATCTAAGTGAAATAAATAATAATCTAAGCGAATGTTTAATAAGTTTTATAAAAAATAATTTAAGTTAAAGTTTTAGTAAGCAATATGAAAAAAAAATAATTTAAGCGAATGTTTAGTAAAAGAATAATTTGAACAAAGGTTAATAAGTAATTTGAGCAAAGGTTTAGTAAGTTATTTGTTCAATGGTATAGTATATAATTTAAGCAAATGTTTAGTAAGTAATTTGAGCAAAGGTTTGGTAGGTTATATAGGAAAATGACTTAAGTGAAGGTTTAGTAAATAATTTGAGCAAAGGTTCAGTAAGAAATTTGAGCAATGGTTCACCAAGTTATAATAAAAAAAAATAATTTAAGCAAAGGTTTAATAAGTAATTTGAGCAAATATTCAGTTAGTAATTTGAGCGAAAGTTAAGTAATAGTTTTAGATTTTAGATAAGGTTCAGTGAGTTATATAAAAAAATAATTTGAACAAAAATTTAATAAGTAATTTGAGCAAAGCTTCAGTAAATAATTTTTGAGCGAAGGTTCAGTAAGTAATTTGAACGAAAGTTTATTATTTTACTCTGTATTTTGTATTATTAATAGTTTGTTGATCTGCATAATAAAAAATTTTTTTTATTTATTTCGTCAAATGAGATTCTCTAACACTCATATCTCATTTTCGGATCACCAATCATGAAATCGGTTGAAATCAATGTAGTCATTATTGAGTTATCTTTATTACGTTATAACTATTACAAATATTACTGTATACAATCACTATATCGATTATTACTAAATATTCTACATTACTTTACAAAAAAAAAAAAAAAAAAAACTTTCATCCAAATTTTCAAAGTATTTGTATTGTTAAATTGTCGACAATTCAATAATAACTCCAAATAGAACATCCAAAGAAAAAAAACTTGCGACTGGCATGTTTATAGAAAATCCAAAAAATCGAGATATTATAGGTGAGAAATCTGTAGCAAAAAATGAAGTATTTGCTCAAATGGTATAAATAAAAGTTGTAGGGGTAGACAATGGAATGGAAATAGCAAATGGTCGTTGATGTACTTATAAAAAGATATATGTGGAAACTCGAAAATTAGCTATTCAATAATATAGTAGGGTGTGCTCAAAGCTTAATTGGATTGATGCATTAATTATTTCAAAATTAATACGTCATCAATTTCAGCGTAAATTACTGAAATAGATTCGCACAATTTAATATTTACTTCATTTTTGATGAGAATTCGAATATTCGATTTTATGACGTAATTGAAATCTTCTCAAGCATCATTTTCGATGTGACTAGTGAGTGATCGTACTGAAATCCTTGAGCAATTCCTTTTTGATTCTTCTATATCAAAATCGTCATTAAAATTACTGTACAAAAATATTTGTTATTTTATTTTGAGCTTCACAATTTTAGATTTTTTTTTTTAAAACTTACTAATGTTAGAAGTAAATAGTATCGTAATTCGTTGATGCCATTATTAAACAATTTTGTAAAATTTTTGTGATTTATTGCAAAAACTCATTTAATATCTTTTACTAATAAAAATTGATTTCATTTACGTAATAAACTTTATCAAGTTAGGTATAATCATCTTAATGATAAACGAGTCCTATCTAAAGTAGTAGAGTATGTAAAACAAAAGTAGTAGCGTAGTGCAACTTTAGATCTTTATACTCATACGTATATTTAAAAATCATACCTATCAAACTTATAAGTAGGAAAGATGGCAATACTTATAATTATAGTAAGTATGAAAACGATCATACTTGTAAGTATAAATATACTTGTGCGACGAAAATTTGAAACGAACATTTCACGTAACACAAGTACTAGGCTTGGGTGACCGTAGGCATAATGTAGCGTGTTAATTAAAAAGTATAAGGTAGTAAAGCGAAGCATAAAAAAACTAATATAGAAAATAAATGATGTAATTATATAGTATAGAATATAAAAGTAAAAATAAGTAAAAGGGAAAATCGATGCACATATGATTTTAAGAACTATATATTCAAACGAAGGTTCCCTTGAATTAAAATTACAGTAAAGAATTTTTAATCCCGCAACATTATAAATGACGTATAATTGTATATTAAGCATTTTTTCTGCATAAAATTTAATATGCAATATTTTGCAGTTTTTAATAATGCCGATGTATTTTGAATAATCGTATGATAGTGTATGTGCGTACATTGTACTTAAGACTTTTTTCTTTTAAATAATTGAAAGCTACTACATACTTTTGTTCGTGTTTACTTTCTTGAAATGGACGATCGTTACTTTCAAACTATCGATGATCCTGACCTTCATATTCATGATGAGCCTGACCTCTATGTTAACGATGATCCTGACTTTCATATTGTTGATGGGGTTGAAACTATTTACGAAGAAGATCTAGAATCCTTCGAAAATAAAAGTGTATTGATTTCTTCTAATGATGAGCTTCAAGAGATTGATGATACTATTTCAAGCGATTTAAATGAAGATATAATAATAACTTATTTTACTAAAGAATTGGCAACAAAGATTATTTATCATACTTTTTTTTTTCGCAATCCACTCAATATAACTATCACTATTTTGTCATAAATATCGATTATTTTCCCTTTAATTTTATTTTTACCACTGCATCATGACCCATCGTTAAATCAAACAAAAATTAAAATTTTTTATAAATATGATCTAACTGACCTGATTAAATTAATTATTGTATATCACGTGGACAAGCCACGCTTATGACCGATAGTTTATAAAATAGTATACAAACTAGTATAATCGACTTAAATTTTTTTATACTATATGTATATTATACGCTTTTCTTAAAAAAAAATTTAGTATACATATATGTATATTATACGCTTTTCTTAAAAAAAAGTTAGCATACATATATGTATACTATACGCTTTTCTTTTTTATTAGCCTACGCAACGTCTTTTGTGCCATTAACCTTATGATTATAAACAACACCTATGATAAACACACTTAATCAATTTCAAATATTTTTCCGTTAAATAAAATTTATTCACCTACACTTTTTGATTCATTGATTTGAGGCATTTGAGTGGGCGTAATGTTAAAAGGTTCTGTATCTAATGCTGTAGTCTGGTTTTCAACTATACCAATATTGTGCGTTATTTAGAATCAATAAGTAGGTAAATTATTTGTCACCCAAATACAGTATTTATTTCATTTGGAATTTTATTTTTTTATAAAATTTATGTAGTTCTGTAAAACTGTCTAAATGTTATATAAATGCTACAAAATTTTTATACAAAATTTATAAACGCAATGTTGACTTATAGTTAAATTTTTATATTTAATCTGATTTAATATTTTTAATGTATTACTATATTTAATAAAATTCAGAGTATTAAAATCATTATTAAGATTTTTAGCAGTCTTAAGTAAATAAAAGACAATAAATAGTGATATAATATTTACGAAGGACCGCTCACAATTATCATTCATAACATGTAGATGAATTATGTTATACAGTAGCTTTATTTTTTATGACAATCAATATCCAGTTTGGAATTATCGAAATTGGGCCGGCATTAAGCAATACTAGCAAACTAAGTCTATGGCTAAATTATAAGCTAATGAATACGGTGTAACCTCTTCTATATAATTTTGGCATCTGTTGCATGCATGTGGACGGAACGAACGTGATAATTTTTCAAAATTCCATTTTTGATAACCAACCATATAAGTCAACTAATATGCTAATATGTTAATCAACACGTAACAATTAAAGAAATTGTTGTACTACGTTGACTAAACGTTTAAATGTCTTTTGCTACTATCCGGAGAATTTAACATTGTATTTTGTTAAGAGCATGAATTTTTTTTCCTTCTTTAAAAAAATATACACTTTACCACTTCGTCAACTTGGTTTCAATTATGAAATAGAGAAGGCTTTTGATTATTATATGAGAGCAGCTGAGTTAGGAAATCCGGATGCGATGATTGATGTTGGTCTTTGTTATACTGAGGGAATTGGAGTAGAAATAAATTACCAGAAAGCATTTGAAGATTATAAGAGATCTGCTGATTTTGATAATGCTGTTGCAATAAATTATTGTTACAATAATGGAAGGGGGTTGATCAAGATTATAATAAAGCACTTGAATATTTTGAAAAAGCTGCTAATATGGGTGACAATGTTGCAATGAATAGTATCGCTCGATATTATCGAAATGGTATTGGTACAAAGAAAGATATTCTGAAGGCAAATTATTGGTTCAGAAAATATAAAAGTCTTTTGAAAACTAATAAATCACCAGATCACATCAATCCTGAACTAAAGAAAATATTAGACGATGAGAGATTTAATTATCTTGGATTGATTTTAATGAGTTCAGAAATATCAATGAATTGGGAAAAGGAGGATTTGCGACTGTACATAGGGCAACTTGGGTTGATAGAATCAATAATGTGTGGCGGGATGTTGCACTTAAAGTGATTCATGATTCAAACGAAAATTTGCAGGAATTCATTCAGGAATTGACGAATTATTGTGAAATTGGTTACGAAAATCCTTCATACTTGGACTGTTTTGGAGTATCAAGAAATGATTATGGTGATTATATTATTGTTATGCAGCTTGCACCAGAAGGTTCGTTACGACAAAATCTTGTACAAGTATCACAATTGGATTGGAAAGATAAGCTGAGTCTCTTGTACTATATAGCTTTGGATCTCGAATCGATTCATTCGCAAGAACTCATTCACAGAGACTTATACAGCGGAAACATTTTACAACATTTTAGTTTGCGCGATGCATATATCACTGATCTTGGACTTTCTAAAAAAGAAAAGGAAGGAAAAATTTGTGGAATTCTACCGTTTATAGCACCTGAAGTTTTAGCGGGTCAACCGTATACTCAAGCATCAGATATTTACAGCCTTGGAGTAATCGCGACAGAAATTTCGAGTGGACAAAGAGCATTTGACGGAATTCCGTTTGATAATGATCTTGTATCAGAAATCATTGGTGGATCAAGACCAAAATGTTTAGGACCAAATTGTTATATTAAATTAGCTATGAAATGTATGGATAAAGATTTTGATAAACGACCTACTGCAACTGAAATTATTAAAATAATTACTCGATGGTTGGATGAAATAGATCAGGAAGATGATAATGAAATTAAAAAACAAATTTTGGAAGCCAATGAGATTAAACCTGAACCGATTAATAAAATGCATTCACAGAATATGTATACTAGCAAATTATACGATACGAAAAAATTTTCCGAATATATTAGTAAACAGATGAGTATTGTAGAAATCTCGAGCAATTTCTCAAATTTAGATTTAAATAGCATGACGGAAGTTCGATTTATGCATTGTGGTTACACAAGATTTTACATATCAAAAACATAAGGAATAGGGGTATATCATATGACAACTCATCAAAAAAATCGACCAATTTCTACGAAACTTTACTTGGATGTTCTGTGGCCATAACATAGACGTTTTGTCAAAACATATCTAACGCATCTAACGATCTGTATGACTTTCATAAGGCACGAGTACGAATGTATAAATGTATATACAAATGTACTAGGGTGAGTATATGAATATATAGTTATATGACTGCTAAACAGTTAATACGATATTTGCATTTTTTTTTTATTTATCTATACTTATAAAACTCTTATTTATAACCGTTTAGGTTGTTCGAATAGTTATAAGAGATGCATACAATCAGAGGCATTGGTTTTGTTAGCTATAGTTTATGGATACGAATGTATGAAAATATGTACTGTATAACATAAAAAAACGGGTGCATGTTATATTTACTGTAACAATAGAATCTATATAATAAATAATATTTGTATTAATGTTTGAAAAATTGCATTCATGTTAAAAAAGAGTAAAATACAGTATCAATATTAAAGATTATAACGTTGAATGATATTAATGTATTTAATGTTTTTAGTGATCAATAATTCTAGAACATCATATTATATATCATAATTTTTAACATAACGATAAGAGCTATTAAATAAGTCCTTTGATAAGTTTACATAACATAGATTGAACAGCGAAGGTTTTTTATATTTTAATATATCGAAAGTATCAAACTTACAATTTACTGATATTAAATCAGCCAATCATATTTGATGAAGATCATCTGACATGATAGCCAATTAAAAAGAATTTCTGTCATGCTGATTTAAATTAAATTATTTAAATATGAGCTTTACGTAACTTGTATTTAGGAAGGGCAACTAAAATAAATTTTTATAGTCCTCAAACCTTTCTACGATATTAATTCCGATATATTGCAGAGATAAATATTTTTCTTTTACTTTCTATAAATTATTCTTATCATTTGTATTTAAATGGATTTTCTTGAAAGTCAAAAACCTTTATAATCAGCTTTTTTTTTGCATAGAAATTCTATCTCAGAATCCTTTAAAACCTATACTTCCAATCATAATCTAGAAAATTGCGTTTATAAGTTAATTGTTTAAAAGACAATGACTGGGATCAAGTTTCATTGTAGCTTTTAAATAAAAAGTCGTAATTTGCAAAGGTACTAATTGCGTTAATGCAATGTAAAATGACTTTATCCGGCATTTTTAAATAAATTTGTTTTTAACAAAGATCGGAATAAGTTATTTTATTTAAGAAATCATTAATTTTAATAGCATAATAATAGCTGTTTATCGATTTTTAATTTAAACTCAAACTTTAAAGTACTGTATATATAGAATTTAATATTCATAAAACTAAATATGTTTCATTTTCAGTATTATAATGAGGGTCTTCCTATAGTTATTTCATATCTATAGCTGTTGTGCAATTTTTATTTGTTTTGGATAACCCTGATAGCCCTAGGTTTAAATGATTTTAAATCTATGACCCGAATTATAACCCCCAATCACCAAAATGTGATCACAGGAATCACATATGATGTGTTCAAACTTACAAATTACTTGAAAACTAATTTACCGAAGCTCACTGCAAAATTACATAAAGTTACGCAAAAAATGCATAGTTTACATCCTATCTGAAGCAATAAAATTTTCTGCATTTGAGAGAATAGAACCAGAATTTAATTTATAAGTTTCAATAAGGAACCGAATTAATTGGTGCATATAAAAAGAACATGCATCTAGAGAACATGCGTTTAGAAGGTGTAAACTTCACAAAAGTGTAAACTGTAAATGCTCGTCAATACTCGTGTTGTGCAATGATAAATCTCGATAATGCGTTAAATCTTATTTTTTCATTCATGTATAAAGTTTATCGAATTTCTTATTCAGAATTATTATGGAATACAAATGTTTAAATTTTGTAAAAAAATTTTCCTGAAACTGACGGTAAAAATTATGATAATTTTGTGCAGAACTAGCTCAATTTCAATTACATACTTTAGCTCTGAAATATCAAATACCATATTTTTGCGTAACTACGCACATGTGCGTTATATCAAAATTGCCGCTTTTTTAAAATTCACCTATTTGACTCAAAATAATGCACATGCGCGTCCTGAAACAATGCACCCCCTAAAAGTTTTGCAAGATAAATATGAATATAGTGCACATGTCTATTAAATAATGGCAATATTGATCTGAAATATCGCGCATGTGTATCCCAAAATAATCCACAGGTGCTCAAAATAATGGACTGGTGTGCGTTATTACGCAAAAATACGGTAAGATCTTTAAAGAATTTTTACCATGACTCGTGATAGAAATCACAATTAATTCCAATAAAAATTATCTTAACCTAAATTACATAGAATCACAATAATTCCAATACAAGCCAACTTAAAATACTGCAGTCACTGAAATGCAAGTTTTGTAAAAAATTATATATGTTTCTATTGTGTAATAGTTAGTTGGGAGAGCAGAACGAAGTAAAAGTAATTGGTGTCGAATTGAGTCTCATTGAGCTTACTAAAGTTAAAGTTGAATTCAAGAAAAACTAAAGGACTAACAGAGTTTTGGTTGTTGTTAGAAACTACCAAGCACGGGTGAATTCCCATAATTCAGATAAGTATAATACTGTAATACATTTATGCTTTATAATTGAATGTTGATGTGGAACTTATTAAATTTCAAGCATTTATAACATTTAAAAAAATTGGAGCATTATGCTAAATTTTAATTATATGATAATAATTAAGCATCATAATGGAATCTTAGCGTGATGCTGAAATTTATCAATATGCTGAAAAATTAGCTTTATATGACTTTTAGTATATTATTAATATTATAGAAATAATACTAATATTGATTACCATACCAAATGGTACTGGAATTGCAGGAAACATATGTGCATGCAAAATATTTACCAGATAAGAAGTTATTTACAATTTCGGAATTAAATTTTAAATTTGTTGCAATAGAAATTATAATGGTCACCAGAATAGTAAATTTTTTATAGTATTATTATAGAAATTATGAAGATATACATGACTCATGTGAAAAAAAATTGAAAAAGTTAAAATAATTGTAGAACAACCAAACTACACTAACTACTCTAATGAAGATTCAACAGACAAACTGCATGATTAATGACTATAAAAATGCCAATGACAAAGTGAAACCTAAAGAACAAAGAACTATGTGAATGAAAACCTTGTAGCAACATAATATAGAAAAAGACAGATACTAAAACAACACCAACAATGAAATTGCAAGAATGTTTGACAATGTGAAAACAAAAATGTTATCTCTAAAGAATGACAACACCAACTTTAACTGAAGACTTTGATATCATTTATTAGGAACTCTTAAAATGATAACAGTTCTAAGTTTGGTTCTCTAGAAAAAAGAAAGAGTTAATATAAGTGTTAACCAGAAAAATTTTTAATTTAACATTATACATAATCTTCTAGTGTAATATAGTACTATGATTATGACTGTTGTGAATACATGCTATAACTCATTACTGAAACTATACTAATAATTATTTGCATCACTTACTTTGAAGCTAACAAAATATTTAATGACCAATTTGAACATTCTCATGGAATTCGAAAATAAGTCTGGGAGAATGTTGACCTATAAAATTGCTATAAAACATAAATTTGATCATAACTCTTAATTAGTCATTAGAATTGAATAAAATGATTACTATTCCAATCAGCTCATCGTGATGGTTCTAATGAGCTATAGATTATCCAAATTTGATCACTGGAAGATAAAATTGAAACCAATTAACAATTAAACATAGGATTTGCAATTTGATTGGCTGATATCCTTCTGCGCAAATGTCTTTACATGTATTATTTCTAAAACATGTCATATTTATAGCATATTTATTATATATTTCATTTATTATATATATTATTTATTTCATATATTACATTTCTATTACGGGTCTACTAAAATGCACCTATGGTGTTCTAAACCATGTTACACAAAACTATTAGAATAGTCAATCAAAATTTAAGATCAGGTGTAACATAAAATTTCGATTTTTGTTAATTTTAAAAAAACATTTATATCTCTAAAGTTTGCTTATTAAACCATCTTTGGAGATCTAATAAAAAATTTTTTTTGCTAAATTTTGGTATAAACTATGCCTCCTGCCCTATTTCAGGTCTCACCCTAACCCTAAAGTAATGAAAATTTAATTTTTGTTTTATAAAAGTTTATTTTTTGTTTTTGTTACATAGATTTGCAAATCTAATTTACCTATGGTGTAAAACACTATAGGCGCATTTTATATTATCTGTTTCTATTATATATACTATATGTTTTATTAATAGTAGTTGTAGTATATATTACACATATAGTAGATATAGTCTGTTAAATTTGTAAAAAATCAAAAATATAAAATCAGCTGATGTGGATTCCAAGTTCAATATTGAGTTTTCATACTCTTTCACTAATAAATGCAATTATTTATTATTTAAATTAAACAATTATTAGTATCTTCATATACTTTTAATTGTAGTCTCTTTCATGATTGCAAATTGCCTTGTTAAGTTTTATCAAAAATGCCATATCAACTTAGATATATCACAGTAACAAATTGAGGTTACACAAAGTGTTTACTGTCTAAGATCGCTCTAGTTACCTAATATCTTTGAAGAAGTGAATATAGGATATCAGTATAGCTAGTTATATTGTTATATATTCTCATTCATATAACAAATGTCAAGTGCCCACAAAGTTTCTCTTGATGCATATACTTGAATAAAAACTTATCTCCTAGGCGGGACTTTAATGTATAAAAAAACAAGTAAAAAAAAATACTAGAAAAGTGCTAAGAAGTTTGCACAAGATGATAAAATTATATAACACTATATAGATTAAAATTTATCAAAGTGTTATATGTACATAAAAAGGAATACTATATCTGGAACTAAAAAAAATATAAGAGATTTTTTATGTGCCCTCCTAGATCCAACTACACTATTCATTGTTTATTTGTATATAGTGACCAAATTTACTTATAACAGTGCTAGTTCTAATTTAGTAATATATTTCAAATTTGAAAAGAATAAGCACTACTAATCTTTTGGAAATGGTAAGCTAGAATTCCTACTTTTTGGAAAAAATTTTAAAAAAATATAACAGGATAATGGGAGAGAGGGGAGAGGGTACCAAAAATAAATAAGCTTGTAAAAGTTATAATATATATCTTAAAATTAAACTCTAGGGTTTAAGCAAGCTACTTCTTTATTCAATAATACAATACCAAAGAAAACAAACTAAGAGAACTATCTATTAAGTATGTTTGGAAACCTCTCAGGTTCCTTCTTTTTGTAGTATTTTAGTTTCCTAATAGATAGCCTTGAGTTTTAGCTGCTATTTGATAGAGTCAGTTTGTTATTAAAGATCTATGTTTTTGCTAAATTCTTTTTCCTTATTTGTTTGTGCAGTATAATTCTTTTTGCCTGTTGTGCTTATATTGTATAATGTTATTTCTGTTTATGTTTATGCTATGTAATAGTTTCTATATGAGATCGATGTGCTTAATTTTCTTCTAATTCTGTAAAAGGAAATTTTTGTTTTCCATTATTATAGTTACTTAGATATTGATCAGAACGAATTAGAATGGTTCAGATCTGATATGATTTAGATACTGGTACAATTCAGAAATCTAGAAGTTATTATTGGTATATTTCGTGTGTACACAATGTCAAGTTGATGTGAATAGAAACTTTTTGTCATTTTTTGAATGATTTGGCCTTGATTTGTACTTTGTTTTTTATTTATTTAACTTTTTGTACTTTTTTACTCCAGATTTTTTGCCAGTTTGATTAATTGATAATCAGTGATCATTAAAGCTTGTAGCGAAAGGCATCTTGCACTTGTTAGTGATGTGTGCTTAATTGTTACATAATCAATATTATGAAAATCACATTGGATATCTATGTTTGCATAATTTATAATATGTAACGATTAAGCAAATGTCACTGCTAGGTGCGAGATGCCCGTCTTAACAAAAGACTATAGTGAAAGCTCATTAATTACTTCCATCTGAGTTACCCATATTTGTATTATTAGCCAATGAAATTTTTTTAATTAATTAATTTAATAAATAAAATCACTGATAATTAATAAATTACTGGTAAAGGTAAATTTTAAGGTGATGCTCTTTTTAGTTGGTTGGTTGTTGTTGGAGAAAAAAAAAGACGTGATTTGAATGCTACTTAACTTGTCATCTAATCTGGCACTCAACACTATTACTTGATTTTGCGGATATCCATATCAGTGAATTCATGTGTAGTATTGATTGGCAGATGATTAACAGGTTGAGTGTAGAAATGGGAAAAATGCACATTAATGCGCATTAATGCACATGATACCATATGATAAAAAATTTTTTAATTTTTATCTTTATTCTTGATAATATATCTAAATAAAGATACTATATGTTGAAATAAAGTTAGATTTTGCCTATATATATAAATTTTTATAAATTAGCTAATTGTAAACTTCATTGTTGCTTACCTTATATAATTTGATACCTGACCTGTGGCTCTGCTATGGGAGCTTTGTATAAAACTTTAGAAAATTAATTAAAATTTGTAAATTCGCATTATATAATATTCTTAAATATGTTGAGTTAGTTTGCATTGAATTGCACAAAAAAATTCTGTTACTGAACATACTATTCTATTAACTACAGTATTTGGTTAAGATTGAGTTAGTTTGCATTAAAATTATGTTATTATAAAATTCTGCTACAGAATTCACTCTATTAAGCCAGTTTTTATTGTGATTTTTATCATAAGTTTTTATAAAAATTCTATTACAAAATTGGTTCGCTATACCAGTAATTCAATATATAGTGGGTTAGTTTGAATTAGTATATGCTAACTATAAAAAGTTTGTTACAAAAGCTCAATGCTCCAATAACAGATAGTATGCAGCTTAGTTTTATTGGTGAATACCAATTTTTAAAATAAGTGTTGCAAAAAGAATACCTTATATTGCTACATTAGTTTTAGCACACTGATTACCTTTTGAACATAACCGTAATTTTATTGTTTGGTAGATCAACATAAAAAACTACATGTCACTGAGAAAATTAGTTGATTATCAGATAATCTGGGCAGCAAAAATTCTGTCAAAAATTCTAGAAATCAATCATCTATCACTAATATATGCACTATTTTTTTATTAATATATTCACTATTTTTTTTATTAATATATTCACTATTTTTTTATTAATATATTCACTATTTTTTTTATTAATATATTCACTATTTTTTTTATTAATATATTCACTATTTTTTTTATTAATATATTTACAATTTTTTTTATTAATTTATTCACTATTTTTTTTATTAATATATTCACTATTTTTTTATTAATATATTCACTATTTTTTTATATAATATATTCACTATTTTTTTATTAATCATATGTTTTATCTATAGTAGAGCATTTGTCATGTTCCTTGCACTTGTACTTATTCTTGAACTTGAGACCATTATACAAAACAGTTTTCAAATTTGTGAACTTTTTTTGCCCAAAATAGTTTGTAAATATTAGGCAATCAAACAACAAAAGTAATTTTGAAAATTCACGTTCATGATATTGTGTCGTTTAAGAGCGTTAATAAGGGCATTAAAAAATGATATAATTACTCGAATGTTATAATAATTACTCAACTATGATAATAGTCATGATCATCTTACGTATTTCTGTTAGTTTTTCTACATTTAAGTCACATTTTTCAGATACGACTAATCAAAAATATTAAAGCGAACAGACTCAGAATTGAAGTATATAGATAGATTAGAACGTTAATTATACTTATTTTATAATTAATTTTTCTATATAAAATTTTGATGGGATAAAATACGCATGATTCGGAACCATGGGCATTAATGCGCATTCATGTGCACGCATGAAACCCATCTCTATGTCAGGCTAATCCAGAATATTCAAAGTTTGCACTCTTTTATTGGCCATTTCTTCTTAAAGAGTTTGTATTACTCACTAAATAAGTGCATGCCCCTAACTTATTTAGGTGAATGCCACAAAAATACTCTAAGCGCTAATAAGCATTGAAGTCGATACTTGAGTGATCTCTTTTTGATTCTTCTATTATTATAAAAAATATTAGTTATTGTATTTTAGGCTTCCAATTTTTGATTTTTCTAAAACTTACTAATATGAGAAGTAAAATAGTAATTCGTTGATGCCAAGAATAAATAAAGTTGCTTGAACTATATATATTGTTGTAAAAATTTTATGATTTGTTGTAAAAAGTTTATTGATGAAATGAAAAACTCATTTAATATCTTTTACTAATAAAAATTGGTTTTATTACGTATAGTCGTCTTAACGATAAACACAATTAATTTTAATACTTTGCGCTAAATAAAATTTATTCCTGATACTTTTTGACTCATTGATTGTGGCACTTGAGAGCGACCATAGTCAAATTTTCGCAATACTCAAAAGTGTAATGTTAAAAGTTTCTGTACATAATTCTTTAATATTGTACTTTATTTAGATAGGTCTGGCTTTCGTAAAATCATTGGTCATCTGTAAATATATGTCATCTGAATTTTATTGTGATTACAAACTACTTTTTTATGTAGCTCTATAAAGTTGTATAAATGTTATATAGAATTTTTATACAGATTTACAAATTCAATGTAGACATATATAGTTAAATTTTTATAATTAATCTATTTAATACTTTTACTGTATTTATTTAATAAAGTTCAGACGCTAAAATTAATAAGACTTTTAGTAGTCATAAATAAATAAAAGACAGTAAATAATTATATTATATTTACGAAGCGCCACCTTTACAATCAACATTCATTGCTTGTAGCTGAATTATGTTATAGCTTTATTTTTTATGAAAATTAATATCCAGATTGGAATTATCGAAGTTGGGCCAGCGTTAGTAATACCAGAAAACTAAGTCTATAGCTAATGAATGCGATGTAACTCTTCTGTATAATTTTTGTTACACAAAAATATGCATGCGGACGGACGTGAAAATTTATCAAAATTACATTGTAGATACATACAATATAAGTTAACTAATGAGCTAATCAAAAAAGTAACAATTAATGTATTTTTGTACTACGTTGACTAAACATTAAATGCTATCCGGAGAATTTAACTTTCTATATTATTTAAGAGCATGGAGTTTTTTTCTTTCTTTAAAAAAATATACGCTTTACCATTTTTTGTTCTTGGTTACAATTATCAACATGGTATCGGTGTTAAGAAAGACGAAAAGAAGGCTTTTGATTATAACATGAGAGCTGCTGAGTTAGGAAATTCAGAAGCGATGATTGGTGTTGGTATTTGTTATCATCATGGAATAGGAGTAGAAATAAATTACCAGAAAGCATTTGAATATTATAAGAGATCTGCTGATTTGGATAATGCCAAAGGAATGTGTAATGTTGGTGTTTGTTACGGTGATGGAATGGGAGTTGATAAAGATTATAGTAAAGCATTTGAATACTATGAAAAAGCTGTTAATATGGGCGTTAATTGAGTAATGCATAGTATTGCACTTTGTTATCGAAATGGTATTGGAACAAAAAAAGATATTCAGAAGGCAAATTATTGGTTCAGAAAATACAGAAGTTATTTGAAAACTAATAAACCTCCAAATCATGTCAATCCTGAACTTAAGAAAATATTAGACGATAAGAGATTTAAATTATCTTGGATTAATTATGAAGAGTTCAGAGATATCGAGTTATTGGGTCGAGGAGGATTCGCAACTGTATATAGTGCAACTTGGGTTGATAGTATTAATGATATGTATTGGCCTGTTGCACTTAAAGTTATTCATAATTCGAAAATATGCAAGAATTCATCCAGGAAATGACGAATTATTGTGAAATTGGTTACGTAAATCCTTCATTCTTGAACTGTAATGGAGTGTCAAGAAATGATTATGGTGATTATATTATTGTTATGCAGATTGAACCAAAAGGTTCGTTACGACAAAATCTTGTACACGTATCAAAATTGAAATGGAAAGATAAGTTGAGTCTCTTATATTATATAGCTTTGGATCTCGAGTTGATTCATTCGCAAGAACTCATTCACAGAGACTTACACAGCGGAAACGTTTTACAACATTTTAGTATGTGCGAAGCATATATCACTGATCTTGGGCTTTCTAAAAAAGAAAATGAAGGAAAAATTTGTGGAATTTTACCGTTTATAGCACCTGAAGTTTTGGTAGGTCAACCGTATTCTCAAGCATCAGATATTTACAGTCTTGGAGTAATCGCGACAGAGAATTTCGAGCGGACAAAGAGCATTTGATGGAATTCCTTTTGATGATTATCTTGTATCACAAATCATTGGTGGATCAAGACCAAAATGCTTAGGACCAGATTGTTATATTAAACTAGCTATGAAATGTATGGATAAAGATTTTGGTATCCGACCTACTGCAACTGAAATTATTGAAATAATTACTCGATGGTTGGATGAAATAGATCAGGAAGATGATAATGAAATTAAAAAACAAATTTTGGAAGTCAATGAGATTAAACCCGAACTTATTAAATCAAATACATTCACAGGATATGTATACTAGCAAGTTATACGATACGAAAAAAATTTCAGAATATATCAGTAAACAGATTATAAGTAAAGTCTCAAACTTATATTTAAATTAAATTATATATGTATATGTTTATGTAAGTTGTTTAAGAAGTGGCAGAAATAATAAATTTTCATAGTCATCAAAACGTTCTACAAAATCTAATCCCGGTATATTACAGAGATAAATATTTTCTTTTACTTTCTATAAGTTATTCTTACCATTTGAATTTTCTTGAAAATAAAAACCTTTATAATCAACTTTTTCTGCATTAAAAATTCGATCTCAAGATCCTTTGAAATATGTACTTCTAATCACGATCTAGAAAATATGTACTTCTGATCACGATCCAGAAACTGTGTTTAAAAGATGATTGTTTAAAAGACATTACTGGGATCAAGTTTCTTTGTATCTTTTAAGGAAAAGGTAGTAATTTGCAAAGATACTAATTGCATTAATGCAATATAAAATGACTTTACTCGGCATTTTTTAAATAAATTTGTTTTTAAAAAGATTATACAAGTTATTTTATTTAAGAAATCATAGTAGTATATCGACTTTTATTTTAAAAATCAAGCAATAAAGTACTGTACATCTAATTAATATGGCAGATAGTAAAATAAATTAATTTGTTCTAATTTTGATTTGGTGTCAATTAATTTGCTTGAAAAACTTGCTATGAGGAAAGTCTATTAATTTTATTTTCAATATTGGAATAATCACATTTACTGATTGAAGTTTTTTTTTGTTCATACTTATATCTTCGTTCTTCACAATATAATTATTGCTTATCGTTACTACTATCTACTCAACTTCTGACGTTTCTGGTCACTTTAAGGCATCAGAACCTATTCTCTCGCTTGTTAACTCAGGTGTTTAATATTCTTAAACTAAATATTTTTCATTTTTAGTATCATAATACGTGTAAGAGTGTTTCCCTATAGTTATTTTATATCTGCTACTGTTGTGCATTCTTATATGTTATTGATAACCTGATAATCCTGATAACCTTAGGTTTACGTCCCTAAGTTTACGTTAAAAGATTTTAACTGCTATTTAGGTCTATGATCCAATTTATAACCCCAATCACCGAAATATGATCGCATGAATTACATATGATGAGTTCAAAATTATAATTTATTTGAAAGCTAATTACCAATGCTTACTTAATGTTACGCAAGAATGGCTAATTTACATCTTATCAGAAGGAATAAAATATTATGCGTTTGTGAGTATAGAACATGAATTTACTTTATAAGTTTCAATAAGGAACTGAATTATTTAACGCATATAATAAGAACATGCACCTAGAGAACATGCGTTTAGAAGGTGTAAACTTTAAACTAAATTATCGTAAATATTCATGTTATGTAATGATAACTGATAAATTTCGATAACTATGTTTAAATCTTATTTTTTCATTAATGTATAAATTTTATTCAATTTTTTTTCTGATTAGTCAGATTTATTATTAATACAAGAAAACAAATTAGAAATATAAAGAATACAAAAGCAGAAACTTTTATAATATAAATATCAATGGTCTTTAAAAAATAAAAGCATATAACAAATGCTGATGAAAAAGATGATGTTGATGTGAACAAAATATAAATGTAAATCTTAAATATTCAGCGTACGTACGCACTTATGACTATAGATGCCTGGCGAAACTAATTTTGCCTTGACGAAATGACGAAACCATAAGTTTCGTCAAGTTTCGTCAATGACGAAACTTATGGTTTCGTCAGGTTTCGTCATTTCGTCAGGCATCACTACTTATGACGTATGTACGCATATACAGTAGATCATGTGACATTCAATTCATATAAATTATTTATAACAATACCATTAAAATTTCTGTCAACAGGGCGTTTTCAAAGCAGCAACGTCGGATCTAGTACCTCTTTATTTAGTAATATATTTTCACAATTTAGTCTAAAACGGTACAGAGTATAATACGCTTATAAATACCAATCAGCCTATAATGTTGTATAATATATTTGCTAATATATCTATCACAAGGTATTTAAATGACATTGTTTTTTTTTAAAAAAAAAAAATGGGAAGCTCTTTTTTTTTGAAGTTAAACTTTAACTTTTCAGTAGATAATTATTATTACTCTATTAATTTATATATACTTGATTTAAATTTTGATAACAATTGAGTAAAGTAATTAATTTCATGAATATTTTTAAAATATGATAAATAAATAAATTGAAAATATTAAAAAGTTAACGAGCTAAAATATTAAATATCATTCTCATGATTAATTTGCAGCTATATTTCATATTAATTAGACACCTTTAAACGTTATTGACAACCGAAACAATAAACCTTTGACGGGCATATGATGCAACAATTTATCAATTCTGAGTTGGCATTTTATCGATTAGGTTATCAGCAACTTTATTAGTTGTTCAACGAATGATGAAAACAGGCATTAAAGCAAATAATTAATATGTTAAATTTCATGGCTTACATAAAAAATCGAAAATAGTGCTCGGCTAATTCCAAAAAAGCCCGATTTTGATCCACAGTATTGCTTGAATCATATTAAATTTATATTATATAAAATCCGAGAAAGATTAAAAGCGTTTAAGCTAACACATGAATGGTGAGTCAAAAGTAGAATTATGTTGTTACAGTATAACAAGAAATAATTAATGACCAAAATAATTAAAGTGCAATGTTTAAATTTTCATAGAACATTGTCTTTAGAATGCGTACAAGTTAAAAAAAAAAATATAAAAAAAGGTTAATAACAAGACATTTATCTAACAAATTTTATATCAAATGCATAGAAAATTAAAATTTTAAAAATGGAGATAAATTCATAGCTCGTAAATTTTATCAAGCAACAAGATCGTGCTTAGCCATTGTACTGTAGCGATATTTAATCAGACAATTGTTGATGATAAATAGTATTTTCGCAATGTGATTAATTTACGATCGTGTTGATGTACAATTAAAACATTGATTACAATCGATGCTTGAGCAAACTTTTTTATTATTATCACCATTTAACGATTATTGCTTTTACATAATTGAAAATGATGTAATCTATGACAATTACAAACTTTGGTTCTTTTCCAGAATTAATAACACAATACAAAAACGTGCCTTTTTATTGCAACGCAGATTTTTAACGTAAGTAATAATGTAATAATTCGTCGACGTTGGTATCGATAATAATAATGTAAAAGAATGAAAACTACTTTAACAATTATTTTTTTCTTACCAATCAATGAAAATATTCGACCAATAAGCGCAATTCCATGAAAAAAAGGCAATCCCTTGTTGATCTACACCTTATGCCTGTATGCTAGCTAACAAAATTTTTTATTCTGACGTTTAACCTTTCAACAAGCGTTTTACTCATTAGAATAATCAATACAATCAATACAATTGATCGTGGATTTATAATTAAAATTTACTCTCGGACCTGTTTCAAAGATTGACTAACATCTATAGATCGTTCTCAAGCGTCAATCTCAATGTAATAGTGCTCAAGCATAAATACATTACATAAAACTTTTGTGAAATTTCGAATATGTAATTTTGACGTTTTAAATCTTCTCAAGCAACATTTTCGATTTGATTAGTGAGTGATCGTACTAGCTATGGTCAATCCAAATAAGCAATGAAATCGATATTAAGAGTTCCTTTTTGATTCTTCTATTATTACAAAAATATTCGTTATTGTAGTTTGGGATTCCCGATTTTTGATTTTTCTTAAAAACTTACTAATATGAGAAGTAAAATAGTAAATTCGTTGATTCCAAGAATAAACAAAGTTGCTTGAACGATATCTATTGTTGTAAAATTTTTGTGGTTTGTTGTAAAAAGGCTATTGGTTGAAATGAAAAACTCATTGAATATCTTTTACTAATAAAAATTGGGTTTATTACGTATTATCGTCTTAACGATAAACACACTTAATTAACTTTAAATAGTTTGCATTAAATAAAATTTATTCCCGATACTTTTTGATTAATTCATTGTGGCACTTGAGAGCGACCATAGTCAAATTTTCGCAATGCTCAACTAATATTTTGTGGGTGTAATGTTAAAAGTTTCTGTACCTAATTATGTAGTCTAGTTTTGAACTATACCAATATTGTACATTATTTAGATAGGTCCAGCTTTCGTAAAATCATTGTCACCTGTATATAAATATGTTATTTTGAATTTTACTGTCATCACAAAGTACTTTATTACGTAGCTCTACAAAGTTGAATGAACGCTATATTGAATTTTTATACAGATTTACAAACTCAATGTAGACTTATATGATTAAATTTTTATATATAATCTGATTTAATACTTCACATATAATCTGATTTAATACTTCACTTTATTATTTAATAAAGTTCTGAGCATTAAAATTGCTATTTAAGACTTAAATAAAAAAAGATAGTAAATAACGATATTATATTTACGAAGCACCACCTTTACAATTACCATTCATTGTTTGTAGCTGAATTACGTTATAGCTTTATTTTTTATGACAATAAATATCCAAATTGGAATTATCGAAGTTGGGCTGGCATTGGCCCTAGCAATAGCTGCTAATGAATGCGGTGTAACTTCATCTGTATAATTTGGCTTCTGTTACACAAAAATATGCATGTGAAATTTTTTCAAAATTACATTTTTGATACGAACAATATAAGTCAACTAATGAGCTAATCAAAAAAGTAACAATTAATGTATTTTTGTACTACGTTGACTAAATGTTAAAGAATTTGAATTTTTTTGTTTCTTTAAAAAAATGGGCTCTGAACAACTTCATGAACTTGGTTACAATTATCAACATGGTATCGGTGTTAAGAAAGACGAAAAGAAGGCTTTTGATTATTACATGAGATCTGCTGAGTTAGGAAATTCAGAAGCGATGATTGATGTTGGTATTTGTTATGATGAAGGAATTGGAATAGAAATAAGTTACCAGAAAGCATTTGAATATTATAAGAGATCTGCTGATTTGGATAATGCTAAAGGAATGTGTAATGTTGGTTTTTGTTATGGTGATGGAAGGGGGGTTGATCAAGATTATTATAAAGCATTTGAATACTTTGAAAAAGCTGCTAATATGGGTGATAAAGTTGCAATGAGTAATATTGCTCGATATTATCGAAATGGTATCGGTACAAAGAAAGATATTCAGAAGGCAAATTATTGGTTCAAAAAATATAGAAGTCTTTTGAAAACTAATAAATCACCAGATCACATCAATCCTGAACTTAAGAAAATATTAGACGATGAAAGGTTTAAATTATCTTGGATTGATTATGATGAGTTAAGAATTATCAAGGAATGGGGAAAAGGAGGATTTGCGACTGTATATTGGGCAACATGGGTTGATAAAATTAATAATATGTGGTGGCATGTTGCACTTAAAGTAATTCATGATTCAAACGAAAATATGCAAGAATTCATCCAGGAATTGACAAATTATTGTGAAATTGGTTACGTAAATCCTTCATTCTTGAACTGTTTTGGAGTGTCAAGTAATGATTATGGTGATTATATTATTGTCATGCAGATTGCACCAAAAGGTTCGTTGCGCCAAAATCTTGTACAAGTATCACAATTGGAATGGAAAGATAAGTTGAGTCTCTTGTATTATATAGCTTTGGATCTTGAGTCGATTCATTCGCAAGAACTCGTCCACAGAGACTTACACAGCGGAAACATTTTGCAACATTATAGTTTGCACGATGCATAACATATATCACCGATCTTGGGCTTTCTAAAAAAGAAAAGGAAGGAAAAATTTGTGGAATTCTACCGTATATTGCACCTGAAGTTTTGGTAGGTCAACCGTATACTCAAGCATCAGATATTTACAGTCTTGGAGTAATCGCGACAGAAATTTCGAATGGACAAAGAGCATTTGATGGAATTCCATTTGATGATTATCTTGTATCAAAAATCATTGGTGGATTAAGACCAGAATGTTTAGAATCAGATTGTTATATTAAATTAGCTATGAGATGTATGGATATAGATTTTGGTAACCGGCCTACTGCAACTGAAATTATTGAAATAATTACTCGATGGTTGGATGAAATAGATCAGGAAGATGATCATGAAATTAAAAAACAAATTTTGGAAGCCAATGAGATTAAACCTGAACCGATTAATCAAATACATTCACAGGAAATGTATACTAGCAAGGTATATGATACGAAAAAATTTTCCAAATATATTAGTAAATCGATGAGTATTGTAGAAATCTCGAGCAATTTCTCAAATTTAGATTTAGATTAAATTATTTAAAATATGAGTTTATGTAATTTACGTTTAGGAAGGGGCAACTATAATAAATTTTCATAGTATCAAATCTTTCTACATATTTAATTCCGGTATATTACAGAGATAAATATTTTCTTTTACTTTCTAAAAATTTTTCTTATCATTTGTATTCTAAATGGATTTTCTTGAAAATTAAAAATCTTTTTAATAACATTTTTTTGCATATAAATTCTATCTCAAGAATCCTTTGAAATCTATACTTCTAATTATGATCTAGAAAACTGCGTTTAAAAGATAATTGTTTAAAAGACAATAACTGATAACTGGGATCAAGTTTCTTTGTAGCTTTTAAATAAAAAGTCGTAATTTGCAAAGATACTAATTGTATCAATGCAATGTAATATGACTTTATCCAGCATTTTTAAATAAATTTGTTTTTAAAAAAGATTGATACTTTTAATAGCATAATAATAGCAGTTTATCGTTTTTAATTTTAAAATCAAATATTAAAGTACAATGCATAGAATTATTATGACCGATAGTAAAATATATTAATTGTTCTAAATTTGATTTAGCATCGATTTATTGGCTTGAAATTTATTATGAGGAAAATCTATTAATTTTAGTTCAATATAGGAATTATCTCGTCTATTGATTGAAATTTTTTTTTATTCTTACATCTTCGTTCCTCACAATATAATTATTTGTCCATTGTTAATACCATCTACTCAACTTCAGATTTTTCTGGTCACTTTAAAGTATCGGGTCCTATACCCCGCTTGCCAACTCAGGTATGCAAAATTCATTTAATATTCTTAAAAATAAATATGGTTCATTTTAGTATCGTAATAAGAGGGTTTTCCTATAGATATTTCATATCTGCAGCTGTTGTCAATTTTTATTTGTTATGGATAACCCTGACAGTCCTAGGTTTAAATGATTTTAAATCTATGATCCGAATTAAACCCCAATCACCGAAAATATGATCACAGGAATCACATATGATGTGTGTTCAAAATTACAAATTACTTGATAACTAATTTACTGAAGCTTTGCTGCAAAATTACATAAAGATATACACAAAATTCATAATTTACATTCCATCTGAAGCAATAAAATTTTCTGCGTTTGTGAGTATAGAACCTGGATTTAATTTACAATCTTCAATAAGGAACCGAGTTGTTTGGTGCATGTAAAAAAGAACATGCACCTAGAGAACATGCGTTTAAAAGGTTAAACTTCACAATAGTATAAACTGTAAATGCTCAAATGCTCGTAAATACTCGCGTTATGCAATGATAAATCTCAATAATGCGTTGAATCTTATTTTTCATTCATGCATTATTTTATTCAATTTTTTTTTTTTTTAGAATTATTATGAAATATAGGACAATGAAATTAGAATTTAAAGAATTCAAACGAAGTAAATCTATTTATAATATAAAGAATCAAAGATCTTTAAAAAATAAAAGTATATTACTAATGCAGAGAATCGTTCATTGAAGCTATAAAATTTCAAAAAGAGAAGAAAATAGTATTATATAACGTATCAAACGTATACAACAAGTGATTCCCACGACTTTTTTTTTGGTTTAAATTGGATATATACAGTATTTAAATTTCTAAATGCAGTACACCGGTAAGCATGGTTTGTGTCGATATCTGGCATAATATATTATTTGAATAAATATAAATGCAAATGTTAAATGTTCAGATGTGTATACTTACGTGCAAAGAATATACAATAGATTATGCGGCCTTCAATTAATTTTAACTAGTGCTCCGAACGGGTCGGGTCGGGTCGGGTTGAATAACTTTCGGGTTAGCACTTCAACCCAACCCGAACCCGACCCGAACCCGACCCGAAACTTTGTCAAAGGTGATATCAAATTTTGATCTTTCGCTCTCTCTACTAATTTATTTTTTATTTTTTATATTAAATTTTTAATTTTATTTTAAGTTGAATTATTTAATTTATTATTATAGCATATTAAATAAATTTAAGATTAATATATAGTAGTGCTTTTTATTATTTTATTTTAAAATTTAAGTAAATTATTAATTTATCTATATAAATATAATATAATATAATCATGTTTTTTTTATTAATTTAGAATATTAATTTATTTTTATTATATTTTTTAAAAAATAGTTATATTAAATAATACTTGTAATACTAATATTATAGTTACATATAAAATTAATATATATAGATTATTATTAAAACAATAAACAAAAAAATTATAAATTTCTTTAGTTTAAAGTTAGAGTCTAAGCTATTATTAGAATTAAAAATTTTTTATTTTATAATACTGATCTTTATATTAGTGCGAATCAACAGGAGAGACCGTCCCAAATTAGGAAATAGTCAGAACGATCATTACACAATTCATTAAAGTTTTTTTATACAGTTTACAATAATCTTTTCGTGAGGTCATCGTGGCTTATTCGCATTATGAAACGTGATCAAATTAGTACAAACTTGTGACTTTCATATTATACTTTAATAAAATAGTTGGATTCAAGAGGATTCACCAGATATTTATATTATAACTTATAAATACAGAAATTGTAATATAAATATCCACGATCCTCTTGAATCCAACTATTTTATTAAAGTATGATATGAAAGCCACAAGTTTATATACTAAGTTGATCATGTTTCATAATGCGAATAAGTCACGATGACCTCATGAAAAGAGTATTGTAAACTGTATAAAAAAACTTTAATGAATTGTGTAATGATCATCCTAACTATTTCCTAATTTGGGATGGTCTCTCCTGTTGAGCGAATCTATTTGTCATCGGCGGTGACAGTCACCAAGTTGCAATTGACCAATCACATCACGGGATCAGGTGTAACGTTTATATAATCCAAAAGTGAAGAAAACATCAAAAATTCATGATAGCATAAAACTTTACCTATAAAATTACCTTTTGTGTTCTAATTAAAAAAATTTCTTGTGAAATTTTACTATATAATATTCTCAACCCCAACCCTAACTCAAACTATTTCTGACTCTAATGACAATTAACTTCTAATCCTAACCCTAATGACAATTAACTTTAGTATTTGTTTTGATCCTGTAACACAATCTGGTTGGTTATTTGTAATCCAGTGACTGTTACTGCCACTGACAACTAGATTATTTCTATTATACTATATTTGTATAATTTATTAAATAATATAATTATAATATTAATACTAGTATAATTTAGTAAAACTATTAAAAAATTTTATTATATTTAATTTAAAATTAGACTTATTTAAATTATTATTAAATATAACTAATTTTAATATCTAGTTAATTAACTGCTCTATTATTCAAATAAATTGGTTTAATATTAGAGTTAGAGTAAGGCCTATATTAGAGTTAGAATGTGTTATTATATGTAAAACTAGATGTTAAAAATTTTTACTTAAAAGTCTAAAGCTAATTTTATAATAAATTTTAAGATATTTACAATTTTTAATATTTTCTTAAATTTTATAAATAAATTTATTATTTTGTTATACAAGATTCTGTATTTGATTAGTAAATTATATAGAGTAATTAAATTACTAAGGAGATAAATTAGCAACATTTATTATTATTATAGTATAAAATAATTTTAATTTAAATAATATAAAAATTTTATTAATAAATATATAGTATTAAAATAAAAATATTAATAAATATTTATTCATTTTCAAATTTTAAATAAAATATAAATTTATTTATATAAATAAATAAAAGATAAAATAATAATATAATATAATATAATATTTAAATAAAAATTAATAGGAAAAAAGTTTGAATTTACAAACTAAAAAAAACCTATTACTAATAATAAATATTAATATATAAATAAAATTTAAATAGATTTTTAAAAATTTAATCTACATTATTTTTTAATTTTAATTTTAACCAACTTTTTAAACACATACAAATTTTAATTGTATTTGAATTTAAACTATATCTTTTAGCAGAAATCAAATCAGCACTACTTGAAAAAATACATTCAACAGGAACACTTGTTCCTAAAATATAAAAATTTATATTAATTTTATTAAATAATTATAATAATTTTATTTTATTATAATATTTAAAATTAAAAATATACCAGGAATTGCTAAATAATCTTTAGCCATTTTTGATAAATTTGGATATTCTATTTCATGAAGCTATTTTTAAATTAAATTAAATTATTAGTTAATTATATAGTATATTAAATATATTATAATAAATATTTACCTTCCAAAATGTTAATATATCTATATCATAATTTAATGGTGGTTCATTCAAATATTTTACAAGTTCATCAAATTCAATATGTTTTCTTTTTTCAAACATATAAGCTATAAGTCCACTTGCTTTATTATTTGTTTGATTATTATTTTTATTTTCTGTTTGTCTATATTTATTTTTCCATAAATTAATAATTTGTTGTTTGTATATTTCAATAAGTTCATCATCAAATTCTTGATCTTTAAAATATTGTAACTTAAGACGTGGATCAATAACTATTAATAAAAATATAATTAAAAATTAGTTATTAATTATTTAATAAATAAATTTAAATTACATACTTGTAGAAATAATATAAACAAGTCCATTTGTTGTTGGAAAATATTTATATAATTTATTTTTGGCTTTGCTAATAGCAGAAATAATATCATTAGAATAAGAATCTTCATTAAGAAATTTTTCAATTATATTTAATAAATAATTATAAATAGGAATTGAATAGCTAAGTGTTGGATAATTAGATGCACTTATTTCAAGAGTAGCTTCCTTAAAACACTAATAAAAAATTTAAAAATAATAATATATATTATAATAGTTATAAATTAATAATATATATTATAATATTTATAAATTATTATATATATATATATTATTTTTATTCACCTCTAAAATATTTTTTATTTGTTTTAATTTATTCCATTCAGCATTTGTTAATGAAAATTTTGTAAGACTTCTATCTGTTAAAATTAATTCATCTAATGGCTAAAATATAAATTAATATTTAGTAAATAAAATTAAAAAATATATATATAAATTTACTTGTTGTAAAATTAAAGCTCTTTCCAACATATCATATGTAGAATTCCATCGTGTTTTTACATCAACAATTAATTCTAAGTTTTTAATATTTGAAATAAAACATTGTCTGCTAAAACGTTCACGTTTTTGTGGAGATTTACGAATTTTAATTATTATTTTCTTTAACTACAAATATAAAATTATATAATTAATAAATTTTAGTATTTTTTATAGTATTTTATTCTATAAAATATAAATTTTATTATTAATTTTATATTTAAAAATATAAATACTATAAATATTACAAATATTTTAAAAATAAATAATATATTTAAAATAAATTAATTATACTTTTCCAAGTGCTCCTAAAGTATTTATATCAGATATTTCATCATCACTATTCTCTTCAGAATTATCACCTTCATCATTATTATTATTATAAAAAGATTTTAAAATTTCCTGAACAGCTAGATTTATAATATGTGCAAGACAATATATATGTTGATTTTTAGAATCAAATTCTAAATTTTTATTATTAAAATTTTCTTCTAAATTATTAAACATTGAATTCATATTTGTAGCATTATCAGTAGTAATACCCAAAATCTAAAAATAAAATAATAATTAGTTATTAATTAATATTTTATAAATAATAAAATATAAATACTTTTGTTAAAAATAATAAAATATAAATACTTTTGTTAAAAGATTATTTTCTTTTAAAATTTTAAAAAATACTTCAGCTAAATTTTTGCCTGAGTGAGAGCCTTCAAAATAACTAAACTCAATAGTACAATGTTGAAGTTGCCAATTATTTGAAATCCAATGTGCAGTTACTCCAAGATAAGATTTTTGATTTCTAGATGTCCAGCAATCAAGAGTAAATGAAATTTTACTAGAAATTTCTTGAAATTGTTTTTGCAGATTAGCTTGTTCAGTATTAAAAATTTTAGAAATTTTGTTAGTAATAGTATCAGCTGAAGGAATTTTTGCATTATTATTGAGTCTTTTAATCATTATTTGAAAAAATTTATTTTCAACAACAGTAAAAGATTGATCATCAGAAATAATCCAATTAATTAAATCTTTAAGCCAATCTTCTTGTGTGAATAACTATTTAAATAATATTTAAATTAATTATTATTATTGATAAAAAATAAATAAATAATAAAAAATATTTACTAATTTATCTTTTTGAATAAACTTATCTAATGCTCCAATAGTTTTTTCTTTTGCAATTAATTTTTTATGATTTTTTTCAAGATGTCTTTTTAATACTGATGTTGATTTATCTTTTGAAATTTTATAAGTTTGACTAAAAATTATAATAAATAATTATAAATAATATTAAAATTTTATAAATAATATAAATATTAATATTAAAAATTAATATTTTACCTGCAATAATTGCATTTATATTTTTTAGCTTGTTGATCTATAGTAAAATGATTATGAACAATAGATTTAAGCTTTTTTTTATTATCTGTTTTAGTATTTGCATTTTCTTCATTAGGAGTATTAGGAAAATTTTCTTCTATAATGATATTTTCTTCCATAAGAATATCCTCTTCATTTACTTGATTAGAATTTGTTTCATCTTCATCACTAGATGTTTCATTATCTTCAACAAAATTTTCTTCTTGGTTTGAACTATTATTTGATATATCATCATCAATAATTTCTGAAATATTACTTTCAATAATATAATTTTCATCAAGAAAAAAATTTGATTCATCAAATTCCATATTTAATTTCTAAATAATTTAAAGATTAAAATAATAAATTAATTATAAAATATAATAAGTAATTTGTTAAAATTTTAAAAAAATTAATTGTTCTAATTTTATTAGATATTTGAATTTTAATTAAAGATACCTTGACAACTAACTAATCAAATTCAATAAAAAAAATTTTATTTTAATTCTTTAAAATTATAGAATTTGAATAAAAAATTTAATTGATTTTAGTCAGATAGTTGTTAAGATATCTTTGCTTAAAATCAGAGAATAATTCAAAATGTTCATCAAAATTAAAGTTATACAAAATTCTAAAACTTTAAGTGAAGATATTTTAATAATTACTTAAGCAAAATCGATAAATTTTTTTGTATTTTAATTCTACAATTCTATAGAATTAAAAAAAAAAAAAATCATTAACTTTGATCAGGTGGTTATCAAGATATTATTACTCAAATACAGTAAATAATTCAAAATATCTATCTAAATAGATGCTATAGCAAAATTTTTTTAAATATTTAAGTGAAGATATCTTGACAATTACCTGACCAAAATCAATAAATTTTTTTATTTTAATTCTACAACTCTGTAGAATTCAGATAAAAAAGTTTTTATTAACATTGAACAATTGGTTGTCAAGATATCTTTATGCAAAGTTAGTAAACAATTTAAAATATTTATTAAAATATATGTTGTAACAAAGGTTTTTTAAATTTTTAGGGAAGATATCTTGACAACCACCTAAACAAAAGCAATGAACCTTTCTTATTTTAATTTTACCATTCTGTAGAATTCAAATAAAAAAATTTTTATTAACCTTGAACAGTTGGTTGTTGAGATATCTTCATGCAAAGTAAGTAAACAATTTAAAACGTCAATCAAAATAGATGTTGTAGCAAATTTTTTTTAAATTTTTAGGAAAGATATCTTGACAACTACCTAACCAAAAGCAATGAATCTTTTTTATTTTGATTTTACCATTTTGTAAAATTCAAATAAAAAAAATTTCATTAACTTTAACCAGGTGGTTATCAAGATATCTTCACTCAAAGTCAGTAAACAATTCAAAAATAGATGCTATACTAAAATTTTTTAAACCTTTGAGCGAAGGTATCTTGATAGCCACCTGATGAAAATCGATAAAATTTTTTTATTTGAATTCTACAAATCTGTAGAATTCAAATAAAAGAAGTTTTATCAAATTTGATGAAGTGGTTGCCAAGATATTATTATAATTTTAGAGTATAACCTTTAAGGTAATTTAATATGTACTTACTATTTTTAAAAACAATTTCGTTGCAAATAAAGATAATTTCGTTGCAAAAAAAATTAAAATTTAGACTGAGGTAAAAAAATAAATATTTAATATAAATATATAATATATTTACTGAATGATTAATAAAATTATTACTATATTTGCTTCAAATAAATTAGCATATAATTTGTTAAAGATATACAATTTTAGCTTATTATAGTTTAAAGATCAGAATATTCGTCATATTAATTTTAAATTAGTTAAAATGCATTCATTTAAGATCTACTATCATGAATGCAAATATGTTTATTAAAGATTTAAATAAAGTACATATTTATCTATGATTTGCTAGAATAAAAAAATAATATTTCTACTTTGGGTTATCTATAATATTTCGAGTCGGGTCGGGTCGGGTTCGGGTCGGGTTCATTGCCAACCCGAACCCGACCCGAACCCAACCCGAACTTTTCGGGTTCAATTTTTCTAACCCGAACCCGACCCGAAAGTTTCGGGTTGACCCGACCCGATTAGGAGCACTGGTACGTACGTACGTCCATCCATTTCAATTACTATTCCATTTTGACAATGATATTATAACCATTCCATTCATATGTTTTAATAATTTAACACTTTCTTTCTACATCGACTCCATTTCATAGAGATATGCAAAGTCATATGTTTCACTGACATGGCTAGTGAACCAAGTTGATCTGATGGTTAACGGGTAATCAATATATGGGGACCCACAGCAAAAGGATGCTTTGGGACAATCATATGATTTTGAGAAAGTCATGACCAAGATTGGATAATAGTATAGTATCAAAATAATTAAGCGATTCTTTTGCTGTGAGCTCCCGTATAAAAAAAGGTCATTAATGAAGGGCTTAGAGACAACACCAACAGCTTTTGTATTTTCATTACGTATCAGTACAATTATACAATAATGCAAGTCATTTACATTTTGACAAAATTATTATTATTTATTTTTTCATTACAATATTTTCTGATTATTTATGCTAGTCAGAATGAACCATTAGCGAAATTATGGAATATAAACGATGACGAAATACTAAAATATTTAGAAATTGAGAAACGGTTAACAACAGCAGACGAGATATTAAAACAATTACTAAATGATTCAAATTTTAGTGGAACCTATATAAATATAACAATGAATCTTATATTTATAAATACTTTAAACTTCTCTGCAGCAGATGAAATAAAGAATTCACCCGAGATGGCTCCATATAAAGATTTATTATCATTTAAAGAATCAAGGAATTCTCTGGCTAAATTAAAACATTCATTTTTGTGGATAACTAAAATAGCAAATTATCATAAACCGGTTAATATCGTTGCTATTTTTCTTGATATGAAACTTAATAATGTCGTCATAACTCTACATCATAAATACGATAGGACTAATACAGTATTTTTAATGTCCATCAAAAAATATCATCCAATTTTAGAATATTCCGGTTCATCTAATTCAGCTAATTCAAACATCATTGGGCCCAAAAGTAAATACAACGTACGTACAAATGATATTCATATCTTAGCAGGTGATGGTTTATATAATTACGCTGTTTACGTTACCTGTTCAGCAGGTTTTTGGGCAAAAGATAATGTAAATATAGTTTATATTGTAACTGCAGGACATTGCTTTAGTCCTGGAAATTATTTTCTTCAACCATGGAATGCAACAGTTACGAACTATATAATTGGACCAATGACAAACCATAAAATTGGACCACTCGATTTTGGCTTAATTCATATAGTAAATAAAACAATCGTACCAAGACCTTTTATAAGGAATTCAAATTCTAAACAAAACGTTGAGTTATTTATACGTGATGACATAGCTGTGTCTAGCCATGGTGCTCATATATGTAAATCTGGTCGAACTACACATGTTACTTGTGGAAATGTGAGAGCTTTTGGTGGAATGATTATAATTAAACGCTATATAATGACGGTTTCAGATACCCCAAGCATGGCAGGTGATAGTGGAGGTCCTGCATTTTCTTACAAAGATTTACAATATGTGAGTCTATTTGGAATAAGTTCGTCGAAAGCTGCTAAAGAAATTACTTTATTTCAACCATTAAATGATATTCTTACAACCGCCAACATAAAACTCGTCGTGGCATAATGTTACCGATATCTAAATTAAACTTTAAGACTATATAAAAACAATAAAATGCACTTATGGAATTCAACATTATAAAACCTGTTACAAATGTTCGCATCTATCTTACATACATGAACTCATATAAAATCATGAAATATTTGAATATTAATACGAAGGCTTATAGTTACGGTGATTTAGCCGCGCAGCATTTAATGCTGCGCAGGATCAGTACGATCATGTGCACAGTAGAATTCGAAATTACTATTTCATAAAGATTTCCTAAGTATATTATCTCTATAAAATAAACTATGGTCAAAATCTTGATAGATAACTACACAAATTTCTAATAAATGTCTTGAATATTCTCAACAATTTAAAACATTTACTATAGAATCCTAACTATTGCACGATAATTTTCAAAGCACTTGTAATGTTTATTCTTTTTTGATCTATTTATTAATTCAACGATTTTTAAATCCCAAATCCAAATCCAATAGATTCTGTATGTCAAACCACCTTAGCACAAAGGACAATATCACTTATTAATTATATTTACACTATTTTGATAAGTATTTAATTAAGGCTATACAACCCGAATTTTTTGGTTCTCATAACATATAATTTATATTTTGACCTGCCAACCCGGATTTTTATTTAAAATTTTTTTAATATATCTTGTACTTTTTAACTCATATTTTATAAATATCGATGAAAAAGATCAATGGAAATCTACATCATCACTTTATTTTCTTGTACTTTTAACTCACATATTATAAATATCAATGAAAAAGATATCAATGTGATTATTAATAATTATTATATAGTCATTGATAAAATGCAATAACAGTATGTTACGCTAGCACAGCCATTAACATGTGAAATCATGCGCCCAATCAAAAGCAAGATTTTACTGACACCAGGCGGTTATGCAAGCATGACAACGTTCCTGGTATTCTTCTTACAAGGTACTACTAATGACTTACCCAATAAACCCGGGAGTGCGAATCAAATTTTTACCACATGAAATTTAATATATTTGCATGGCAAATTACGATACATCGCTAATTTCACGCTATAGTCTTGTCCTGGCTTATAAAAGATCTAAATATTTTATTCTCCATATATGCATATCTTTTCTAATTTCATTTTTTTACTATTGCTCGAGGGGTGCAACTATAGCTGAAATAAATTATGATTATTATATTAAAACTATATATTAGCAGAACAATATGGTACGATTTGATAAAATCCACACCACACCATACCATACGGGTCTGGTAGCTATACAATGAAATTGACAGGGCGTAGGATCGATTTCCTGTCACGAGACTTTCTGGCATCAATTGTCTTTGAGAAAAAAATTGAATTCGTTAGGGTTTGGGTTCATGTGGGTGGTTAGAAGGTGCATTATATAGCAAAATTGTGCGAGGATACTTTTTTGTTAGGCCAGAAAGATGATTTGCTAGATTAGTGGTCGTACCTAGGGTACAATAACCGGTTAGCTGTTAGGCTATCCGGATACCCGAATTATAAAACTGATAAACAGATAAATTATTGTTAACTTAAGATATAATATAGGATAATATAGGGTAAAATACAATTATAATAAAAATTTTAATTTGCGTATTATTTATATACTTGCATCACTCGGTGTAAAACTTGGCTACATCATAAATTTAATGTATTTTAAATAAGAACATGATTTTAATATTTCGTTTGTTTATTATATTTATTTAATAGGCGATATGTGTTTTTCTGATTTTCATCTTGTATGCAGATCATGTAATAAATTACTGATAATAATTACTTATCATTTCTGAATTTACGTAAATTCTGAGTTGACATGTGTTCTTTCTGATTTTCATCTTGTATGCAGATCATGTAATAAATTACCGATAATAATTACTTATTGTTCCATATCATTTCTGAATTTACGAAATTCTGAATTGACATGTGTTCTTTCTCGATTTTCATCTTGTATGCAGATCATATAATAAATTACTGATAATAATTACTTATTGTTCCACATCATTTCTGAATTTACGAAATTCTGAATTGACATGTGTTCTTTCTCGATTTTCATATTGTATGCAGATCATGTAATAAATTACTGATAATAATTGCTTATTGTTCCACATCATTTCGGAATTTAATTCTGAACTAGCAATGTACAAGTGCGGGCGACTTCGTCGCCCATTTGTGGCTTGAATCAACACAAGATTTAACATGTGGCATATTTAGTACATATGTACTATAATTAACTATATATTTAATATATAACACAAACAAATATGTCATCTCTAAAATGAAAGGTTCGGAAGAGGTGTGAGGAGAATTAGTTTAGGTTTCAAGGCTTTTGAGTCTCACCGTGGTTAAGATAAGCATACTTTTTGGGGTTTCCTTTTGTTAGTTATGTTAATGCCTAATTTAATATCAAGGAAATTTGTTAATGTGGCAGGGTTTAAGTTACTAAATTAGTGTTAATTTCATTCATAATATTACATGTAACACAGGTCACAAGTAATTAAGTTAATAATGATGATGACAACGGATTCAAGTAATTATTAATAAAATTTTGAATTTCAATTATACTCACTACTTAATTGTTTTTGAGTTATATTTAATTAATGATTAATTTTCGGAAATGCAGGAATTTGTCTAGTAATATTTTAAGAAGATTAATATTATCCTTCACAATGTACATGTTTGAATTGATTAACAGTATTTTGATTTGGCATTGGTTAGGAATAAAATGAAGTGATCATTAATTTTTATGTGTTATTAATTTATTATAAATATGATTTGATAGGTAGATTTTATTTAATTTTTTCAATTGGTATTGGTATTTATATTTAATTTTATGTAATTAAATAAAGTATTAAAAATAAGATAAACATTAAAAATAGTGTTAGGTAATATCATAGTAGAGTACAATCATTATAAAGATATATAAATAAGCTGAATATGCTTTAACGAGAATAAATTTTTTGAATTAATGGTATTTTTTATAAAATATTGTAAATAGTGGTGGTCAAGTTGATGTAAAATCATGATAATATGTAGTGTTTAATAGTAATGGATTTTGAGCTATAAGCTCTAATCGCTCATATTCTTTAATCATAGATGTGCTTGTTATGAAAGCAGTACGATCTAATGATTGAATTTTTACATTACTCCATTTAGTACAACGGCTAAGTGCTACATAAGCTTGACCAGATTCGAATATTTGATTATCTAAGCTCAATGATACATCAGGAAGTGTTAGTCCTTGTGTTTTATGAACAGTTAATGCAAAGGCATTTTGTATAGGGTACTGAGTACGACTTGCAGGTAAGCCATTAATATTAAAATTAGCAGTAATTTTAGTAAATGATACATTTATTATAGAACCTTCAACGCAGAAACTAACATATACAAGATTTGTATCTAGATCAAGATCTGTTATAATACCTATAGTACCATTGGCTATTCGATATTGAGTTTCGGAATTGTTTAGAAACATGACTCTTGCACCAGGCTGAATTCTAACTGTCTTAGGTAGGTTTGTTTTATTTTTGAAATCATAATATCTTAAATCATCATTACAAATTCTTCCATCTATGGTATCAACACAATTAGAGATAGTAAATTTATTTTCTTGAGTAGGAATTAGTGTACATATTATTCTGTTGATTGTATCAGCATTTTCTCTATATCCTACAATATGTGTTGTATTTAAATTTGCATACAAATTAGAATTGGTACTTTCGATCTGTCTTTGAAGTAAAGTGCACCATACTTAATTATCTATGTTGCCTAATCTAATTTTTTGCAAAAGATTGTAGAATTGCATATCTTCAATTTGTCTCTGAGGTTCACGGAGAAATAATGGGTAAAATAAAAACCATAATGGAGACTGATAGATAGGAGAGCCACGAACTGGGGGTAGTTGTGCTAAGTCACCAACTAAAATAATATTAATACCCCAAATGGGTGATTGTTTTTGTGTAATAATTCAAATAATTCTGATATATAGGTTAGAAGTTGACCAGATACCATAGAAACTTCATCAATAATGATTGTATCAACTTGAAGAAAAGAGGTTGTGAGGTTGGTATCATGAAATGCAAGTGTACAAAAGCCAAATTCATTTTGAATAATTCATAATGCAGAATGAATTGTTGTCCACCTATATTTTGGGCAGCAATTCCAGTTGGAGCCATAAGAAGACAATTTCTATTATTCGGTAAAAGTATTCTAACAGTAATAGTATTAAAAAGGATTTACCAGTACCAGCTGGCCCAGTAATAAAAAAGAAAGGATAATGTGAACCATCTCGTGGGCCTAAATAATTTATTATAGTTTGTAAACAGTAATATTGGCTTGATTGCAAATTAACTGTTGGATTCACAGGTATGGTTTTTGGTGGTATTTTAATAGAATTTAATTGTATTTTAATTATATCGATAATATTTGTTGTTAGGATTGAGTGTAATGAAGATAATATTGTTTCAATAAGGAAAGTGAATTGGTCTAAGGCATGAGTTGTTTGTCTCAATATGAATTCATGATTTTGAGTTTGAATTGATTGGAATTCATTTGAAAATAAAGATAAAAAACTATCTCAGTAATTTTGATAATTACCTAGCATATCATCTTCAGACCTGCATGGAAATTTTAGTAGTAGTTGTTCATAAAAATATGGTTCTTCATGTTCTGGTCATAGAATACGCATACAGGTTAGTATACGATTTTTGCGTTTAATAACATAATTTCCAAGAGTATCATGGTAAATTATTCTATTAGATGTGTTAGGTAATGATAGTTTAATATCATATGTTTCAAAATATGTTTTATATGTTATATTATCGAATATACTATCTAATGGCCATGCAAAGTATTTTTCTATTTTATCATTCCAATAAGGATCTTCATCAAGGGAATTGATCATATAGAGTGGAAGAACTGCTTTAGATCGAGTATTTGGAGGGTCTGTTGTTAAATATTGAACTTGCATTGAGGAGTTTATAATGCATTCACCAAGTAGTAAAAACATTAGTTCCATTGAACCCATTCATCGTGCATGAATATATTCATGATAATGCATATCTTCATGTATATTAAATAGGTGTGTTGGTTCTGATTTACTTATATACTTGGTTATATATTGAGCAAGTCCTTTGTTTATAATATACTGAATATTTATATAAGCATTCTATATCATTAAAGTAGGAGCATGATATGGTACTACCCATTGATCTTCTGGTGTCAAGCATCTGTATGTGTATCTATAATTATTTGAATCATAATATGTATGTTCAGAAAATGGATGAGGAAATCCTTTTTTGCATGTAGATCCAGGTGTAGCTGGGCCTCTACATTTATAGTTACATGTGTGTATCTGGTAAGCACATACTTTTTGATAAAGTTCTTGTTCTAAATTAGGATCTGGAAGAGTTGATCGAATAGTATCTGAATTAATCATTTCTTCTATACATGAGGTTGTCCAATAAACTCCATGTAAATGAGCTGCTCCACGATTCTGAAATTCTATTCGATCAAAAAAATTAGTATAAGAACCCCATTCACTAATTTTTGGATTTTTCGAAAGATGTTTTTTAAGATTTTGCAATTTGTGAACAAAGTAAAGCACTGTAGCAATGGTCTGTTAGTTGGTAATGGGTTATTGTTATCTGTATTAGCAAGTATATCATGAAGATAAGTCCATGATCCTTCAGCCATTGATAGAGTAACGAATATTGTTGGAAGGCCAAGTTCACGAATCATTGTATTTAAATGCATATTTTTTTTTTGAAAATAGCCATCTCCAGTATGAATAAATGTAGGAATTGGTGTTGTTTTTGTTTCACTATAACGCCAGCCATTGGTATATGTGCTTCTTTCAATAATTTCAATTGCAGTTTGTGGACGATGTGATATCTCAAAGTGATTCAAATATTAAATATGGTATGCTCGCATAAGTACAATAGTAGTATATTACACAAGCGCAGCCATTAAAATATGAAACTATACGCCCAATAAATGCAAGATTTTGCTCACACTATTCTAGATGATGGTTAACCATACACCGTTATGCAAGCATGATCACGTTCCGGTACAAGCAAATTTATTAGAAAGTTACTAAATTAGTTGATAAACCATTGTAGTTTGTAAAAATCTGATATATTATTAGTTCCTAAAAAATTAAGATCGGCATTTGATACTGATTATAGTATTTTAGGGGTTAAATATTAACATACTGGTTTCACACATTCATACTGAATAACAAATCAATTTAGTTTCAAAATTGTCCAGTATAAATTAATAATGGTTTATTTGAGAAATAAAGGTTTATAATGTCTTGCAATTTTTTTCAAAATTATTAACAAATGATTCATTAAAACTTGTCTTGAAATAATTAATATCCTAAAGATAAAATTATAATAGGTTAAGTTAAAAATTTTTATAAAATACAATACAAGTATTTTAAATATATATTGATTACTAATATTCATTATTTAAATAATATAAGTTATTTCTGGATTTAAACTTTGCTTATGTGGAGTTATAATTGACAAAAATTTGAATCGACCTACAACATAAACACTTTTTTTTATTTTTTTTTATATCAAATGGTTTATGAACAAAGCTATCTGTAAATTATATTATAAGCTTAGTTAAATATTATTGGTTATTTTGCATAGTGTTTTTGATTATACTACTTTTGCTTATCTTTTAATGGCTCATTATCTTTATTTTTCTTTTTGCTTGGTGAAATAGTTCATTTAAAAATCATGTACATGTATCGTCTGGTCAAAATATGAGGTGTTACACACTGATTATTTAAACTGCCAGGGTAATAACTGACAAACTTTAAATATTACTTCTATGACTTGATTATATCATTTTAAATACATGACTTAACAGGCACAATTATTGAACAAATTTTGCAGGTAAGTCTGTCTGCAAAAATATATAGTTTAAAAGATAATAAATAATAAGGTTTTTTATTTTAATAAACAGTACATAATAGAATATTTAAAAAAAGCTAAACTATTATAAGGATAAAATGAAATAAGATATATTAGTACAATATGTAAAATAAAATATTGAAATCAAAATACAATGATATAATATAATTATATACTTATTCAGATTAATCATCAAGAAGGATAGAAGAAGGCTGATTTGATTCATTTGAGTTGGTCAACATGTCTTTTGCCAAGTCTGTTAGTTTGTATTTGCTTCTAGTTCATGTATATGGTTTAGTTGTTGAGGAAGGTTTAGTTTTAAACGGTTTAGTCACTGATGATTTTTTATTAAGATTGGTTTGTGTATAAGGCTCAGTCATTGTAGAAGAGTTAGTTACAGGTGGGTTAATCACTGGTGATTTGTTTTTTGTGACATGTTTATTATCAAATTTTGCAGCAATTTTTTCAGCAAAACTAATAGTCTTGATTGAACTATCAGAATCTCCAGTTTTTCATAGGGACTTAAAAGATCCATCTACACTCATTAATGTTTTCTGATAATCAATAAAGGACATGCTTTTAACATGCACATAATTTGTATTGTTGTGCAAAACAAATTCACCATTAAAAAAAAGTGGAAAAAAATTCTAACGACGTTGATTTTTTTTATTTTTTATTTTTTTATTTATTTATTTACTTATTTATTATTTATTTAAACAGCCACACGTTAGGACATAGTAACTGCATCATATCTAAGCCATAAGCTACGATTTGCAAAACATATTTTTTCTTTTAGTGATAATAACAGTTTATAATTTCATTTTTTGCACATTTGTTTGAATGAGTATTATTATAATCATCCAAAATTATTGTTTCTTGAGTCTGAATTTTAGATGTTTTTTAGAAATGTTTGATAAATATTTAGATGCTTTGATCATGTTTGATTTGGCAAGATTGATAGGTTAAGATCATGATATTTTTGATCATAATTTGCTCATCGACATTTATTTTAGTCTTAACACTTTGATCATGGGTTGTATAACCAATCAAAAGCGTTAAACCATAATTACTCAGTCATATCACATTTTGGATATATCGACATAAACTACGACTACATAAATCGCAGAGAAAATTAGTAATCATTATAATTTGGATGGCAAAATTCTGACAAAAAATTTACCAAAAATGCAAAAATCTAAAAGTTAATCATTAAATTTTAGTAGAATGTAATTTGTTTCTAGTATTTGCTATTATATTCATTATTTTTTATTAATATCATAAATTTTTTTATCTATTGCTGAGCAATTGTTCTTGCTCTTGCACTTGCGCTTGTATTTGTTCTTGCACTTGCACTTGTTCTTAAACTTGAGATCATTATATAAAAACGCTTTCCAATTAGTGAAACATTTGATTGACTTTTTTTTTTTAGCTATTTTTCGCTAAAATAGTTTGTATTTATTATAATCAAATAACAGAAGCGAATTTGGAAATTTCATGTTTTTACGATTCCAAGAGAGTTGTTTAAGGCGTTAAAAAACAACGATATAAGCTTTATTCAAATGTGACCACTTAGTATAATTGATTGGCCAGTAGAATAAAGCACTAAAAAGACGTTGATCTAAGATTTATTTTGGCGTGACCACGTTATGAACACTTGATTGGCCAGTGGAACAGAGCAACATTTGTGTTTTAATATTAAAAAATATGTATTCATCATCATCATTAACATAATAATCATGATATAATACACGTTATTCAAGAATAGAACCTACGACACAACATCTGCTTTTTTTATTTTTATTTACATAACAAAGTAATATCATGTGATAATACACATTATGCAAGAATAGAATCTACGAAACAATATCTACTTTTTTATTTTTATTTACACACAAAAAAAAAATTTACACATTATTATTATTATTATTATTACATTACATAATTGTTGATACAAAAAAAAATATCAAATTCTTTCGTTATGATTTTTCGTTACGGCCTTTGACGATCACTGATTATCAATTCATCATGCCGGCAAAAATTCAGAAGAAAAAAAAACCAAAATTCTAAAAAACCTCAGAAAGTATAAGCATAAAACATAAAGTAAAATAGACAGACATGCGTAAAAAGGATGATTTTTTAATGGAATTGAGCTGTTTTTAGCCGATTCATATTTTTTATTTTTTTTCCCGCATCTAATATATCATATCATATAATATAATATCATATCATATCATATCATATATACATAATATATTAATATAATAAAAATGGTGGGTGTAAAAATTTCCTTTTATAGATTAATAGGAAATTTTGGCTGCCGATCATATGCACAAAAGCGACACAAAATACGCCAAATAGTAAAAAATTTATACACCACAAAACATAAATAGTAAAAAAAGGTTGCACTGCATAAACAAATTAGATAAGATGGAGCAGTCAAAATTGAATAGCCTTAATGATTGTGAATTGCACAGCCATGTAATAAATTACTGATAATAATTACTTATTAATAATTACATTAATTTTTTTTCATTAATATATATAAAGATTATTCTTTTGTAACAATACTAGTGTAATGGGTGGCGCTTCACGCCACCCAGTCTATTTAGTAATTTGTTTTACTCATAATAGATCTTACAAACTATTGTAGTACATATAGTACGTAGTTGAATTTGTTTGCATTAAAATTATCATAATTTCTACTATGAGTTACTGTAAAAATTCTGTTAAAGAACTTGCTAATCCAGTAAATATTGCATATGTTAATTTAGGTTGAATTGGAATTATATGATTTCTACTATAAAATTCTGTCATAGAACTTGCTCACTATTCTGGTGACCACAGTAATGTGGTTGAGGGTGTTTTCCCTTATGTGATTTAGTCAGTGATCGAGACGTTGCTCAAATTATTGCAATTGAGTTGTTATGCAGTTAATTAAAGAGTGACCTGTTAAAAATTCATTGTACAAAATGTGGATACTAAATTTATTCAATTCGAGCAACTCTATGAAAAAATAAGTAGTCTCACCTCCAGATTTTATTCATCAAAATGGTAACTCACTTGTTTTGGTCTATTCAGTTTACGATTAATTAAAAATTTGCCTTCTATCTATTGATTGAAGTGCTTGAGAATACTCTGAGTTAGTTTGCATTGAAATCATCATAAAAAATCTTGTTACAAAACTTACTTGCAACCTCAGCAATACATAGTATGTATATGTGGTTAAGATTGAAATAGTTTGTATTGAAATTATTATGATTTTTGTTGTGAGTTATTGTAAAAAAAATTTTGTCATAAGCTTTACTTATTATTTTAGTGACACATGATATATGGTTTGAGTTAAATTGTATGGATATCGTAATTTCTATCTGTATTACTGTAAAAATATTCTGCTATAGAACTTATTCGCTAATGCACAATCTACAATAGTAAGGTTGGGGTTAGTTTGTATCAAAATATTATAATTTTTATTATGATTTAATGTAAAAAATCTGTTGCAAAACTTACTTGCTATCTGGTGATCACAATATGTAAATTTGGCGGGACCCGATTTTGGTACTGGTACTATTACAATGTACTGTATACAATTAAAATGCCATAATAACCATATTGATATACTTCGTAATATTATATACCAATCCGTTCCTGGCAGTGTTGGCACTTGGTATATGTCCATATTTTTTAAAAAATTTGGACTATGTACAAACCTATATGTCCATGTTCATAAATTACTATGTCCATATTTGTCCATATTATTTTTAATAAGTCCAAATGTCCATATTGCCCAACACTGGTTCCTGGTATACTTGTAATATTATTGATTGTTCCTGATAAATTTCTTTTAAGGCTTCACGGTATCGGCACAAATTATTTTTTTATTTAATTTTACTTGTTCCTTGCTTATATAAATGCGGATTCAATTTTAATTTGCGCTCTGATCATACCACATACTGATTTAAAATGGCAATTGGAATGAAAATATGTTTAGCCAAACATAATAACAGAGCATAGGATCATTGGAGGCTAGAGTATTAACGAAAAGTGACAGTGTAGATCATCCAGTAAAAACTTGTACGAAGTGTTTATTATTGTTATATTTAACAAATGAAGAATTGATCTATGGGTTGATGAGTCGACTATGAAATTGTAGTATAGACAAGAAAAAATTTTTTCACATGCTTAATTGCTTTTTTCAATTATTAGTTGGATCAATGATCATTTTTCGAACGTTACAGTTTTGCCAAGAATTATATATAAATTTGCCAAGTATTATATATAAATTTGGCCAGAATTATATTTAAATTTTCTTGGAATCATATATAGATTTTGTCCTTATCATACAAAGTGCAGGGCATAATTTCAAATTTTGGCTCCTCACATGATTATCAACCAATAAATTACCACAATTGGATATACATATGGGTGGATTTGACTCCAAATCGATATATCACATTATGTGATAATTTGGGTTAGAAACATTATAGCGTTAATACTTTAAATATATTCTAATATATAAAATTGACACAAATTTATTACACGAAGGATAATTTTTAAGGCTTTTAATAATACAGTATATAATTCAAAAAAATATAATAAATTTATTAATAAAAATAAATAGTAAGTCTAATTTAAAAAACATAACAAGTCTCTTAGAAAATAAATATTGAACGCTATCATTTTCGAAATTGGTCTCATAATATTTTCACAATATTTTCACACAGAGTATTTCACTTTACACCTGTACTTTTAAAAATATTTGTTCCATAATAAATATTTCAAAATTTTTGTTTCTCGATCTTCTATGCAATTCATATATTTAGAAAGATAAACTAAAGACTTTAAAAAAAGAGGTTTGTAAATATGAAGGTGCTAAAAAAAAATAAATAAACAAAAGACAGAAAACCTGATATAAAATCTTATTTAAAAGCTAATATTTTTAGTTTAATACCTTTCGCTCATTTCTACCTACTGTATTTCTACTCATTTCTACTCATTTCTACTCATTTCAACAAAAACCCATTTACAACTCATCTACAAACCACGATTGCGAGTAGATTCAAGTGAGATAATTGTTTATGATTGGTTTAGAAATCATCTGATCGTAATATTGATTTTTAGTATGGGACAAATTCGTAATAATCCCAAACCAAATTTATTTGATTGGCGCAAATTTAAAGATCTTTTTTACAAATTCACAATTATCACAAAATTTACATAGTGATTGGAGCCAAATCAGCCCATATAAATATAACATGATCAGGAAAATTCAAAATGGTTGTCTCAATAAAAAGCTTATTTCTCAAAAGTTTGTATAAGAAACCACATTTATGAACCAATAAAAAGTCTTCCTTAGGCGATTTTACTATATAGTAACCCAAACCAAACCCTAATTGGGCACTCACCCGAACCCTACCCAACATAAACGAATTTGGTACAATCACGTGGTGTGAATTTTTGATGGTGATACTGGGGAAAATCCTGCAGCATAATACCCTAGAGGTCAATCACCATTATTTATAACAGTTGCAAGATAAAATTAATGGTCCACAAAAATTTATCATAAGGCCAGACAAGTTGATTATGTGTTTACATTACCCTCCCCTCCTTAGAACTCCCACTTATAGTAAAAAAAATTTTGTTAAATATACAAAGGCTACAGGATATTTCAAAAAATTTTTATATATCACAGAACAATTCGGGAAAATTTTTTTTAAAATTTTACTATGTGAACTACCCCTCTCCTGGAGGGGAGAGGGGGTAATATAAAATATATAATCAACTTGGTCTGGCCTAATCTCAAGAAATTCTAGAAATAATATTTTCAACAAAATCATAACATAGTTTTACTCTTTCGTCAAAGACCTAACCACAGGGACTCAAATATTAAATAAATAAATATTTCTGTTTATATGACATATAAGAGTATCCAAATTTTCCTCTTATTGTTACGGGTAAATTGTACAGTTAATGAAGAAAATTTACAAAGACAACATATCAAAAGATAATTTAAAATATGAAAGTGATTTTTTTTATGGTTTTATAAGTTGTTAACTGAAGATTTATATTTTTACAACGAATCATAAGCTCTTTTACTATATAACGAAAACGCATAACAGATAAGGAAGGGCTTTGAAGTTTCATTATCACCACTCTTACCAAATTCATACCTTATATGCTCATCTCATTAATCTTTCGATATTCTTCTTCCATTTCAATAATCAGGTTATACTATATTCCTTCGCGAACGTTCCTTTCTCATGTTTTGCTTTTACAATACCAAGCCTCTAGGTGATACAATCATTACAATGATCCTATGATCATTCGATTTTGCTATACCATAAACAGAAAAATCACTGTATTTTAGTCCTTTTATTTTTTAAATTTTTAATTAACTCATCTTAATTATCTTGTCGCTCAATTTTTTTACCTGAAACTTCTCTTGGATACGTATTTACATGCTTATATCGATTTTACTATTAACGATTTTCATAATTCGAGTTGACAAGATAGCTAAGCAGGAATCATACCAGAAGCGATCTGATCAAACCCATAAGCACAGCCACTGGTCTTAATCGAGTGAGCAGATAAGCTGCGTAAATTAACACGTGAAGGCGGATAAGTACAATTTTCAATGAATATAATCAATTGCCTATTCAGGCTAGTACCTATCGTAAAGATAATTGTCTAATATAAGAAGAGGCATGGCATAGAAATACATACAACATCATTTGCCAAAACCAAATTTTTCGTACCTGAACTCTGCTATTTTGTGGCAGCTTAAAAATTCAATTTGAGGCCGGCCTGCTACGCATCGCAAATTCAGCTGATAATTGTGATACCCAGCACAATTATCTTTGCTATTTATCAGATTCTCAGTTAGTACATCGATTGTACTGATGTATGCTACAATGTTGCAATAAAATCCATGAAATAAAGTTTAATATCTAGCATCGTTTTAATTTAGTTTTTATGAATATATATTCAAATTCATTATCTTGACGTCATTTTCAAATAACTATCGATTAATAATTAAAAGTGACATCTAGCAACGGTTTCATTTGATTTGGGCAAAAGTGAGACAAACCCCTATTTTTATTAAAAGCTAATTAGTTGTCATCTGCAAATAAAAATCAGTAAATTTAAAAATTTCAAGTTTTTTTTTAACCAAACACGACCATGTCCGAACAGAACTCGAACACGTTATAAAAGTAAAGTTCAGCATCAAACCCAAACGCAAATTATATTTTAATTTGTTTCGGTTCGGGTTTGTAGGAACACTAATTATTGCCAATATCATCTCATAACAATCAATCATGTATTAGGGTATTATACAGGGATGGTAAATGACTTTGAATGACCCAAATGACTCAAATGACAAATGACCAGTCATTGGGCCCAAATGACTTAAGAAGGTCGGGTTAATCGATTATCTAATACTTTTAGCCAATCAAAATTGATTATTGTTCTTCGTAAAATAAAACGTTGCTAAATGATATCTAATAAGAATTATTACACATGATAAATAACTGAATCATTTGATGAATGATTACCATTTCATTTTGGCTAAATGACTAGGTCATTTCCAGACCGGTTGTAAAACGACATTCTTATCGAATCATTAGATCAAGTATGAGGTGATTAAAAAAAAGAATACAAGACAAAAAAATAATGTATTTACTTTTTTTAAAAAAATAAAAAAAAGTTCTTGAATAATAATTTACCGATTGTAAAATGATATAAATCATTTTCAATTTACAAATGGCATGTTAATTAATAATCGGCGAACATATGCATAATTTATAACATGCATTATACGTGATCGGTAGGATGTCAACTCTATGCAAAATGACCTAATGACCAAATGACCCCGGTCATTTGGAAATGACCATAGTCATTTGATCACGAGTCATTTCCAAATGACTCAAAATTTGTATGACCTCAAATGAACGGTCATTTTGAGGTCATTTGAGGTCATTTACCATCCCTGGTATTATATGATTGTAGGAAATATGTTTGCGAAATGATTGTTAACAGAATCATAATAAAATGTAACNTCTTTGGTTACCTCACTTCTTCCTCTCTTCTCTTGTAATTAAGTATTTTTTTTGGTTTACCTGTCGAATTGAAAGAGATTCATTCAGAAGGGCATACTTGAAGCCTCTTGCATTTGTTGCACCGGTATTTTCCTGTCGAATTGAAAAAGATTCATTCAGAAGGGCATACTTGAAGCCTCTGCTTTTGTAGCACTTGTTTGATTTGAATTAGTAATTTTAGAATCAGATTTGCATTTTATTCTCTTCTTTAACAATATATAATAGAAACCCCAAACCTCCTGTTTAACTTAAATTTGGAACTGTAAAGTCTACTAACTATTTTCTTAGACCTCTATATGAATAGAGCTTATCAAATCCATTTAGAACAAATTGAAGCACACGACGCTAGTTACACTTCTACTCTTGCTGTAGAAGTTCAACAAATTGTTAACCCTAACCTATCTTGTACAGTTTGCTATCCTCCTGTCCTCTATTTACGAGCTTTTTGCACTTTTTGGAATCGATACCAACAAGCATATCTTGCCACTAGCTATACTCAACAAACTATTGCCACTTTTCATATTCTCAAAGAGTATAACAATTATAACGCTGCTAGAGCTGCTGCTAGAGACATTGTTTTTAGCTGTCGCTATAATAATCCCAACCTTAACCCCACTGAAGTTATTGCTGCCCTCCTTCGAGGATATACTCAGCACACTTTACAACCTATTTTACCTCTCAATTTTGAAGGAAACATTTTTGATCTATATATTGAAGGCCCTACCCTAGCCACTCCTATTCAACCTGCACAAATAACTAATACCTTTAAATAACTAATACCTTTAATAACCCCTCACCAGTATTACACCCCCAGGACCACAACAACGATATTTTTACATTTAATCCTACTCCTGCCCCACAATCTATATATAACCTATTCACCGAAGAATTAGACGACCCAGTTGAACCATTCCATTCTCCTATTCTAGCCCCTTATAACGAAAATACAACTCATATAAAATTTCCTCCTCCACTTCAACTACTTTAATTACCCACTTCATCCATTAGTAAGATCCCTTTAAATAACCCACTTCCCCGCACAACTACTCCTCCTCCAACTCGAGTTGCTCGACTATTTCAAAATCTTATCCTTATACCTATTTTCAATGCACCCCTCAACCTGCAACTACTCCTCAACTACCAATAGTTAACGAATTCTATTCTGAAAACCAATTTGCACCTAATACTTCACCTTTACAGACTCCTCCTCTTCAACGCCAACACCAAACACTTGAACCCCAACCAGAGTTTGTCCAACCCCAATTTATTGGAGCTTACCCAGACCAAGGAATTGTAGAGCACGTACTTCCCGAAGAAGAAATAAATCTAAGAAGGGAAAATTTTGATGAAATAAATTTAGTTGGAATATTAGAAGAGTTAGAAGAAATACAAGAAGAAATAAATTATCAAAACGAAGAACCAGAAGAAGAAGTACACTCAGAACCTAAATCAGAAGCAACTATAGAAGAACTAGAACCTGAAAGAAACATGGCTGAAAAAGCTTTAACTGCCGCTGCTGAAGCATTGACTACTCTTGCCAATGCTCTTGGACAAGGTGGTGAAAAATCACTTCTTAAAATTGACTTTTATTGAGCTGACGGAACCCAAGACCCCGTAACATGGCTAGAAGAATTTGAAAAAGCTGCTAAGGCTAACCACTGAAGTCCTGCTCGACAATTAGAACTTGCCTGTGCTTACATGAAGGATAATGCTCAAGAATGGCTTGCAAGTCTTGAACATGCCCCTACTTATTTTTGGCATCGTCAACATGACTGAGAAGTTGATGGTGAACATGTCTATAGTTTCTCTCATCTCATTAGAGAAAAGTTTAGTACTACTAAACAAAAAGCCACCTGGCAAAAACAATTATTTGAAATTAAACAAGGTGCAGATACTGTTGATACTTATATTAGCTGCTTTAAACGTCTCAAAGGATGAGTGGATCCTACGGGTGCTTTCCCTGAACCCATTATGATTCAGTTCGTCATTCAGGGACTACGACCTGAATATGCCATGAATGTACAAGCTGCCGAACCTGCTGAATTGGATGATGCTATTACTGAAGCTAGAAAATGGAAAACTGGTGTATAATGGCCTCGGCACATAATACCAATGATGCTAACCAAGCTATTGAACGCCTTACCGAACAGATTGCTAAGCTTAGCATAAATCTAGCTGAAAAACAAGCTGCTCCTCCTACTCCTACTCCTGCCTACTATACTGACCAAAGTAAGGACTGACCTCAGTCTAGCACCGGAAATACCATATGCTATTATTGTGGTCAAAAAGGACATTTTATTAGGAATTGTCATACTTGGTACTAGGATAATAAAAAGGATTACCAAGGATACCAATCTCGAGGCAAAAGCAATAACCACTCCTCCAGAAATAATCGATCCTATGACAGATCCAGATCCAGAAACAGAAGCCAATCCAGAGATAGAAATTATAATCGCTCTGAATATAACCGATCCAGGAGCCGAAGTCAATCACGTGATAGGTATAGAGATAGTAGGAACTATCGCTCCTCAAACCGATCCAGGTCCAGAAACCGCTCATCTACACCCTATCCTCGTGATGTTTATACTCTTGACACTGCCAATGATTACACCTATGAACAATTTGAAGCCTTCTTGGCTAATGAAACTATTAGAATTGCTCTCTCTAACCTTTTGGTTGAAGAATCTAATACTTCTTAGATCCAGACACCTACCTACAATACTCCTGTTAAGTGTAATATCAAACTTAATGAAAAGCCCTATCATGCTGTAATTGATAGTGGTGCTGCTATTAGTATAATTTCTAACCAAGTTGTAAGAGTACTTGGATTGAAAATAGAAGCACCTTCCTCTAACCTTATTGTCTCTGCTACTGGACCCTCTGTTCGAGCCTTAGGCATAATCAAAAACCTACTAATCGAAATTGAAGGGACCACCATTCCTATGGATGTCGAAGTAATGAATGCTACCTCTTACTCATTACTCATAGGTAATGACTGGTCACAGAAAGTGGATGCCAGTTATAGTTGGAAAAACAAAGCTTATACCCTAAAGTGGAATAAAAAGAAAATTCACGTACCTACCACCTATAAGCATAATCAACCTTTGCCTGCTCAACCAACTATCACTGATGAAAGGGAATTAGAAAAGTTTGAACAAGAATACCTTCATCCAAAAGAAGCCTACGTAATAGAAACAGAATATGACAATTGGACAACTGTCACTCCCAGATCCAGACCCAGTGCCTCTTTTGCTAAACAGAAATGTGGACGCTGCTACTCCTATAACCACCTCTATGCTGACTGTCCTAACAATGAATGCTACCGTTGCCAACGTTATGGACACCTTGCTGCATACTGTCCTAAACAAGCCCCCAAAAGAAATATCTGCAAAATCTGCTCTCAAACTGGCCACCTTTTAAGGATTGCCCTGATAACCTATGTTATCAATGTAGAGAATATGGACACATTTGTGCCAACTGCCTCCAAATGACTCAGATTTTAGAAAACCAACAATATCAATGTGGTTGTCAACCTCAGGAAGTAAATGCCAATCGACTACCCCATTTTTCTCCTTTTAGAGTTAACCATTGCTATAAATGCAAGGTACCCAAAAGACCAGAGGAAATCAGACCTTTTGAGCAAACCTTAATTTGCAAAGGATGTTGGATTGACTTCCACTGAGACCTAGATCTAGAAGACCTACGAAGTATAGAGTTCTTCACTAATGGTGAAGGCCGAGGAACGCTAATAGAATGTAAGCTCTGTAGAAAGCAAGGTATTAGATCCAAAATGATTAAACTCGATTTTATTTGAGAAGATACCCGATTCTGCAATCTCAAATACTTGTATGTATATAAAGCTGCCAAGGATGTAGAATGGAATCCCAACTACAACCTATGGACTCGAGTACGTCACTATACCGAATCCACCAGAAATGCCAGACATGCATGTAACTTTAACCAAAGCCGAATTTATCGACTCGCCCAGATACAGATTGGAGAAAGTAATGAAGACCTCGCTCATGCTCTTGAACCCCAAATAGCTGACCTATCCAACTAGGACTACATATATAATGAAGTCAACATTATCATGAGAGCCTCCCAGGTACAATTGAGTGAAATTGAAGAAGAAACTCTACAAAGAATTTTAGAAGAATCGTTTGACACTAGTCACCCGGACTTTGATCAAAGGAAAGCAATAGAAAACTTACAAAAGAATTTCCAAGAAACTGTTGGACTCTGTAAGGAATGTATTATGGCCAAAAAGAACATTGTGTTAGAACAATTTGACTCCTATTGTGAGGAATGTTATGAATCACTTCACTCTTCTTCAGACCCAGAAGTTCTGTCTCCTCCAACCTCTCCAACCCAGGATCACCTGTTGTTGCACCCATCAAAACTGCATTAGCAACTCTAGAACCCACTGACCTAGTCTCACTCCTTCAGGAACAGATTAGGCAACAAGCCCAAATTATTGCTCTGCTACAGGAACAAGCTAAAACATTTGAACACCAGGACCAGACCATAAAGAAACTACAAGCCCGAGTTAGTTACTTTGAAACCTTCTATCATCGACTAAAGAATCTGTATAATGAATCTTCTTCCTCTGCTGCTCCGGTAACTGATCTTAATAATGGTAATGCTCAAAATTTTTGAGTCATCCTGAGCAAGATCAAAAACTACTCGAAGATACAGACAATTCTAGACCCAGAATTATTCGAGAAATTTACACTGTGACTCAGGAAATCAAACCAAAAGTAGGACCCCTAACTACTCACCAAGGAGCCCAATTTCGACAACTGCTTCTTGAATTTGCTGACCTTTTTGCAAAAGATATGTCCCAACTAGGTAGAACTGACCTAGTAACCCATAGAATCTTTATTAACGACGTACCCCCTGTCAGTTCTCGACCTTATATGGTGCCTCTTATCGAACAAACATTCATTAACGAAGAGGTACACCGAATGTTGGATAACAAGTTAATAAAAAGTCCTCTAGCCCTTGGGCCTCTCCTGTTGTATTGGTAACAAAGAAAAATGAAAAGAAAAGATTTTGTATAGATTATAGAAAACTCAATGCCGTTACCAAAAAGGACCAATACTCTTTACCCGAATAGATGAAATGCTTGACTCACTTGCTAGAGCTACCTATTTCTCCACCCTTGACCTCATGAGTGGATACTGGCAAATAAAAGTACACCCAGAAGATAGAGAGAAAACTGCTTTTATTACTAGATATGGAACTTATGAGTTCAATGTCATGCCCTTTCGATTATGTAATGCCCCGCTACCTTCCAATGGCTTATGAATTAAGTTTACAAAGGCATAGCTTACAAATATGTAGTAGTATACCTGTATGATACTAATGTCTTCTCATGAACATTTGATGATCATATTAAACATCTAAGAGAAGTATTCACCAGGATACGTGAAGTAGAATTGAAATTAAATATTGAAAAATGTAATTTTTGATGAAACGCCTACCTTTCTTAGGACATATAATAGAAGAAAAAGGAATCTCCCCAGACCCAGACAAGATAATTGCTGTTCAGAAAATCCAACCTCCAAAAAGTGTTACCCAGCTACGCTCATTCTTAGGTCTTGCTGGATATTATGATAGTTATAAAACACTTCTCCTCTATTGCCTATCCCCTCAACCAACTACTACATAAGGACAATACTTATTACTGGAATGACCAATGTCAAAAAGCCTTTGATAAACTCAAGCACTGACTTACTACTGCCCCTATTCTAATATACCCTGACTACAAAAGAGAATTCATTCTAGCTACTGATGCTTCCTACACCGGATTTGGAGCCACCCTAAGTCAAATATTGGATGATAAAAAGAAACACTCAATTGCTTATGCTAGTAAAAGTCTAAAAAGAGAAGAAATGAACTATGGAGCAACTGAATTAGAATGTGCTACCATAGTTTGGGCCATTGAACATTTTCACAAATACTTTGGTACAAGTCACTTCACATTGATTACTGACCACTCTGCTCTCAAATGGTTAAAGTCTTCCCAACCAAAAGGACGTTTAGGACGATAGATAATGAAACTCCAACCTTATCACTTTACTATTATACATAAACCTGGAAGAATCCATTCAAATGTTGATGCTCTTTCTCGATTACCGATCCAGACACACTCCTCTACTACTGCTGTCACATGAATTTGGACCAATACCAAAATTTAATAGAATATCTAGAAACAGACACACTCTCCTCTAACTTAATGGACAATGAAAAACGGATAATTATTAATCAATCTAGATATTATAAAGTAAAGGACAAATTATTGTATAAAAAGAATCGAAAAGACCCAGACAAACCTATTAGAGTAATCAAATGGACTGAAGTTGAACCAATTTTGTATATGATGCATAGTCACCCTACCACTGGACATTTAGGAACAGATGCTATGTATTATAAAATATCTGAACGATACTATTGGGACCAAATGTACAAAGATGTTCAAAATTATGTTCGCTTATGTGAAGTCTGCCAAAAACGAGGCAAAAGCAAAAGAAAAGAACCTCTCCACCCTATCCAAGTTAAAAGAGCCTTTGAACGAATAGGCATAGACCTAGTAGGACCTTTACCAATAACTACTCACAACAATCACTATATTATTGTTGCAACTGACTATCTTACTCGCTGGCCTGAAGCTAAAGCTGTACCAGTTGCAGGTGCAGAAACTCTAGCAAAGTTCATTTTTGAAGAATTGTTTGTAGACATGGAGTCCCCAAGATTATTCTTTCTGATAATGGAAAGAATTTCACGAGTGAAGTTGTTAGAATATTGTGTGAAAAGTTTTTAATAAAACACATATTCTCCTCACCTTACCATCCACAGACCAATGGAATGGTTGAAAGATTGAATAGAACACTTTGTAATTCTCTTGCAAAAGTTACAGAAAATATTGAAGATTGGGACCTGAACATATCTGCTGTACTGTTTGCATACAGAACCAAGAGATATGCAACCACTGGATATACCCCTTTCCACTTAGTATACGGTAGACAAGCTATCCTACCCATTGAAACTGTTATTCCCATAGACCCAGCTGACTCAGATAAAGAAATATCATTAGAAGACAGTATATTACAAAGAGCCTTTGAATTAATAGAAGAATTACCATACCAACATAATGCTCCAGAGAGAATACAATTAAATCCCAAAAGAAACAGAAAGTTAGATTTGACTCAAGAATACAAAAAGAAGAATTTGAAATTGGTGACAAAGTTTGGGTACAAAGAAAAGACATAGAAGCCTCTCGCTCTGCAAAATTTGAAGAGAAAAGAATAGGACCATTTATTGTTAAGGAAAAATTGAATAATGGCGCCTATAAACTGTGTACAATGGATGGAAAAACATTAAAGCAGTACTACAATAGTGATCGTCTTGTTAAGTACTACGAGAAACAAGATTAGCAACCTATGATTGTCATTTAGAATTTCCGGAGAGAAATTCTTAAAACAGATGAAAACACAGCCTTAAACCTTAATTTATAGTGTACAACAAACAATTTTTTTTAGAATCTAAGTTTACCCCACTTTTGTCCAAATTTAGAACCCTTTTTGTTTAAAAATAGAAATCTTAGAATATATAGAAAATCGGATTTTTATATTCGTGGAACGTTTGCTACTAAGTAAAGTCGATCAATATTGCACTGTTCGAGCTGAAATTTTGATTTTATACCCATCGGAAGATTCCGCATCTTTTCTACTAAGCTTATCTTAGTACGAAAACGCCTCTAGAATTCGCAAATCGACTTGACGTCATTTTTGATTTACAAGAAGATTTTTGGTCACGTGATCTACGTTTCGAATTTTTGATCACATGATAGCCGTTACGAACGTAATAGACATTACAAAACAATTATCTAGTCTTATTTTTATTTACCATGTACAACAATATTTTATTAGCCACCCTTATTCCAATATTACAATTTCTAAAAATATTTCTCCTTTTCCTTTTTCTCTCAAAGAACAAAACTTTAATTTTCTTTATGGAAACTTTAACACTCCAACCCCAAACCTTATTTACCCTTGCTGAATTTATTAAGCATTGGAATTTAGACCCCTTATCACAAAATCATAGCTTAGGTATTACTCTAAATAATGTTATTATAACTAATGGAAATGAAATTTTGCTCTCGCTACAATTTCCTACAGAAAATGAAATCCTGATCCAGAATGATCTCTTATCTGAACCAAATCTTGAGGACCATACTTACTTCACTGAACCCATTCAAGAAAATTTAGAATTAGAACTAGAAGATAATCCTATTGACCCTCTATCAGAAACCATTGAAGAAAACACAGTAATCCCTCCTGAACCAGAACATGATAAACAAAAAGAACCAGAAAGGACCACCCTAAATAAACTAATTGATGACTTAACAGAAACAAGAAATCGAACATCCTTCAAAGAGATCCTTTAACTGGAAATACTGACTCAGAAAAGTTACAAGATATACTTACTCGACTCAGAATAGAAAGCCATGGAAAACATAGAGAACCCCAAGTTAAAATCCTTGAAGCCTGTTATTATCTGGAACAACTAAAGATAAATAACAAAACCAAGAAAAAGATCCAAAAGTTATGGAACACTCTAAAAGAAAGCTTAGGATCTCGACGAGCTTCACGAGTATGGAAATGTGCCAACCGAATTTTCCAACTACTCCAAATTTGTGGATTGACTATCCTTTACTTCACTACTGACATAACTTATACTAACTTGGAAGAGTTAAGTGAAGAAAAGTTCTCAACGCTCTTGGATGAAGTTAGAATTCGCAGTGCTCATTCTTAAAGGGGACAGAAATGTTATAGAACGACTTTTAGCATTAGTTTCTTGAATGTATTTTCTAATATTAATTTAGTTATATTTCATTATATTATTTTATTATATTATTATTTTATATTACATTGTTATTATTTTATATTATTAACTATATATGGCATAGTTAGAAGTATGAGTAACATGGTTAACCATTTCTACCATTTCTACCATTTCTACCATTTCTACCATTTCTACCATTTCTACCATTTCTACCATTTCTACCATTTCTGCCATTTCGTACTATTGTAACTTATAGCTATAAAAAGATATATAAACCCTAGTTTTCTCTCCTTCTGCATATTGGACTCAGATTCCCTTCATCCTCCCTCTAACGCCTAAACATAGTTATATCTCTTGCATATTATTATCTAAATAAATAAAATATATCTTTGATCAATAAATATACTCTTGTCATTTAATAAATATATACTGAACCGCTCTAGTGAAGTAATATTCCACTTCCATACTGCTTCATATCTTCTCTGACCCTTACAAGATCCCTGTCGCTGTGTGCTGTGTTGCAAGTACTATATTGAAGGCTATAGTCACTTGTAACAATATGTATTTCCTTTAAAGACAATTTTGTATAACAATTTTTATTGTTTCATCATTTTTTTTGTATTGGCATAACAGAAGAACATCTTATGCCTAAACAAAATAGGAATAACTTGGGATGCAAGTTTTTTATGTTGAAAAAGATAAATTTATGTTTGTTTAAAAAAAAATTTAGTAATTATCTTCTAGACATGACACCCGACCAGATTCCTGCCGTTGCCGAAAAACAAATGTGGATGTGTTCTATGCAGGGAATGTAAAAATTATTAATTACATCGTTAAATATATATGAATATTAGAACTATTCTTTTAATGTATGAAAAGTTAGCATTTAATGTGGCAGATTAAAATGAAATCAGATTAAAATAAAACTGGGGACCTCACTTGCTCACCTTTATAGCTTATAAAACCTGCATATACTCGTTTATTAATAACCCTAACCCTAATGCTAAAAAAACCACCAAAAATGTCCTCCAAAAAATTTTAAAATTTTGCTTAAAAAATAGAAAAATTACATTTTAATCCGATTTCATTTTAATCTGTCACATTTATATTTAGGTGAGCATATAGTGATTCATTTTTATTCGTTTTTATAATTTTTTTACTTTATTATTATAGAGTTACTTTATTTGATTTATGCAATAATACTGTATAACAGTCATATAAATATCTTATCCGGATATAACCATTATCCTTTCATTTGAATAGGATATAAAACCGGTTATTAAATTTGTTAAAGGTTACAACCTCTCGGATAAAAAGTTATCCGAGTACGGCACTATGCTAGATAAATACGATTTTTGTTTGGTTTAAATTTCTTTATGTTACACCTGATCCTGATTTTTAATTGGCTAATTGACGTCGGAATATCACGTGACCAGAAAATTGTTCAAGAATTAATTCTCTTTTATTTTTGATATATTATCAAAATTGAACATTAATGTCTACAATAAAGAAAATCAGTATGATAAACACATTAAAAAATATATCGTGTGTGAAAACTTATATTAAAGATATCTGGTCCGCTTATCAATTATTCAAGGAAACAAATATAACGATAAAAAAATGTAAAAATTGTATTGCTACCAGATCCGTAGGTATGGTGTGAATTTTATCAAAGCGTACCATACTGTTCTGCTAATATATATATTTATTAATATTAGCAGATCAATATGGTACGGTTGATAAAATTGCATCTATACCATACTGATCTGGCATGTTGTACCATACTGATATTCTATAATCCCATCCGTATGGTATGGTGTGGATTTTATCAAAGCGTATCATACTGTTCTGCTAATATATATATTTATTAATATTAGCAAATCAATATAGTACAGTTGATAAAATTGCATCCATACCATACTGATCTGGCATGTCATACCATACTGATATTCTATAATCCCAGGGTCTTTTACTTCACATTTGGTTATCTATAAATTCCCTTATCCTAAAATCCGTACCTTCTTGGAGTCAATGAGCAAATTTATACTCATATATCAGTACCATAGTAATTTCTTTATACTATACAATTCTGGTTTTTTTGTCCTGGACGTTCGCTAATCAACACATGATAACCAGCCAATAAAATTCTTTGTATCCTCTGGAAATTATCATATAACCCAAACCAAGGGTCTGTATAATTCCGCAATTTGATTGGTTTACCCGGCGGACATGTCCCGTGTACAATATCATATCAGGACAATATTGTGAACATGACATGTCCCGGACGTCCTATCCCAGACTGTCTGTGTCCCTGTAAAATTGGCGGGACAATGTCCGTGTACAACACTGCTCTTATGTATATAAAATAACCATTTTAAAATCTGTATCATGCTGCTTTAGTATTATGTACATTAATGGTTTAGGTTAGGAATTTTAGCTGATCAGTATTGAGATATCAGACCAATCATCTCACTGATACTCTGTAATCCTAATACCGAGCCTGTTAAATTAACTGGCAATCATAGCTATAAGTATTAATCAATGAATGTATTTAAAAACAATATATGCACCGTATATATCTCTTATTGGTGTATTACTGTACAGATTTTTTAAAAAACAGTTATTTAGAGTTGCGCCTCAAGCCTACTAGATTGGGATTTAGTAAAACCCAAATAGTATTTATTAGGTTTTGCAAAATGTGTTTAATTTGCCGTAATGTCAAATATTTTTGGTGTGTAATCTATATTGCAGCCAAAACTCCCAAATTCTTATATGTTAAAACTGTTCCCAAATAAGAAATGCAAGTCGTGTCAAAAATGGTTATACAAACTTTAATAGAAGAAGGTTCGAGTTTTTCTCTTATTAAAGTAATACAGTATTACAGTATTCACGTTAGAATTGTATTTGTTGTTGTAGTCATAGCATTCAGCATTTGGTATACTGCTTGAGCACAAATTTACTAAAAAGACTCTTCTCTATTAAGCTTCAACTGTCTTATAGCAAGATTTCTATTTACAATTCACAGATTAATCAAATGATAGAGAAATTTATATAACAATATTTTATTAAATAGGCTTTTCTTTAAAAATTATTAGCATTAGATGTGTAAATTTAATAAAAACTTAGTTGAAAGTAATCAAAAAAACAACTTTTATTATAGATACAAAGGTTTTTATAATTTATTTATTGTGCACATTCAATATAACTACAGTATTAGAACTAAAATAGCAACATATTCTATTTATGTATGTTATTTATAATAATATAAATATAAAAAAACCTCAAAATTGAATATAAAAAAAACTTAAATATTAAGAAAAACTTGGTCCAGGCTCAATATTCAAAGTTAATTTGTATAGTATTATTCATATAATTTATCATCACTTAATACATCCTGAACCAAAGACTTACTATCAATTTCTATAGTAGATTTTCTTTATCTATCAAAGTAATTTCTTCTTTATTATTTGCTCCAAATATTGGTCTGACAGATCTACCAAATCTTGCAGAACCTTTGTAATATTATTTACTATAAGATCTTCAATTTCTATTTTATTTTTATTTAATTTGATCCAATATTATCCACTTCTGCAAAGATCTACTTCACTATGCAATTCTGCATCTTCAAAAGATTTATCATAATATTTAACCCTTGTTTTATGTTTGATATATAAGTTATAAGAAGTATATTTTGCCATACTTTCTAGTCTCAGAACTTGAAGCCATGTATAATGTTTTTTACTAAATTATTTCAAAAGAAAAAAATTTTGTTCATAATTAGCTTGAAAGAGCATACTAGCAATCATAGATTTGCTAGTTCTTGTAAATATATATGCTCATTTCTATCATAAAGCAGGTGTTAAATTAGAAAATTATTCAAGATACTAATGTTCAACTCTTGCTTTATACTTAATTAGTTGATATACTAATTTACAATATTCTTTGTTATTATAATACAAGTTTTGAAAGGATTATAGTATGATTTTCCAAAAGTTAGTCCTCAGCCAGCTCATTTTTCTGATATTATATCCCTGATAGATTGTTTCACCTACAGCACTTTTTGTTAACAGAATCTTTTCTCAATATATTATGTTTTTGATATTTTCTTTTCTTGACATCTCATATTTTTGACAAAATATTTATTTTACATAAACATATTTCTAATTTGACTTTTCTCCAATACTATATAGTTATTGGATGTAAGTATTCAATAACTGAAATTATTTGGCATGATGTAACAATTGTATTGTGAACTGCGTGATCACAATATTACTGTTACATATAACAAATAATAAAAAGTATTTTGTATGGAATTTGATCAGGAGATGTCTGGGTCCCAAAGGGGCCAAACATGGACCAATCATATTCTACACAAAATACATCAGTTATTGGTGCAGAGCATTCAATAAAAGTATTATCCGGCTTCCTATAGCAATCAGAAATTAAATTTAATAAATGATAATAAATTAAACTTTAAATTAAATTACATACAACTTTTTTTACATACAACTTTTTTAACAACAATAAAGTTACTGATACCTTAATAAAAAAAAATTTTGACATAATTTGGATTTTATATAAATACCATGTTTGTTCGTGCTTATTTTGCTTTTTTACTTTTTCTCTTTCATTTTCTATACAAATTTGTTATATAAAAAAAATGCTGAAAGTTACAAATAAAAAAAATATTTATTATAAACCTACAATCGAAGAAATAAATTAAATAATTAATGGCATAATTCCTGAAAATACTCGCAAAGCAACTGTTAAGTGGGTTGAGAAATTGGTTGAGATATTAGAAGCTTGGCATTCAGAACTCAGATATAACTATGGCATCGAATCTATTAAGAATAAAGACCAACTTGAATGTGAAATGACTGAATTTATTCTTAGTATCCATAAAGTCCATGATCAAGAAGAATATTTACCTTCTTCACTAACAAATTGTATCAAACTTTTAAGCATCTATATTTTAAAACACTCTAATGCAATAGCAAAATATAATATAGGTAATAGGAAAGAATTTGCTAATTTATAGAGTGCATTAAATAGAAAATTGAAATAGCTAAAAAAAATAGTATTGTGTCATGACATCATGACCACCTGACTGATAAAGAGTTAAAACTTATTTTTCAACATAACGCAGTTTCTAATGACACACCACAAGGGTTACTTTATAGAATTTTTATGTAGTATTGTCTTTTATTTCAACCCCATAGTAGTGAACACTACAAAATGACTATGTTATAATTTACTTTTACATCCAATAGTGGTATCCACTTTGCAAAAAATCATCAAAAAAAAAGACCAAAGTGGAATCAATGGAAATTCTGATGCTCATATTATTTCTGTGCCTCCAGATCCTAAAGGTAGTCAAGAACCCATTTATGATTTCAAGCTCTATTTTCTAAAAGACAAACTACTTATAATTGCACATTGCTTTACTTACAAATTAATAAAAAAGCGAAAAGTATTATATATTTTAGTATTAATTTTTTTTAATTTATTTATTTATTTTTATTAAATAATTATATTTAGATCTTCAACTGAACCAGTGGTATAATGATACACAATTGTGTGAAAAAGTTTGTTGAACACTTTTAAAATCTATTTGTACTACTGTTGGTATTAATATAAAGGATCGTAATATCATTAACCATTCTAGTAGATCTATGCCTATTACATTTTTATTTTAGAAAGGAGTTCCCACAGTTACAACTATGGTATTAACTGGGCATAAAAGTAAATCATCATATTGCATTTATGCCTGCCTATCTGAAAAACAAAAAGAAAATGCACTTTCACTGCTAATTAACAATGTGGAATGTTGCTATCTTCAAGCAATTTAAATAATTTGAAAACTTTGAATAACTCAGAAGCCTCAAATGAATTGGAAGCCTCAAGTGAATCAGAAGCCTCAAATGAATCAGTAGTCTCAAATGAATCAGAAGTCTTAAATGATGCAGAAGTTTCAAACAAATTAAGGCCTTCATATATACTAAAAGTATATACAGTATATTGTTGACCTATGAAACATCACACAAACGGCCATAACCTTTGAACCAGTGATCCATATTCATTGAAACCACCACCATTCGACTCAGCTCGTCGAGACGGTTCGAATTAGCTATAGTATGTCCCTGTATGAGCTCTGGTTGCCAAGATAGGAGTCATCAAACATTTATAATTATGTTTACTCTTTGATTAGCAATCTGATTGGCTAGGTGATTGCTGCGGGCAAAAACATTAGATCTGACATATCTGAAAGATGTCATATTTATAGCTTATATTCTAGATATCTCATATATTATATTTATATCATTTATTGCATATATTATATTTATACTAGTTATATTATATATTTTATTAATGGTAGTTGTAGTATATATTACACATGTAAAAGATATTGACAGTTACATTTGTAAAAATTCAAAAAGTATAAAAGTGGCCGATGTGGACCCCAAGTTCAATATCGAGTCTTCATACTCTTTCAATAATAAAAACAACTATTAACTACACAAATCAAACAGTTATTAGTATTCTCATATACTTTTAATTGTAGCCTCTTTCATAATTGCAAATTGTCTTAAATCTTTTTTGTTAAGTTTTCTTAAAAAAATGCCATACTGACTTAGTTATACCACAGTAACAAAGTTTGAAGTTACACAAAGTGTTCACTGTCTAAAATCACTCTAGTTACCTAATATCTTTGAAGAAGTGGATATAGGATAACAATATATTTATTTTTTTATTACTATTATTATTTTAATGATTATTTATTTAGTAGTTTGTTCTTTTAGAAATCAAAAGCAAAATGAAGTTCAAGTTGTCCTGTATACTCTACAACATCAACAGTCTCATCATCCAAGTCTTCTATTTTTAAACCATTTCGTGAACCTTTTCAAATTCATCCAAAGTAAACTTACTATTACAAGAATGTGTCTAAAAAAAATTCTACAATTGGTCAATGAGTTCTTTATAAAACTTCCAAGATGGATAATTCTGAAGAGCAAAAAATGACCAGTAAAACTACAATCATCAAAAATTACTATATTATAGCCAAAAATATTACTATCAACTAGAAATATGTATTCAAATTGATGTAAATTCAATGATTTTATTATTGAATTTAATTAGTAATTATACAATTTTAAAGGCTTTCAGGCTAATATAGCAATTTAATATTTGTTTTTGATGAAAAAAATAAATTGTAAATTATGTAATTGAATTAGATTTAGTAAAAATAAATGCCAAATAACCTGGGTTATTTGGTAAGACCTATCATAGTCGAATGCCAAATAATATATAGTTATTGGATGCAAAGTAGCCAATAACAGAAATTATTTGTAAAATAATTTATCTGACTGTAAAATTTAATATGTCAGCTTCTGGGCCCCAAAGAGGCCCAGAAATGATACATATTAAATTTACTGCCAGATAAACAAGTTATTAGCTGAGTAGCATTCAATAATGGTATTATCTAGCACCTTACTATGATCATACCAACAGAATAATTTGAGTTCTTTTGATGATAGTTGTGTTATTATCAAATAACAGAGTTATTTGATGATGATAAATCATTATCAAAATAAGTTGAATTATTCTGCTAGTATGATTATAGTAAGGTGCTAGATAATAAGTTTTATTGAATGTACTTTTTCTGACAAGAACAATAAACTCATGATCATTACATTATATAAAATCATGCAGCTATGCACAACTCATTCTAAATTGTACTATTACCTAACCCTAATCTAATCCTAACTCTAACCCTAATTTAGGCTGAGTATTTAATCAGATAATGTAATAAGCATAAATATATCACTTTTTTAAAACTAGCCAATAATTATTTTTAAATAAAATTTCTACTGTATTTCTCTGAAAATAAGCACCACCTAAAAATAAATACTCTATCTGGCCTATATTAAGCAAATTTTGGCCCAAAATGACAGTTTTGGCCTGCATTATGTGCAAAAAAAGGGTTCATATGTTCAAAGGAATTGGTAATCAGGAAAAGATCCTGTCAAAAAGATATCAGAAACATATCATATTAGAAAAATATCCTTTCTAAAATACATCATATTAGTAAAAGTCTTTTTGAAAATATGTTCTGTCAAGAAAAGAAAATGTCAAAAACATTGTATATCGAGGAAAGATTCTGTTAACAAAAAATGCTATAGGTGAAACTTTCTGGTCAGGAATATAGTATCTGAAAAATAAGCTGGCAGGAAACTAACTTTCAGGAAATTAAGCAACAATCTTAGAAAGTGTTATTCTATATACATATCTTTAAAGATAGTAGGTAAATAGAGTGATCTTAGACAGTGAACACTATATATAATTTTACTTGTTACTGTGATTTATCTAAATTAGAAGGGCATTTCTATAAAACTTAACAAAAGATTAAAGCAATTACAAGAGAGGCTACAATTAAAAGTATATAAGGACACTAATAATTATTTAATTTGTATTATAAATAGTTGTATTTTTTAGTGAAAGAGTATCAAGACTCAATGTCAAACTTGGGTTCACATTTGCTACTTTTATACATTTTGGTTTTTCACAAATATAATAGTCTATATCTAATCCATATACAATATATACTATAATAAAATATATAGTATAAATAGAATAAATATAATATATGTAATGAATAATGTATATTGAATAAATAAAATATATAGAATATATGCTTCAAATACAACATGCTGCAAATAATATTTTTACCTAGCCAAGCAGATTGCTAATCTAAGAATAAATCTTTAGTACCTTAATTCATTAACTAGTGATCACACAGAGACAATTTATAGCTCATTAGAACTATTTCAGTAAGCTGAGTTGAATAGTGGCTGTTTCACCAAAGTCTAATTACTAGATTGGAAGTTATACCCATTTTTATATTTTTCTATAGGTCAACAATAGTAATAAACTGCTAATTCACAAATATTACTAAAATTTTATCAAGTTTAATAGTTTGAATAGAGGAAATAAAATAGAAGATAAGATGAATAGGACCCTAGACATCTCTTATATAGGCTATAACTGATCTGCACAATTTTAAGGTTTTTGCTATCTTTAAAATCAAGTAAATTTGCTAAAAATTTAATTATTGCATTAAGATTTTATAGTAATTTGCTAAAAACTAAATTATTATATTTAAATAGTAATTTCAGGTTCAGGTGCTCTAAAAAAATTTTTCAATATATAAAAATATATTATGCCAGTATATTTAATTTTATATTTTTTGGAAATTTTGAATTTTTTGATCAAAAAATCAAAAATTAGGCATCTTCTCTGAAATTTTCTAGAAATATAAAATTAAATATACTGCTATAATGTATTTTTATGTGCTAAACAAGTTTTATTTGAAACAAAATATTATAATTAGTTAATAAAATTTTGTATATAATAGCATTTTTAGTATTTTTTTAATAAAATTATAAAAAATATTATGATCTTTAAAATTTTACTAATTGATTCTTACTTTGTGCTCTAAGAAAACTTGTTTAGTATATAAAAATACATTATGCTAGTTGGTATATTTTATTTTATATTTCTTGAAATTTTAAAAAAGATGCTTAATTTTGGATTTTTTCATCAAAAATCTAGAATTAAGTATTTTTTTTAAATTTTTAAAAAATATAAAATTAAATATACCAGCATAATATATTTTATGTGCTAAACATGTTTTATTAGAGCAAAATATTATAATATATATATTAAAATTTTATGATTTTATATACGTTGGACAGACATTGCATATTCATATAACAATTTATATGATTGTAAAATACAAATATGCAAATAGATAGTACAAAAATTATTGGTTTGTTTTTGCAAAATAAAATATGTTATACAAAATTTAATTGTGTAATATTATACAAGTTTTGTATTTGTAACATTTAGAGAAGTGACAAAAATCAGATGATTTTTTAAGGGAGAGAAGGTAAAAAATTTTGAAATTATATATAAGAACCTAACTATATATATAATAAGAAAGAGGGAGGGGGTAGGTCTCTAATAAAAAATAATCAGATGATTAATGGCATGGCCTTATTTACCAGTTCATATAAATCTTATAGTTTAAATAATTGTTTTGTTTGGTTAGAATTAGGGTATTGCTACTAAATAAGGATTAGAAAATATTTTATATATCAAAATTTTGCAAAAAAATTTTTTACAATAAAAATTTTTTACAAGCCTATTAAACTTTATAATAAAAAAATACTTTAATCCTAAATATAATTTCTACTATATATATTTAGAATCATTATTGAGATGGGTCTCTATTGTATTTTGTCTGTTTTTTTATATATATTTATATTGTATAATACAATTTTATATATAAATAAAAGAAATTATAAATATTATATACTAAAAAACAGGTTAAAAACTAGAAGGAATCTATATGTTACCTGTTATACACTTATTTATAACAGGCTTATTTATAACTCAAAATTTTACTAGAATGATACCTATTGTACTTATAACAAAAATTTAACTCTAACCCTAATTTTAAACCTATTTTAACATTAATATTGTCTTATTGGCTATTACAAATAAGCATGTAATGGGCAACAAATATATTTATTCTAAAAACTATTATAAGTCTGAAGTAATTTATCATATTATATATTACAAATATATAAATATACATTATTGTTATATTAATAAAATATTAAAAAATTTTAATATATAAATAATAAATAAAATTAAATAATTTTGATTATATTTATAACTTATAATTGTTTATTGTTACATAAAAAAAATTATTTAAATATATTAAAAATATAAATTTTTTTATTTAGTTTAATTTAATATCCTATTATAAATTTTAAAAACTTAATATATAATTGATTTTCTTTAAATATAGCTCAAAATTCTGTACTTAAATAAAATTTATATTTAAAGAATATAAATTTATATAGCTTGAAACCAAACTAAACCTGTATTTAAAAAGAAGTTAATATGATTTGCACCAAGAAACATGCATTTAAAAATAGTCAAATGTATATAAATCATAATATATTTTTATTAATTAAACTGTAAGTGAAGCGATAGATTGCATATTAGTAAATTAATAAATTTTGTATATAATAGCTGATAGCATTTTTAGTATTTTTATTCAGTAATTATAAATCAAACCAGTGGTGTTAAACACCAGTATGCAGTATAACATGAAGATCAATATTAAAAAAATAAACAAAAAAAATGAACAAAAGCTAAAGTTGATATATGTTAAGTAGAGCAATAGTATATAGTAAAATTTTGCAAGGAGTTTTTTTTTTAAAAAAAAGGGTGGTTGCATGATAAAATTTTGAGTTAGAAGGTATTTTTTAAAAAAAAAACAAAACAACAAAAATTTTATATTACACCTGATCTTTACATTACACTGCATTTAAAAAATTTGATTGGTAAAAATAATTGTAGTGTTGAGCACCAGTGGTGTGATTTAGTAAAACCATTTTTATTAATATAATTATAAAAATATTATGATCTTCAAAATTTACTAATTGATTCTAACTTTTGCTCTAAAAAAACTTGTTCAGAACATAAAAATACATTATGCTAGTATATTTAATTTTATATTTCTTGAAAATTTCATAAAAGATACTTAATTTTGGATTTTTTTGATCAAAAAATCAAAAATTAAAAAATATAAAATTAAACATGCTGCTATAATGCACTTTTATGTCCTGAACAAGTTTTTAGAGCAAAATATTATAATTAATTAATAAAATTTTGTGTATAATAGTATTTTTAGTATTTTTATTAGGAGGTTGTTAAATATTGCAGGTTGCTATTTCAAAAATTAATATGATTTGCCAATTAGATTACAGGATCTTATGTAACAAAATGAATGAAAATTAGGAAAAATTACAAAAAAAATTAAAAATTTTAAATAACTTGAAATTTCATTATATAAACTTGTCTCGGGCTTCTAATTAAAAGTTTTTAGCACTTAAATTTGCATATATATATACAACCTCTATCCTAATATTAATACTAGTTCAGACCCTAACTCTAACTTATAATTATTTTATATTTTTAAATATTAATCTGTGATATTACAACCTGCTAAATTTATCAAAATCCTTTTTATTAATAAAATTTATGATTCTCAAAATTTTACTAATTAATTTTAACTTTGTGCTCTAAGAAAACTTGATCAACTATAAAAATAAATTAAGCTAGCATATTTAATTTTATATTTCTTGCAAATTTTAGAAAAATTGCTTAATTTTTAATATTTGATCAAAAATCCAAAATTAAGCAATTAATAAAATTTTGTATATAATAGCATTTTTAGTATTTTATTAATAAAATTATAGAAAATATTATAGGAAGCAAAAATGACACTTAAGAGAAGTAGATAAATTCCCTATAACAGTGGGAGGTAAGACAATTACCTGTTGAGCAGTAGTAACAGATACCAGAAACTATGCAGTAATCATGAACAATGATTGGATAGAAAAAGTAAGACAAAGTAGGATTGAAAAGATTGTGAATTGATAATACAAGAAGAAAATAAAAGGATATTTATACCCACTGAGTAGTATAATCCTGCTAATATCAATAAGCAGATAGAAAAGAAGAAAAACTTAATGGAAAAGATGAAGAAAGTGACAATATGATAGATGAAGAAACAGAGTTAGAAAGCGATAAATATGAGGATGAGAAGAAACTTTGATCAATGAAACCTACCTATATCTAGAATTTAGAGAAGCCTCTTTCAAACTCAAGTTCTGTGAGACATGCTTAAAGAAGGGTTATAACTCCAAGAAATGTATCTTTAGAAAAAAACAAAAAAAGTAAACTATCTATCTAAACAAAGAAAAGTAGGTGAAGAACTTCAATATTGGGCAACTATCAGAAAATTGTGAAACCCAGATAAGAACCATATTGAAGAAATATAATAGTACCTTCACAGATAGTTTGGGCAAATTAAAAAGAACTTCAAAGATTTGGTATGAAATATTTATAAAGAAGGGATCTCTGGTCAAGCAAAAGTTCTACTCTATATTTAAACTAGAGCACAAATTTATTGAATGTGAAGTTCATTGAATACAGGAAGCTAAAATTATCCAACCATTAAATAGTCTATAGGCTTTGCTCATAGTATTGATAAAGAAGAAAAATATATCATTATATTTTTGCATAGACTTTAGAAAGTTGAATAAAGTAACTAAATATAATAGCTACTCTCTACCCTGAATTAATGAGTTATTAGATGCTTTAAAACTATCAGCATGATATTCGACTCTTGATCTAGCAAGTAGATTTTGACAAATAGAGATATATCTGTGAGATCAAGAAAAAATAGCTTTTACCTCTCGCTTCAGTTTATATGAATTCAACTAATACCTTTTGGGCTCACAAATTTACCTGCAACATTTTAGAGATTTATGGATCAGGTGTTACAAGAATTTTGTGAAAAATTGCTTTAGTCAAAATTAATAACATTACTATTTTTTTCTACATTTGAAGAACAACTTAGGCATATTGTAGAAGTTCTTCAAAGAATAAGTGCTGCCAATCTAAAATTAAATAAAAAAATATATTTTCTTCTAGCAGAAGATAACATTTTTAGGCCACGAAATAAGTGAACAAAGAAATAGCACTGCAAGAGGAAAAGTTAAAGTTGTAAAGAAATTTTTGCTATCTAAGAATCTTAGAGCTCTACAAGTGTTTATAGATCTCATCAGGTTTTATAAAAGATTCATAAAAGATTTTGCGAAAATAGCCACCCCTTTATATAAACTATTGAAAAGCAAAAGTTATACAAATAGGAACCAAAGCAACAACAAGCTTTTGAAAGCTCAAAATAAACCTTATTATTGTACTAATCCTTGCTCACCCTGTTGATAGTAATAATATACTCTGTATACAGACACTTCTTACATGGCCTTAGGGGCTATATTGGCTCAACTTGAAAACTATAAGAAAGAGTACATTATCGAGTTCACTAGTAAAGCCACCAGTTCGTCTAAAAAAAATTACACTATAACCAAATTGGAATGCACAGTGATCGGATGGGCTATGAAGAATTTTATATTTATTTACACGAGTTAAATTCACTATTATTGTAGATCACTCAGCTTTGGTATATTTAAACAATATGACAAATCTGTTTGAATGTATGGCAAGATTAATAATAATGCTTCAAAGTTATAATTTTGTAATTAAACATCACTCTGGAAAACAACTCCCTCATGTGGATAGTTTGTAAAGAATAGAATATTAAAAAAAAACTCTTTGCGTCAAATCCATTGAACAGAATCCAGTTCAGGTTCTGGTGTCCTAGTAAAGAAAGAAAAAAAAAAGAGAAAACTACACATATATATACAGTAATATATTTTGTTAAATGGATAAAGAACTTATAAACGATTAGTAGAATACCTTTCTGCTCAAACTGTGCTATCAGAATTTAGCGATATGCAAATTCAGAAGCTCAAGTTACAAGCTTGATATTTTAGTACAAGAAGATATTTTATATAAGAAAATTAAAGAGGACCCACAAAAGTCTCTAAGAGTAGTGAGATCAAGAAGATTAAGATAATTTAGATGCAGTACATGGAAGCACTATTAGAGAGCATTTAGGAGAGAAGCTACTATTCAAAAGGTTAGAAAGAGATATTATTGGCTACAAATAGTTTCAGAAATTAAAAACTTTGTAAAGGCCTAGAAAATTTGCCAACAGCAAGAAAGACCAAATACAATGAACTCCTATATTCAATAAGGCTAGCTCAATCCTTCAACTATATAAGTATTGACTTCATGGGCCTATTACCTCTGACAAAAAAGAGCAACAGATATAGTAATCGTGGTCGATCAAAATTTTTTTACCAGCCAAGCTGATGAAATTTTATCAGCTTAGTTGGCTTAGCTGAAAAATTTTAAATAAATCAAAAAAGTCTGTACTATCATGCTATTAATTATATCTTACTATATACTAGGAAACAGAAACTGTTAATGTCCGAAGCCAAAAATAACAATTAATAAATACAAGTTTACTTAGTGCATTAAGTTAGAATTAATTAGTAAATTTTGTAAATTATAAGATTTTATAGAATTTTATTAATAAAATTCTATAAA